>VZRQ01004650.1:957-11384 GCA_013397975.1 Machaerirhynchus nigripectus | reverse complement strand
CCCTCCCGCACACCGCAGCCATGGCAACGGCGATGGGCTGTCCCAGCCCGGCCGCAGCGCAGTGAAGGCGAGAGGGACGCAGGGAGGGAAGGAGCCGCCGGGCGATTCCTGAGGGGCTGGCACACACACAGCCGCTGGAAGCGACCGGAGCCAATCCCCCGGCTCCCTTTGTGATGCTTCCTGACACAGATTCCCTCTCCATGGCTGACTTTGCAAGTTTCCCCATCCTCTTCCCCTCCTCGCGCGGTTCCTTTTCATGCGACTAAATTATACACGAGAGGAGGGACATGCTGGAAATTCTAGTGACAAAATAGAAAAGAGCAGATTTGCGCAGGCGGCTGCAGCCCGGCCGCCTCCGGGACTCCTGCGAGCCAAGAGGGACCGGACCTAGTCCCAGGG
The DNA here is from genome assembly GCA_013397975.1 of Machaerirhynchus nigripectus. Taxonomy (NCBI): domain Eukaryota; kingdom Metazoa; phylum Chordata; class Aves; order Passeriformes; family Dicruridae; genus Machaerirhynchus; species Machaerirhynchus nigripectus. Next base: position 10,985 of record VZRQ01004650.1, on the reverse strand, counting down.
CAGCAGCATTAAAGCCCGTGAATTTTGAAACCATCAAGGAAAAGGCTTTTCCTGCGGCAGCAGAGAAGTGCGGGCGTGTGGAGCAGGAGCGCGGTGGGTGCCGGGACCGCGGCCCCTCCACGCACAGCGGCTGCTGTCCCGGCACACACGGCACCCTCGGGGACGGCAGGCGACGCATTCACTTCCCCGGAGAAATGTCTTGTTTGGGAGCCAGTAAAAAATATGCAAATCTGGGAGGGCTGGGCCTCAGCCTCTGAGCAGCCTTTCTCCCCTTCCTCCCCTTCCTCCCCTTCCTCCCCATCCCAGAGCTCTGTGGGGCGAGCTGAGCCCTGGGCAACCGAGGGAAGGGAAAGGCAGAGCCGGGGGAGCGTGGGGGCAGCAGGCGAGGCAGTGGGATGAGATTTGGTGTGTCACGGAGCAGGACGGGGAGATGTGCGCGGGATAGCGGCTCCTCCAGACCGCGGGCATGCGGAGAAGGCTCCTGCTCCCGCAAGCCGGGGTGGGTGGAGCATGCTGTCACTTTTTGGTGCTGGGCAAGCCCGGCATCGCTGTCGCAGGATTGCTGCCTGTGCAGTGAGTCAGGAGCAGCGCTGCCACGTTTTCCTCCTACAGGCAGCGTCCCGTGGCGGGTCGGTCGTGCTCCGCACCGGGACGCGCTCGCACACGCGGTGCTGCTTCAGCTCCGACGCCACGTGGGTGGGTGAATCTCCGGCAGCGACTCTCCGGGGAAACCCCTCTGTTGCGAAGGATGAGGACACCGACCTGCAGCTCGGACGAGATGTGGAGCGCCTGGCTCAGGCAGTGATCCCACGGGACACGGGCATATTCCTGTGCCTGCGTCCCACCTCCTCTGCCAGACAATGAAACACTGCCCTCCTTCCCAAGTCGCAGCAGAACAAATAAAGCAAGCGCCATATGGTGCCAAGACACGTTGGAAATGGGGCCAAGCCCAGGAGGTAGGGGAGGTGGCAAGCCTCCATCCCCACACCAGTCCCCATCGCCAGCTCCAAGCCAGGGCTGTCCTTGGGGGAGCCCTGTGCCCGCTCCTCCTCCTTCCCCCTGCAGCCACTGCCCCACTGCCAGGCACAGCTCTGCATTTCAGCCATGGCTTTACCTGCAGTCCTGGGGGAGCACAGAAACCAAAGCTGTTCCTGAGAGCACTTTTTCCTCTAAGGGCTGGCCCAGGGACACAGGTGTCACGGCTGGACTGACACTGGGGCATTCTCAGGAGATAATGCCCGGCACCCTCTCACAGGACAGGGCACCCTGCTACCTCTCCCCTAGAATTACAAACAGGAGTGGGCACCACAGACAGCTTATCCCCTAAAGCCCCTGCAGCCCAGGGGCTGGAGGAGAAGCCTCCCACCTGCTCCAGGCCACCACAGATACAGGACCCTACTGCAAGAAGAAAGTGGCACCATCTTTCTGCCTGTCACAGCAATCCTCCTGCCTGGATCCTCCCACAGCCCTGCAGCTCCTGGATACCCTGTGTGTTTTCAGGCGAGTCACCTCCAAGCACAGGCACCCAGCAGTGAGGTACCTCCCAGGGGACTTGGGTACCCTATGGCAGGGCTTTCAGAGGTGCTGAGTGCCTGCAATTCCCTGCAGCCTGCGAGCACATCCCTCCGAAAACCCAGCCCGTCCTGGCTGCCCAAAGCCTGACTCAGGACAGCAGATCCCAGAGCTTCCTTGGGAGCAAGATACAATGAGCTCCTGGGGGAAGAGGGGGACTCCAGGAGCCCCTCACACTCTAACAGACCTTCTGCACGTGTGGCAAGCAGATGCCAGCCTCGTCTCTGCCTGGGAGCCACGTCATAGAGCTCATGTGGCACCTACCCACCTGCCACCCCCATTCACCCCATTCCCTGTGTAAAGGCCTCCAAAAGGGAAGCACCTGGCTCTGTCCTCCAGGTTGATTCAAAGTGAGAATCTCTTGGAGGTTTTGTAGCCACAGGGCTCAACTCTCTCACTGCAAATGTGAGCAGATCATTTGCACCTGAGTCACAGAGATGAGAATCAAGTAAGTTGTGCAAGCAAACGACTTTGTTGAATCACACACAAAAATGCTGGGATGATAAGGATCAGACAGGACCCAGGAGTAGCCCACAGATCTCTCCATCTCTCTGCCATCCTCCTTCCTACTTTAAAGAGGCAGCACTGCCTGATGGAGTGTCTCATGACCTGGCTCCATCCCTCCCTATCTATGCTCCCGTGACCTGGCTTCATCTTCCCTCCCCTACCTATGGAGCCTCTGGGAATGCTCCACACCAATGAGTGCTTGACAGCTGCTCTGCAGGTCCAAAGCACCGTGTGAAAATAGTATTTTTTATTGACAATGTTATGGGTAATGAGAAAAGCAAGATGCAGCCTTGTCCTGCACAGCCTACCTGGGTTCCTGTGGAGCGAAAGTACACGTGGCAGAGGGTCCCAGCTGTGGTGCTGTTTGCTGACCAGTGGCTGTGGAGGTCTGCCCTCATCCTGGTCCCAGCTCCACTTGGGCTTCCTACCCACCACGTGTTGATAAACAGAAAAAATGTACAATGGCTGCATTGAAGTTCCCAGTTAAACAGAACAGCAGTGGCTGCTCAGAAGGGGAACTTCAGCATTATCTCTTGCTCTGTTGATTCAGAGGTGGGACTTGCTGAAACAGGGACAATCCACAAGGTAAGATCTGGATTTTTGAACACCTCCGGTATGAGATCTTGGGAGGGGTTAAATGCCAGCAGGCAAAAGAACAGCAGCAACCCCAGGAACAAAGGGGACATGGGTATTTTGGGGCAGGCTGACTCCTAGGAGCAGGGGAAGGAGTTACTGGGAGGTGTGGGGTTAGGGTATGCCATGTTCCAGCAAGTGCAGCTGCAAGGCGAGGCCAGAGATCCCAGGTGGATCACCAGGTACTGACTGGCAGTGGGCTCCACGAGAGGCCAGGAACCCTGTCTGGATCACCAGGCAGCAACTGGCAGCAGGCTCTGCTGGAGGCTGAGGATCCAGCACCGGCACTGCGGCCACACACACAGGACAGTGCCCGGCTGCTGCAGGGTGAGCAGCGGGCACAGCTGAACCCAGCAAGTCACCGAGCTGCAGGCAGCAACAGCACAGGCAGGGAGAGCAGGAAGGAAGCCCAGGCACAAGCACAAGCAGGGGAACACAGGCAGGGTGTGCAGGCAGGGAACACAGGCAACAGTGCTGGCGGCAGCAGCAGCTACCTAGAGGAGAACCAGGGAAAGGCTTGGGTCCACTCTGTGACCCAGGACCTCGCTGCTTCCCAAGCCCCTGACAGTGTGACAGTCCTGGGGGTCTGCAGCCTGGTTTGTGCTGAGTTGGCAGGGTCCTGCTCAGCAGCAGCCAGGTGGGATCCTGTGCCTGGAGGAGACATGGCAGGATCAGCCCAGAGCAATCTGTTCGGTTAGAAGTGGGTGGTAAATTAACGGCAATGGAAGAACGACTCCCCGGTAGCTCCAAAGTGGGGCGTCAGCAACGAGCCGAGCTCTAACGAGCCTCGAGAAGGCTGGAGCCCTCTGTGCCATTTCATCTCTGCTGCTCTGCGTCGGATTTCCCAGGAGCCCTGCAGCCTCGGCCACATTAATTATGCAAATGAAAAGGTGATGCCAACTCACCATCCCTCGGCAGGGTCCCTGCGAGTGAAGTTGGGCCCGAGCACTGGCCGCTGCCCCGGCTGGGGCAGGGAGGGTCCGAGAGCACACCAGGCAGGATGGATGTTTGCAATAATTATCCAGTCATCCCCTTCAAGTGTACTGCAGCCATAGCAACAGACAGATGTTCTGTCCCAGCCAGAGTCCGCAGCGAGCTGGGGAGGGAAGCACAAAAATTAACCCGTTCAGCCCTAGGATGGCACAAAATCCACTTTACCCTGGGACCAACCCACACCTGGACACCCCTGAGGAAACAGGCAAAAACCCAATCACACAGTCTCCTAATTAATCCAGGAGAAATTGCCCCAGCGCTCCCTTGGCCACTGTCTAACACAGAAAGTTGAATGAGAATCAGCAGCATCCCATGGGATGGGGTCTGGCTCTGGGAGGGCTCTGCTGTCTCCTGTCCCACATGGAAGTAGCCTGGCTGAACCTCAGCATCCCCTGGGGGTGATGTTGCAGGTGAGGTTTTTCAGCTCTGCTGGTACCCAGCCTTTGGAGAGGCATGGATGGCACCAGGAACTTGCTCAGGGACAGCCACAAGCAGCTCTGCTGTCAACACCCACACAATGCCCTCAGCACAGACCCTGCTGGGCACCCAGGCAGGAGGGGATGGATGAGCCACGTGGACCCCTGTCCACTTCTGAGTTAAGAGCTGGGTCAAAGCCTTTAAAGTATTCAGAGGTGGGATGCAGCCAGACCAAGGAATAGCTGGAATTTTGTTATCCTGCTGCTGTACAAGTTTCCAGGATTCAGCCTAAGTCCATTGAACCTCACCCAGAAATATCGCCACAGGGACTCTTGTGCCCCGCAACACACCAAAAATGTAAACCCAGCTTTTCCTGGGGCCTGCTGAACTGGCAGCACTCCCCAAGCACAAGGTGTCTTCTCCACCTGCCAGGAATTCCTTCCAGCACTGGCATTTAAATGTTGTAAGGTAAAGGCCAGACCCCCATGGACCTCACAGTTTCCTTCTGCAAGGATCAGAGCTGCCCACCCCAGCTCTCCCCTCCCGTGCCAGCTGTGCCCAGGGGTCCTGAAGAAGCAGCAGGGTTCCTCAGAAAGCAGAGCAATCCCCTGACCTCAGAGCAGGCTCCTTGGAAAGCTCCATCCAGATGTTTGCAGCTGCAGATGCTGCTGGAGTGTACCTATGGTGAGGATTTCAAAGGAGGGCGAAGGGGCTGGGTAGGACAGCCTGGGCAGATGTGCCTGGAGTAACAGATCGTACCTGGAAAAATGGAGAGGACCCTGCTCTGGACTGGTGGAGGAAAGACAGACCTCCCAGCACAGAATCTGAGAATCAGGGAATCACAGAACTGCAAAGGATGGAAAAGACCTCTAAGATCACTGAGTCCAACTGTTAACCCAACAAAACTGTGAGAGGTCATAGGAACAGTCTTACTTCTTAAACTGTAAGACTATTTTTGGTTCATATTCCTTCCCTCTTGTCCTCTGCCACACAGACAATGAGATCTCCAGCTTGCAGAGGGCACCCCAGCTCCTCCCGGCTGCTCCCAGCGCGCCTGCTGACAGCTTGTGCCGCCTTAGCACAGCCTAGCCTGGAAATCTGTGGTCTCCCGGTTGGTTTTCTTTTTTTTCCCCTCCTTTCTCCTGAAGAGAAAAAGCAGGGAAGGGTGAATTTGCTGGTCTTGAAACCGAGGGAGACGTGGTATCATGTGCAGTCACAGAGGATGTGGGCAGGTGCCATCAGCCTTCCCCACGCAGCTCTGGGAATGGAGCTCAGCCCTGCTCTGCAGCTCCCTGGCTGTTCCTGCCCGGGCTCCCACACAGCTCTGGCAGCTGCTGGGTATTTCAGTTCTTCCCCACAGCACCAGGCTACCCCACTCCTTCTGTGGCTCTACCCCCAAGCACATCAATCCAGTGGCCACGTGGTTTGATTCCCAGCCTGCTGAAGACACGCTGGAGAGAGAATAAGAAGGTGGGAAAAATATCTATTATTTCCACAAATCCCCTCTCAATTTGTGACTCCGGCTGCTCTGCTTCTCTTAGTCCCAGGCCTCTCCCAAGCAGAAGCCCCACCAAATGATGCTTGGTGCTCTGATACAGACAGCAATCCAAGAGGATCCAGAAGGAATTCACTCTCCTTGCTGACTTCCCTCAGCTGCTTTGACTTATTATCTGACCTGGATCTAAATTGGGTTTTGATTAAAGTCAAGAATAATTCTACTTGGGAAAACCTCACTCTTTAGGCTCAGAGTTAGCAAAAGCTACAGGAGAATTAGATCTGATTTCTCACTCTGGGGACAGAGACCCCGATGGGAGCCCTGACAGTGCCCAGTGCCCAGTGCCCGCTGTGAGAGCCAGCCATGCTGGGCCATGTCACCCAGAACCTGACCAAGCTCCTTTGTGCAGCCACCAGGTTCTCTTCCCAGTTCTTCTCTGAGGCACTCCTGTAGACCGTGATGGCTCCAATGCTTGGTCAGCCTCTCCTCATGTCAGACACAGGGTTATCCATGGTCTGTTCATTCTTTCTCATCTTGTCCCAAGGTGGTGCCAGGGTTTAGCCCATGTCTCTCCCTGGTGTCTATCTCCAGTTGTCCACAAACGTGTCTTCTCTCAGCATCCATTTCTCAGAGATCAGGGAGCTGAGTCATCTCTGTAAGACACTCTCCTCTCTCCTGAACAATCCAGCAGACTCTCTTTGCACTAGTTTCAGGCTAAATTCTCTCAGTGTAGCTCACCAGAACCAGGTGGCAGCCCGAAGCATCACCAGAGCCCTTGTACTTCTCTGTGCCTCCCTTGAAATGACAGTCCCAAGACAACTTGGGATCATTCCCCTTTTCCATCCTGCTGGTGGTTCACAACTACCCAGATGGTGGATGAAAGTTCTCCCCTTGGTGGATCACAGGTCTTTCTGTGGATAACAGGTCTCCCACCTAGCTTTGGGCAGGTGAGCGCCTCAGGTGCAGACTGAGAGACGTACAGGCTCCCTTTGTGTTAGATGGGAAGAATAAGGCAGTTCCAGTGAGCAATTCGTCTCACTCCACGGGCAGTGTTCAGAGAATGGGGATGAATGGTTTCTGTAGGTGCTCATTGTCTCACACTGACTGTAAAGACAGCTGAGAGACCCAGGTACCGCTGGCTGTCCAGCTGGGAATGTAAAGTTGCAAGAGCCAAACATCATCTGTAGTGATCCCATAAGTACCTCAACATTCTCTGTCCCTCCCCACAGAAGCACTTCTGGATGCCAGCAGAAGGGATAGTTATTAACTCCTGAGTTCACTTTGTGCTGCTTGGCACCAAAAAACGTCTATGGATGGGCTGGATGCTGCTGTGCCCACCCCTCTGCCTGCCTCTGATCTCACCCAGCAACACTCGGGGGCAGTCAGTAAATAGTTCTAGTTTTGGCTCTACTCGAGTGCAAGTCCAGATGCTGACCAACAACACCAGGTGTTCAAGGCCAAGTTGCACAGGGCTTGGAGCAACCTGGACTAATGGAAGGTGCCCCTGCCTAGGGTGGGGGGTTGGTACAAGAGGGTCTTTAAGGTCCATGCCAATCCAAACCATTCCATGTTTCTATGATCTCTGGAGTATTTGATAGGATGTCTCTGGCAGTGTGGCAGGATTTCTTCCCATCCTGTATGTTGTTCCTCAGTAGGTCCCAACTGCTTTGCCCTGTGCTTGTCCAGCCCCTGGTCCAGCTGAGCACTTTTGTCAGAAGACCAAACATTTCTTTAGAACAAAACACAACTTGTAGGCAATTAGAAGGGCACCTCAAAGAGGAAAGAGCACCAGAGTGCTCAGATAAAACCCAAATCCAACCTCTTTTTTAATACAGTATAAATAGCAATGGACCTGAAGTCACCACGTGTTTGTCTATAAAAAAGCCATCAGCAGACACCCTGTGCTGGACACACCCAGTACGTGACAGCCGGAACCAACAGCTGAAGGTCCAGTGCCACCAAGAAATTCCACCTTCTTTTCTCCCTACCTTTAAGGACAAGGGTGCCTCAACACCATGCATTCTAATCTGGAATGTCATGAGATTGCTCATGCAGTGCAAGTTAAACCCTCATTGAATCCATGCTGGACTGGACCTAAAATACTGATCTGAACATTCAGGCCAGGTGTGAATTATCTGCCCCGAATCCTCACTCAGAGGACATCAGTTCTTGGTGTGACTGGCCTTGCATTCACAAACTGGGGAAACTCATGTCCATGCACACCAGAGAGGGACCCTCTGCATTGCTTTATAAGTGGACCCCAAACCTTCCAGTGGTTGGGCTGAGGTAGGAGAAGACTTCTGCCCCTGCCTATGGTGCTACATGAGGACATTGCCTTTGCACTGGCTCCTCAGTAGCTCAGCTGCAAGGTGGGGAATTCAGTGGTGACCTCAGTGAGGAAGTCTGATCATGGTGAAAAACGCAGCATCACTCCTGGGTGGCGCAACTCCTCAGCAGAAGCAAAATCTTCTTTTACTCCCTTCCTTGCTCAACATCTCCTGCAAAGTGGCTGGACTCCAGAAATGGGATTTACCCTGGCTCTCCTGGACATCCAATGGTCCCCACCTCTTTCACAATGCTGATTCACTAAGTTCTTATAGGATCCCGCATAGGTTCCCCCATGCCAGCCAGCTCTGAACAACAGCTCAGCCAGTCACTGCTTTGTTTGGGACAAGTGTATGCCCAGGGGCTGGAGCAGGCTGAGAGCTGAGCCTGACTTTATCCACAAAGTCGTTGCGACAAAGTTGGCCACTGAACCCAAATTCTGCAGAACATCCCTTTCTTTTCTGCCATTTCTATCCACTCACTGCTCCTCACAGCCATCCCTGGAAAAAGCCATGCTTCCATGGCTGGCTGAGGCTTCAGAGGATGTCCATCCTGTTTGTAGTGGTCATCAGAAACACTGCAGTGCACCAGCGAGTTCCTGTAGGCATCCTGCACAATGTGCCTTGGGGTGAAATTCCACATTGGGGAAGATCCTCTGTGCTCCTCACGTCCCTCTCCAATGGCATCATGTTGGGCCAAGAGCAAACTGGATGGTGACACTGAGAATTTTTTGAGAGTTGTCCACATATCCAGTGGGATAGGGAAGGTCAACATGACCTACGGTGGCATATTGCAATAAGCAATGCCAATGCCCCAGTGTCACGGACATCCCCTGTGGCATGGCTAACCCATGGCTCAGCTCCTGGAGCATTCCATTCCCACCTCAAGATCTTTTGGATGGGCACCATGTGACTGGCACAGGGAAAGGGACAATGAAGAAAACTGCATTTCAGCCATCGAGTGCCCTCATCTTCCCCTCTCTCCAGCCTTGGCACGTGGCACTGCTTCTGGCTGTGCCCTGACTGCTCTAATGCCATGCCCAGAACCTCCAGCACTGGCCTCAGACAACTCCCCGACACATCAAATTCCTCTTCCAGATTCCCACAGTCTCCCAGCTCCTGCACCTACATCCTCATGCCAGCCGTACCATTGCTGACCATGCAGGCAGCCCTCGTATGGACCACTACTGTGCCCCTGACTTGGGATGGAGCAAGTGTGTGGCACTGCCGGGTGGGCATGAAGCGCATGTGGCACTGGTGGACAGAGCAGGAGCACATGCATAGCACTGCCAGGTGGGCATGGAGCACACGTGTGGTACTGCTGGGTGGGCATGAAGCGCATGTGGCACTGGTGGACAGAGCAGGAGCACATGCATAGCACTGCCAAGTGGGTATGGAGCACACGTGTGGCACCAATGGGCAGATTGGGACCACATGCATGGCATTGATGGACAGGCAGAAAACACACGTATGGCATTGATGGACAGACTGGGAGCGTGCAGGTCACTGATGGACAGGGAGCACAGGTATGGGACCGATGGACAGATGGAGCACACGTGTGGCACTCCTGGACAGACTGGGACCACACGTTTGTGGCACTCCTGGACAGACTGGGACCACATGCGTGGCAGTGCTGGACAGACAAGGAATGTGTGATGGCACCAACAGACAGACCAGAAGCAGAAACGTGGCACTGCTGGGTGAGCATAGAGCACACATGTGGCACTGATGGACAGACCAGGAGCACATGTGTGGCACTGGTGGACAGACAGGGAACATATATGACACCAACAGACAGAAGAAGAGCACACACGTGACACTGCTGAACGGGCATGGAACATACATGTGGCACTGATGGACAGACCAGGAGCACACGTATGGCACTGGTGGACAAGCAGCACATGCGTGGGACCAATGAACAGACCGGGAGCATACGTGTGGCATTGATGGGAAGACCAGGAGCACACGCGTGGCACTGCCGGGTGGGCATGGAGCACACATGTGACACCGATGGACAGACCGGGATCACCGGTGTGGCACCACCAGCATCTCGGCACATGCGTGTGAGCGCCGGGCAGAGCCCGAGC
>VZRQ01004644.1:222332-261232 GCA_013397975.1 Machaerirhynchus nigripectus | reverse complement strand
TCCCCTTCCCTTTCCGCTGGCAGCTGCAGCCGTACGCGATGGCGAGTGGGGTGAGTGTCTGCGTCCCGCCGTGGGAATGTCGCTGGGCGCGCGCGGTGGGAGGGTCGCCTGGGGGCGGGCGGAGGGTCCCGCACNGCCCTGCCGTGCCCTCCCTGCCGGGGTCCGGGGGCTGCCCGGCGCTGGGGCTGCGGCCCGGGGCCGCCGTGGCCGCTCCAGCCCCAGTGCTGGCGAGAGCCTGGACGCGGAGTTTGTCCGGACGTCTCCGCTGCTGTCCCTCGCGTGTGAGGTGTGCGGCGGAGTCGGTGCCGCTACTTAGGCGTGGGAGGCTCCCGCTGTGAGTATTTGCAGGATTGGGAAGGAAAACGCACGCGTTTGCTCCCTGCCGTGTGTTGTACTCGACGCTGTGCGCGTTCTGTGGGTCTGAGGGCTGCGCCCCGGCCGCTCGTGGATCGCGGCGGTGGAGGAACAAGCAGAAGACCTTGAACTTGCGTGGTTTCCTGTGGGCTTCGGGCAGGTGCGACCGAAGCGGCTGGAAAGAAGGGGTAAAACAGGACCCTGCCTGCTCACAAGGCCATTGTCTGGCACGTTTGCTGCATTGCTTTAAGAACAGCGCGATAGTCCAGACCTTCTGCCAATATTGCTCTGAATTCTGCACAAGCGGTCAGTGCCCGGGGCCCGAGCGGGCTCGGTGGCCGTGCTTGGCCGGACGCTGAAGGCTGCTCCAGGCTGACACTGGGTTTGGAGCGGCTTCTGTCCCTGCCCAGAGCTCGGTTTCATCCCGACTGAGATAGCTGCTTGTGTGCATACCCACAAGCAACCCAACAGCTGTGCTCCTGTGCTAGTATGGTAATAGAGGAAATTAAGAACTGATGGAAGTTGGTGGTTTGGGTTTTTTTTCTAGTTGTTGGCTTCAAGATTTTCAGCAAAGCAACAACGGAAAGCTTTGAACAATTAGAGAGCAGAAGATGCGGCATTCCTGATACCCGCTCTGAATAGTCCAGGGGCCTTTGTGGCTGCATGAACTGAATCACAAATTACTATTTCAAAATGTGCTTTCAGATGCGTACTGTTAGTTTCAGATGATCAGAAGTTATCCTGTAAGGAGACTTTTTTTCTCTTCTCTGTCTTTAATTATGTGTTTAACTAAGCTTGTGGAAATCAAATTTTAGGAATGCGCAATCTCCCGTGCAAGAACAAGTGATGACTTAATGAGGGGAGGATGAGGGGATGGATTGAAAACCAGTAAATGATTTACTGAATGATGGCTCCTCTTGCACTTTGTGCTTTGAATTTAGATCTTCTGGCAAAATCTTTGGTAGATATGATCTCAGAGGTCTTTTCAAACGTGACTGTAACACTGTGGACTGTAACACTGTGATTCCACAGTTAGTTACTATGGCACATTCCGTGCATTTTTGTAATATTTACCCTGGTATTAAAAGGCAGGGCAAGGAGATTTCATGGTTTTAGTTAGGGGTGTTTCTGTCTAATTTAGATCCCTGCTGGCTGTTGGAATAGGTACCTGTTATCTGTTGCAAAGCTTTTAGGGTCTGTAGTATTTATTTTACCAAATTTAGACCAAGGTAAGCATCTGAAAGATCTGCTGTCACAGGTACAGTGAGGATTTTAATTGGCTCTGGTGAAGTCTGATACTGTTTATTGTACAATAGAAATACTACAGAAAGGCATAGACTAGCCATTATTTTCTCCTGATCACAGGTGATGAATCAGACCTGGCAAGCTCAACAGGTGGTCTTGGCACTGTTATTTCTTCCAGAAAGTTAAATTTCAAAAAGGCTGGGTAACTGTATTTTTGGTCATGGGAATTTGCATTAATCCTCCTTCAAGCATTCCATGGGAACACCACAGCTATTTTCAACACACAAAATGTAATTTTCTACTACCGCTTTATATTTCCAATAGCAATGGCTTAGACCATGCTATCTTCATAAAGCTGACCTCTAAGGGTAATCCAGATGCTTATCATTTTAGCACCTGAAGCTGCTCTAGGTTGTATGGGTATAATGTGTGCTGATTTTCTCAGTCATTTGTGTGTATGTACCTGTTAATAGGATTTACAGATCCAGAAATCCTGCTTTTTCATCCAGGCTCTGCACCGTCTGGATTGAAAAGCTTCCTGGGATGTTTAGGTGTGGATGCAGAGCAGGATTTGTTGTGGTGCTGAGAGCAGTGAATGAAGACTTGCTAATAGTGATCCCCGTGGCCACTGCTGAGGTGTTAGTGCTCAGGAACTCGCTGCCAGGAGCCTTATAGCAAAGTCCCTCTGGTCCCTCTGCACCATTGGAGGGCTCTGCATGTCAGCTGCACACACGCATCTCCTTGCAGGAATCCTACTCGGAAACCATCCTGATAAGGAACAGGAAATTCACTCTTGATGTGGGTCTCCACAGTTTCCTTTCTGAACTTTCCAACTTTAAACACTCTGTGCTTAATGAACATATCTGAAATGAATGGCAGTCTCTGATCTTAAACCACCGTTTTTATTATGCAACCTTTCCATTCATGTTGCTCACTTCACTGCAGCGTGTCTCCTAAGCACTCCCAGGCTTATTATATTTTTTGCTCAGTAAGAGAATGACATCCCAATTTCAGATCTTGGCTTACTCATTATTGTTTAGCTTCCTGAAAGCAAATGTGGGGCAATTAAACCTTTGTGTTGAAATTATGAATTTCAGATCTGGGATTCTTTCCAAAAGCCAGTAGCACTTCTTCTATTTTCTCACTTGGCTGAACAAGAATTATTTTAAATGAACCATACAACAGATGTCCTCTTTTTTGTTGTTGTTGTTTTTTCTTTTAGGTTATTAAATGCAAGGCTGCTGTTGCCTGGGAGGCAGGTAAACCTCTCTCTATTGAGGAGGTGGAGGTTGCTCCACCAAAAGCACATGAAGTTCGTATCAAGGTAATTACATCAATTCTTATCTATATGTTTTCTATTTTGGGAGACCGAGTACTAAAGATGAACAGTTTGTTTGCCAACAGAAGGAATGTTGAATAGATATCATTAGTTCATTAGCATCTCAACTGGCTTTACAGAGAAGAAAATTACAGTATTTGGATCTTATGTTTATGAAAAACACTTTTAGTTTCTACTAGTCTCACTTCACAGTCTGGTCTGAGGATAATGGCTAACCTTGGGGATCAATTCCAGTTGTTACAGACTAAGTTCCCACAAAATGTCTGAACTGGGAACACGTTTATCTTGTTTGAAGCAAAGCAATTTGCCATTTGTGACAGCTGTGTAACAGGCTGGATTTTACGTCAGTCAGGCCATAAGTTACTGCCTGCTGAGCTGGGTTTGGTCTCTTGGATTCCCTGTACCCAAGTTTCTGATTTCATCAGGACTTTCCAGTAGCCTATATCTGCCAAAAAGCATACACCGATGTTAAACTGTTTTCTGTGGAAAGGATGTCTGCATGGTGCTGAAGACTTAAACTGGATTTATGCAGTACTGAGAGTTCAGCATGGTCTCTCTGGTAATTTTACCACTGTGTCTTAACTTATTTCAAATCTGAGATGCTGACCTACTTTGAGATGACTTGGAGCACCGATTTCTAGCTATAGGGAACAACAGGTCATCTTTACCCCTTTCAGTGTCACATTTTGGTTCATGGAAATTATAAAATGTACTATCATGACTGCTTTTTCAAAGTACGAAAAAGTGCCTTGCCAGGAGTTGAAAGTATATTGCCCACATCCCGAATGCTGCCAGAACTTTGACCTGGCAATTGTTCTGGATTTCTGACCAAAGGGAATTATTTAGATCTGTGCTACTATTCTGTTCTTCAGGGTGTCTCAGATTATATATTTCTTCACAGATAGTTGCCACTGCTGTCTGTCACACTGATGCCTATACTCTGAGTGGTGCTGATCCCGAAGGATGTTTCCCTGTGATCTTGGGACATGAAGGAGCGGGAATTGTAGAGAGTGTTGGGGAAGGAGTAACAAAAGTAAAGAAGGGTAAGAAAATACCTTACATGTTTTCTGCCTGCCTTGACAGTGTTACTTTATTTAAAGACCAGCTGTCAAATTGTGCCACTGAAATGCCATATTGCAGGAGGTAATACAATGTTTTATTCTGGGGTGTACGCCTGTGTAGATTTCTATGGCCTGTGAGACACACTAACCTCCTATTCAATGAGCTCTTGATTTAAAGCTTGAAAGAGCCCAGGATACCAATTTTTTTACTTGAAATCGGATCAGTGTGTAGTTAGAAGAGGGTTGGGGGTTTATTATTTTTTCAAATGATAGTTTTTATCTGTTAGTTTAATTAAAAAGTTTAAAGTGTTTTGTCATGTTGTTCACTGTTGCTTTGGGGTCTTTTTGTTTTATAGTAACATTAGTAACATTGCTGGTTGTTCTGGAACGAGGAATTTCAGATGGGCTGTCTGCTCAGCCAGGACTAAAGTGGTTTATCTAGCACTCTAGAATACCACTGTATAATACACAGCTTTTACTATGCAAAGGTTTTAAGTGAACACAAGCTCACATAAAAACAGTGGCAGTCAAGTAACTTAATTTTTTTTTCAAAATGCCTTGCTCAACTCAGTAACTAGATACTGAGTATTTTTTTTTCTTAGGGGACACTGTTATCCCTCTATACATTCCCCAGTGTGGAGAGTGCAAGTTCTGTAAGAATCCTAAAACAAACCTGTGCCAGAAGATAAGGTCTGTATGACTTTTTTTTTATACACACACTATAGTATTTGTTCAATGTATACCTGCTGTAGTTATCAAAAGTAATTGACAGGAGTTTTCTTTGAAGAATAAATCTGTTGATGCATGATTTAATGACTTGGAAAGTATGTGTTTCAGGAGTCAGTTATGCAATTTTTTCCATTCTGCCTTAAATTTTCTTTTCTTCCCTTACATAAAACTGTTTCTCTCTTTTCATGTATGTGAAGGTGCAAACTGCTACCTTGTGTCCACAGGTTTGAAAACATAAATGCTCCGACTCCTTCTTTAATCCATACTTAAGGGAAGCACTTCAGAGAATTTAGCTCTTGGGAGCGAACACCAAAGCTTTCAACTGGTACAGACAGCTCCTTTCTTCTTTAGTGCCTGCTTCCCAGATAAATTTGCAGGGAGAAAAAAAGTCTCCCAAACTCAGAAAAAAAGCCACAGTGATATAACTGACAGGTGCTATTCAAGGGGAGGGTACTGACGGAGGCCAAGACAGTGGTGCGATACTGTGGCACAAGCAGTTAGCACTGGTAGCTAACAAGGTCAACATGTTAATAAACTCCATCTCTTTCAGTGCTTCCATGGAGGAATTAACAGCATGAAGTTTTAGGAGTTTAGCATCTCATTTCTGTGAACTCCTAGGTTTATTGAAATGGTGAAAATATAAAGGTGCAGTTATGCAGCTGCCTCTCTGTGCTGCTTAGTGGATTCTGTCTGGTGGTCTGGTGAGAGTATTTGCCGCTTAAGACTGACTGCACTTTCCTGTGTTTGCCTCAAGAATTACTCAAGGGAAAGGAGTCATGCCTGATGGTACCAGCAGATTCACCTGCAAGGGAAAGCAGATTTACCATTTCATGGGGACCAGCACCTTCTCCGAGTACACTGTGGTGGCTGATATCTCCGTAGCCAAGATAGATGCTGCAGCACCTCTGGATAAAGTGTGCCTGCTGGGCTGTGGCATCTCCACGGGCTATGGGGCTGCTGTCAACACTGCTAAGGTAAAGCCTGTGCTTGTGGTACACACAGCTTAGGGACCACATTAGGACTGTAATTATGATGTACCAAATCTGTGTTTCTTCTCCTTCTTCAACTGATGAAGTATAGCTAAGAATTTCTTAACTTCCCCATAAGAAGCAGATCAGGTTAGAAGAACCTGTTGCCCTTTGGAGGAAATTTAGGTGGGCTATTCTGCATCCCTTTTGATACCAGCTATATATAAATTACTTTCCCAGTTCATCTTCATTTGCTTCAAGTCATTCTGATAGTCTGAAGCCCAAGGTGAGACAGAGGTGGTAGGTGAGTGGACACGAGTCTTTGGGCAAAAGAAAAAGCTTAGTACCTAAAGAGCTTTTTGGATTAAATTTTTATATAGTTTCCTTTATCTATAAAATCTCATAGCCATATATATTTGCTTCCATTTTTTCCCTTTATATTACAGACTCCTTAACCTGCATTTCTTCCTCACACGGAAGGATGAAATTTTTTCTGCTGCTCATGACTCCATTCTTACTCCTAGGTGGAGCCTGGCTCTACGTGTGCTGTGTTTGGTTTGGGAGGAGTTGGGCTGGCAGTTATTATGGGCTGCAAAATAGCAGGAGCATCCCGGATTATTGGCATTGACATTAACAAGGATAAGTATGCCAAAGCCAAAGAGTTTGGAGCTACTGAGTGCATCAGCCCCCAAGACTCCAAGAAGCCCATCCAGGAGGTGCTGGTTGAGATGACCGATGGTGGCGTGGACTACTCGTTTGAGTGCATTGGGAATGTCGGAGTCATGGTGAGCGCTTGACCAACAGGAGCATGTACAGGGAGGGACCAGTTCAGCTAAACAGCAAGATCAGCTGCTTTCTTAACACAGAATGTGCTAGACTCAGTATTTTTTTTAATAGTAATGATAACTGCTATAACTAAAAAGGACAATTTACACTCAATCCTGATTATGTAATGAAAGCAACTGCTACTTCTTGGGTTGAAAATGGCACTTACAAATGTTTTATCCTTAATCAGTCTTTTTTGAGATCCTGAGTTTCTCTGTGCTGACAGTTGAAAAATTAACAAAGCTCACATAAAATATATTGTGCAATGAGCAGTAAAATCTCAGGGATCAGTCAGTATTTCCCTAATTTCTCAAGGTGAATTTCACCTTTGGAAATGCAGAAGTATTACTGAATGTAAGGTTAGGTTTTCAGGAATTACAGTAGCATTCCTAACTCTCAGTAACATGGTATGTGATTACAGTTTATCCCAACTCTCGGTGGGAGTTTAGAGTGACTTCTTTGAAAGCTAGATAGGATACAAAAAGTGCAAAGTGAACCTTTAATGTATAAAGAATCGGAACCAACAGAAAATAGAATGTAATTTTCAGTTTATTTATTGTTCCTTAAATGCTGATGTGATGATTCATTATTGGGGAAAGGAAGTGCTACCTGTCCAGGCAGCAGAAACCTTAGCAATGAACACTCTGCTTTGTCCTGTCTGTCCATGAAGAGGGCTGCCTTGGAAGCCTGCCACAAAGGCTGGGGAGTCAGTGTGATAGTTGGAGTAGCTGCTGCTGGCCAGGAGATCTCCACACGGCCATTCCAGCTAGTAACTGGGCGGACATGGAAAGGGACCGCGTTCGGAGGTAACTCTCTCTTGGTATGGGGATAGAAATAGTTTACTATGGGCTAAAGCTGGGAAGAACACACCCTCTCGGTTTTCCTTGTGCAAGAAATGTAAACTATTGACAGCCTATTCATAAATGCTGTGTTGAGTTTTAAGATAAAGACTTTTAAAATCTGTTATTCCTACAGACAGGGTACAGATCAACACACTGGTATGACAGCTAACATATTTTGAAGAGAAAATGTATCTATATGCTATTCAATACTAAATACTTGCTTTATCACTAAGTGAAGATTTGGTTCAGTTTGGTCCAGTGAAAGGACCTACTCTTTGGGGAGATGGGAACTCAAATCATTGTGTTCGTGTTGCTTAACCACTAAGCAAATTGGGGGGCCAACATGATAATGTGCTGTAAAGACCTTTAAAATAAAAAAGTAACAAGTGCTTGATACGCATTTTCTGCTGTCAACTCAGAAACACATTGAGTTCTTTCTTTGGGGGGAATTCAGTAATGGCTGAAGTTGACGGAAATATTCAGACTTTGAATTATTACACTGCTCTTTGTCCAAGCAATACAAAGCTTATGGGGTTGGGTTATAAAGATACATAGGGGGCCTGACAGAGACACCTTGTGTATACTTTCCTAGGTGAGGGCTGCTGTTATGTTGAATGCTGGAACAGCTAGTGAAAGATTTGTGCACATGTGTTTGGCTGATGTGTGCTTTTGCCAGACCTCTGTGGGAGGGACAAACACGTCACTCGTTTCTGTTCCTTTTCATATTGATCATGCAAGTGCCTGTGTAAGGGTTGTATTTTTAATTATCTGAGATGGGTGGAAAAGGGAAAAAACAAGCCATGTTTTCTTTCTTTCAGGCTGGAAGAGTGTAGACAATGTACCCAAACTGGTGACTGAATACATGTCCAAAAAGATCAAGGTTGATGAATTTGTGACTCACACGCTGCCTTTTGACAAAATTAATGAGGCTTTTGAGCTGATGCATTCAGGAAAAAGGTAATGTTCACAATACTGAAAGGTAAAAAAGACATTTCTTGATCAGACACTGTCAAAGTACAGGTTCCCTGCCCACTGTCACGTTTTAAACAGGGAGGCTAAAGGGTGACGTACCACGTGCATTGATTCTGATACGAGCACATTTCTCTGAGCTCCCAGGCATGTGCCAAAACAAAGGCACACAGTAAAAACCAAGCAACAGTGTACAAGAGAAATACACACATATGTAAAGCTGATAAAGGGGACAGGTCAGTCTCAGTTATTCACCACTGCTAGAACGTTCTTCCTTATAAAAAGGAATTAAAGAGACTGAAGATTACGTATTCAGTAATATTTAGGTTCCTCTGCAGACAGACAAATAGTTATGAGCATTATCTCCAGACACCACCATGGTCTTTGTATTTGATCTCATAGTCTACATCTATCTATTGTATATAACTTTGGAGAAAGTACTAACTGTACCTGCTTTAGCTCGTATGGATTCTATTTTGGATAAATCAGTTGACTGTAACTGCATTTGTTACAACTGGAAACACTGCATTTATGCAAATTTCATCCAGCAGTTGATCCTCTGTCCCAGTTATAAACTTCAGTATTGTTTCACTGCTTTAATTATACTTGAGCACGTCCTAGGAAACTAGTAATGAAAGCTACCTAACATTTTCCAAACAGACAAAAGGGAAAATGCCTGTTAATATTATATTACTGCTCCTGATCAATCTTAGTTAGCTACTGAAAACTGACACCTAGTTTGAAAAAGTGTCCATTTGGAGTTTATTTTACTGGAGGAGAGATGAAAAAACCCCAAAAATAACAAGCATTATCCTGAATTTTTAATAAATATTATAGGCATAAGCATGACTTCATTCTTAAAAAAGACAGAAGTTTAAATATGTCTCAGCAATGAAAGGGAGGGGAGAGAGGGGGAGAAAATTGACTTCTTGTAATTTTTTTTTTCTTTTTTATTTTAAGCATTCGAACTGTCCTAAAATTCTAGAGCCAATTATGGACCTTCTAATTGGCCAGCAACATGGTAACTGCCTTTTTATAATGGAATTTTTGATAGAAGATAGAATCAAGCAACTGAAAACTCACTGGGACTAGGAAGACCATGTATTTTAGGGTGAGCATTCTGGGTATCAAGTAATAAAAAATTGTTTACCACTGAATAGCATAACAGAATTAGTCCTGGTTGTGGAACTTCTATTTCTATACTCATTCTTCAAATTCAATAGTGGCTAACTTAATCTACTTAATAAAAGCTTATTTCTAAACCCAGTCTTGGAATTACTGAGCATTAAGAGTGTGACTGTGATTGCTGTGTCTTACTTGTTTTGCTCTAGTGATTTTACAGTGTGTATGTGACAGAGGAGGTGTTCAGCAGAGTCCACAGCAAATGATGTGGGATTCACTGCAGAAGGCACAACTAAGCACAGTGGTGAGAAGCAGCATCCATTTGCTGCAACTGTGCTGAGAAAGTGGCCAGAACTTGTCAAGTTTCTGAGGCTAGTCTAGGACTAGAGTGGATTGTAACATCCAGCTCAACCCTGAAGCCAACTGTAGAGCAGAGACTGCAGAGTCCAGAGGTACCCATGTTCACTGGGGTGGTCCATGTTCTGCCTTATTTCCCGTTTGTCTCATTGGCAGGCCTCTTGTAAAGATCATAGCATAGACTCCTCTAGTCACTTGCTCTAGTGGAGTCTTCCAAGGCTTCAGTAGGACAGTTTTCCCATTTCCTTAAACATACTGGCAACTGAAGCAAATGTTGCAGCCAACACTGCAAAAACAGTGTGGGATTGTTACCTCCAGTCAGAAACACGATCATGCCATTGAAGCAGGAAGTATTACTGTTAGAGCAAGTCTGCTCTTGAGGGGTGTAGGGGAACAGGAAAGAGCACTGTGTGATGATGGCTTCAGGATTTTCTGAGATTTTTCTGTTGGAGGGGGAGGGGTTAAGTCTCAATTTTGGAGTTGCAGGTTTTCTTAACTCTAGGTGAAGTGATCTGACTGGATAAAGTTCTTCTTGTATTGGAACCTGTAACCGGTGTGTCACATCCAGAAAAACACAGAGAAAGAGCAGAAAACAGACTGCAAAGCACAGGCAGAAAGACTAGCCAGTTAAAAGTTAGATACATAAAAACTCAGTGGTTTTCAGTGAACCAAGGACACTGTTTAAGTGAGAAGTTTCATGTTTTAAAGAATCCTGGTCAAAACAACTGTTACAGGGAACACTGAATGCAAACAGTAATCTTATTAGAAGAAATTCCTTCTCACCACGAAAAATTACCCCAAGCCATTGCTATACAACTGGGACAATTACATCTTTTCCATCTATCATTAATAAGATATCCCCTAGAGCATTCTGAAAATAGTTGAGGTACTGCATTTTTACCTTCATTTCAGACAGTAAAGAACAAACGTGAATGTCGTAAGAATTCAATTTTGAGCACCAGGAGGAAATAAAAACTGAATTTGTACCAAGAAAGTGAGCCCTCTAGCCCAGCAGTGAAGTGATTCTCAGTACCTTGTAGTTTGAGGAAGGCTGGCTGAACATCAGAAAATTCAGCAGAAAACTTGCTGCTAAGCTGTTCCAGTGAGAGTACTCCATAATTACAAGATGGTATCAATACAATACTAGCTAGGCTGGCAAACCACCCCCCAGCGGGATCTAACATATTTAAAATACACTGGAACAGCTGTTCTCTGTGCTGCACAGACTCGCTCAAGACCACACAATCATGTCTGCATTACATTATTACTTCAGAGAACCTGCATCTCAGAGTGTGTGTGGGAAGCCAGTCTGTAATACCAACAACAAAGAGACGTAGTAATACCAGAGCACTTGGGTCAAAGACTTGCAGCTTCTTCCCAGCCTGAACAGCTGGTGTCCCAGCCACTACTTTGTCCTGCAAAGCATTTTTGGAAGTTGTTCAGCAAACAATGGGACTCAAGAACAAGAGCTTCTACCCCATTTTGGATGGTCAAGGTAGTGCATTGAACTGCCCATCCTGACAATGGTAACAACTTCAATGGACAAAAACTTTCCACCAAATGACTGTGCATGAAATGTACATGTACTCTGCTGGCTGTCACGTAGAACATGCAGGGTGGCCTCTCTCCTCCTGCCGTTACTCTTACTCAACACCATCTACCAAATCTTCTCTCCTTAAATATTCAAGTCAAGTTGCAGAAACAGCATGAAGAATTTCCACACTGCCTTACACGACAGTAAAGGGAAAATACATTAAGAGATTGTTTCTGAACTAATTGCAGGATTGTGTTTCTGGTAAAAGTGTATACAATTGCTAAAAATGTCATTAAAAAGTAGATTTAAGTTGGGATTTTTTATTTAAGTGGATAGCAACTTACGTAACTTATGTATCAAAAATAGTTGATTTCCACAATCCACTCAGCACCAGTCTAGTATGTCATGTTCAAGCAAAGACACAGCTACATAGGTGAAAAAATAGCTTTTCTCAATATTTTAATTTAATAAGTTTTGTTCTCAAGGCTGATGTGCCCTCTCATGTTGGAAGAACTGGTGTAGATGCTAACTAACCTTTCCACTCCTTTAAAAGTACTGCAGTAGCATGAGCTCACTATAAGCAGTTAACATGCTGTGATTTCAATTTATAGGCAGAAATGCATAGCATCATAGATTACCTGTATTAAAAATGTGCTAAATTTGGTTTGTATCAGTGCAACAACAAAGAGGTATCCAAGTGGCACATGTGTGGGTTTAAGGGTGAGTTCTAAATGGGTACGTGCATTTACCAGCAGGGCTTGCACTTGTGCAAGCAAACCTGGATATAATTGAAAATTCTACATCTGGGTTTGGATTACAAGGAAAAAAAAAAGTTATTTCTGTTAAAAGCAGCTGCAACTTTTATTTTATAGACCAAAAACGAAGCCCCCCACCCCCCGCATCATACACACACACATAGAAAAGGCAAGACCATTATAACCATTCAAGTGAAGGATATGGGTGGGCAAATCTCCAGGACAGGCATCTCCTCAACACATCTCATTCAGCACAAGTAATCCCACTCAAGTACTACAGTCTGTTTTGTTAAAAATTTCTACACACCCATGCATACGCACGCACACACGCTCTCTGTGCATCGTGTCAGGTCACTTTACTGCATAATTAAAAATAAGAATAAAGGTAATGAAAACATCGCAGTGATATTCTTACAGCAACAGAGGTCTGAGGCACTCAGGGCAGAGAAGATGTTTTCTGGCAAATTTGGGAGTAGACGAGTCCAGTTCTATGAAGCACTAACCCCTTTCCCCCACCTAAATTCTGCAGTGCCAAGGGGAGCCAAGGGTATCCAGCACTTCATGTTCTTGGGTCTGTGGCAACAAATTCACCAGACATCTTGTAAGAGGTGTATTTTATGCCCATGATTGTATGATTTAATGTCTGTGTTGGTTTAAGTATTTCTTGCGTTACAGTGGTGTAAGATGAAGTCTACAATGGGGTCTGAAAAATTTTTCATTACAATTCAGAAGAAAAAATAAATTCCCTCAGCAGAGACACCAAAGATGATGGAAAGGAAATGGGCATGGAAAAAGAGAGGATAGAGAGAAGGGAGGCTTAATCAATCCACACTCCTTAACATAACGGTTTCCAGCTCACCATGACCCATTAACAGAATATAAAGGGGTATATATACCAACATTGCCCACTCTATACCCTGTCTGAGGACAAAAAGATCAGTTGTCATAGCTGCCCCCCTAAGACTTTCCAAAAGCCTGAAACTCACTCAACTGAGGGGGATAAAAAAAAATGACCCGTTTAAAAATTACCAAAAGAAAATGAATACAGCATTGAATGTGTTTCATTTTCACATACTCAGACTTGTTTTGAGATACTTCACTGTAAGTCTTGCAAATCCAATCCCCCACAGCTACTGTGGATGTATTTTACAAAATGCCCCACAGTTAACACACGTAGGGATCCCATGAATCATGGGATCTTTTTGGTTCTTGTTTCATTCCTTTACCTAGTCAAGTCTGATACATCAGCTTCACCAAGCTTTTGGAGCAGGAGGCTGCCTGCAAGTACTGCTTCGCCAAGAAGCAGCATAATCCAGGGAGCTGCATATAACACAGACTTTGTTAATTTCCCATCCTATTAAATCTCCAGCAAGAGAAACAGGTCCTGCCATTAACACAGTGTGCCACCCACAGTGGCAATCACCACAGAAGCAACCAGCAGAGAGATAGGGGCAGAATGAAAGGTAGCCTGCTCTTGTACGTGCGTGTCTTTCTCCTTTCTGCCCCCTTCTCAACTGATAAACAAACAAGGCCCAGAATAGTATCTGCAGAAGCAGGAGCAAGTCTTTGGAATAAGAAATGCTTAAAATCTCAGGTGCCACTCACAAACCAAGAGTGACAGGGCACACTGAAATGGTGAAAAAAACCTGGATCCCAAAATATCAAGTCCCATTGGGAAAGCTTACCCACGCTTTTCTAGCTAATATCATGGCAGCAACAGAAGCAACTGTGGGTCTAATTGGAAGAAAGGTGCTAAAGAGATAATTGAAGAAAAAAAGGAAAGTACAGCGTGAGCGTCGTAGGTAGGAGGAAAGCAGGAAATTTAAATTCTTCTCTGCTTTTGCAGACACTGGGTCAGGTTCTTCGAGATATTCCTCTTATCTACAATCACTGAGAACAAAGTAAATGGTGAAATCTTTCTATTCTGTACTCTTAAAAAAATGCATAGTACAGGGGCAAAAAATATATATGTTTATCGTTCTGATGCACCTGCTCAGTGAGGGCTATCACTGGGTCATGAAGTGGGGGCGAATGCTGTCCAGGCGCCGGGTCAGGATCTCGCAGCCCGTGTCCGTGACCAGCAGTGTGTGTTCAAACTGTGCCGAGCGCTTCCCGTCCCTCGTCACCGCAGTCCAGCCGTCCGGCCAAGTCTCGTCCTGCCAGCCACCTGACAACAGAAAGCATCACTTCTTGCCAGTTTTTAAGTAACAGGTATCACTCCCCCAAAGAGAAATGAAAAATCTGTCAGCTCTACAGGATAGAACCAGCATCCTGTTCCATCACTATTTAAGAGCAGACAAGAGTAACCGTTTTACTCTGCTGCTAAATTGCTCACCTTCACAGATCATTGGTTCAATTGTAAATACATGACCTGGCTTCATGACTCCAACTGCCTTGTTTTCTGCAATAAAATAAACATGCAGGTTAGAAAAAAGAATACCATCTTAGTAAATGAGCGAATCCTTGTCCTAGCAGAATACAACAGAAACACAGTAAAGTCAGAAATGCCCTTCTGAGATGATCTGTTCATTTGTCCATTTTTACTTCTACATTAAGATTTTCCATAGTTCTTTCCTTCTCCCCATCCTCCGACACTGTAATACTTACTCAAGCAGCTAAAAATTAATTGCTGTCTTTCCCTCCAGCAACTGGAATTTCAACTCTAGTTCTATAAAAACACTGAACAAATATAATACAGGAATTTCTGCACACTTCTGTAATGAAAAACATCATTAAAAAAACAACAGAATTAAGAAGCACTTAAGATATTCAGAGAAGGCTTGAAACCTCATTTGTTTGCACTGAGCCATTACGTCCAATAAATTGTCAAAATGTGACAGTGGTTAAGTAATCCCATGATTCCATTTATGAAAGACACACTGCCCCCTCATTACCCTGGATGTTGGGGTCATAGTAATGTCAGAGTGATAATGCTGTGTTCATTAGCTAACATAAAATAGCAGAGCATTTAAAGGCATCCAGGACAATAATACAATAACTTTCTGATGTTAAATGCACCAGAAATGTTTATGTGGAGGCACATGAACTGATGTACAGCGCGACTCCAGGGGTGCAGTTTGACTGGAGAAAGGTTTCAGCCCATTTCTGCTGCCCTGTTTCACCTGGAAGGACAGCACAGCTCAGATGTGACTGAGCCTGAGAGCTGGAACAAACTCCAGGACTGCACAGGAACCGTTAGCTCCCAGCTACTTTACTGCTGTAGACAATTCACATTCATTTTTACATTCCCCTGTCTAACTCTAATTGTTCAAATTTCTCACACTGGCTAAATCAACTAGAGGCTTTAAAAAATCTCAAACTTATCAAGCTGCCACAACAGCAACAGAACATTTTTCTTAGAAAATGAGATTTTTGCTTTTTAAACTCCTTTCATAGTAAGCTAGAAATAAGCAGCAGCATTCTTTATTTCTCCAATAGGCTTTAAGTCCGTCAGATCTTTCCACTTTGCTTTTGCTGTGAGTCTGTATTTAAAAATAAAAAAAAAACCACCCAGCATCTTTCTTTCTGGGAACAGACATATTTGCTCAATGAAAAAAAAAAAAAGTTGAAACTTCCAAACAGCCAGGAAAGACAGAAATTTCCTTTGCCTAGGATTGGATTTTAATTGGTATAAAATGCTCTTCACCTCCAAGGAATCCATATTTTCTTCATTTTACACAACAGAAAGTAAATACCAGGAACTGATACCCTTCTACCCTGCAATTAACAGAGTT
The DNA here is from genome assembly GCA_013397975.1 of Machaerirhynchus nigripectus. Taxonomy (NCBI): domain Eukaryota; kingdom Metazoa; phylum Chordata; class Aves; order Passeriformes; family Dicruridae; genus Machaerirhynchus; species Machaerirhynchus nigripectus. The sequence goes on along the minus strand of VZRQ01004644.1, from coordinate 245,398 downwards.
TCTCTGTTGTCAGAAAAAATAATTTCGGGAAATGATGACATGCAAAGTCAGGAATCGCTAGATTATCATCTATAACCAGGACATGTGTTAAAGCCCATTAGGAGATGGGAAGATGGAGGCACCTGTCAGGTCTGAGGAAGTAAGTGTCCTATCAGGGCAGCTTTACAGCTGAAGTGGGTGTGAACTGTTCATCACTGCTTTGTGATATTTACTCTGCCCTTTGTTGTCCACTGGCACTTAACCTTCTGTCCTTTGCCTCTGTGGATGCTATTTCTGAGTCTTGCTGGAAAAATTATTACAGGGCCATGGACATTTCCAAAAGCTACCACTCCTGGGGGAATGTTCATTCCTCCTCTGCCACACACTAGGATGAAGTTTCCAGAAATACCAAATCACAACACTCAAATGAAGAAAGGGGAAAGAAACAGGATCCAGATTCAGGCACAACACCCATCGAATACTATTCAGAGAGCTTTCTATTTACGTCTGTAAATGGCAGTAAGGTTTTGCTTAGAACTTCTAAGAAGAGAAACATTTGTCCATTTATGTCAGACAAGAATGTCTACGGAAATTCAGGCAAAAACTTTGAGCACTTACCCAGCACTGATGAGAGCTAACACTAACCATCAGTGCAGGCAGAGATAGTGCAGGCACAGGTTCATAAAGCATGCTACAGTCCAGAGTTCAAAAAAAAAATTATTCCCCAAGTGCCAAAATGCTAATTTGATGGCTTCAAGTAAATTGGGTGCGTTCATTGCAAACCAGTTCTTGTCTACAGGACAGCACAAAGGGAACTAATACTCACTGGCATAATGTGGCACATTAGGAGCCGTATGGAAAAGTTTATGGATTCCATGCCCACAGTAGCTCCGAACCACTGAAAATCCATTTGCTTGAGCGTGTTTCTGAATTATGTTCCCCAGTTCTCTGTACCGAACACCAGGTTTCACTGCAAAATGAAAGAGATACAGATGGAAATGTAGAGAGCTTTCTATTAACACAACTAACCATCTAACACCATCTCTGTAGCACTCATGGCTTGTGTGTCCATCTGTTCCAGTATGCCACCTCCTATGGTCACTTAATCCACTAAGTATGTGAGTGCAATAACATGAGAGAGGGAGGAAACTGTCTCATACAAAAAAACCCCAAGAGAGACAGAAGAAAACTCCTTTTTCACAAGAACACTACTTCCTTCCTTTCATGGATGTAAGTGCTCACATTAGAAGGATGTCAAAGTTTGAAATTAAAATTTAAGGACTTTCAAAGTACTTGGGGTAAGCTCTCACACCCTGAGCTGCAGTGCTTCTTGCAATGAATGTATGAACTATATTTTAATATACACTTATCCCTTTACTGTGTGGAAAATGCACACATAGGACCAATATTAAAAAAATAAAGGGAAAATGGGTATCTCTACTCTTAGACAAGATTCTCAGTGACAACGCTACAGCAAATAAGAATGTTCATATTCAGGTTTAACTTTTTTGACAATCCCTTTAGGAAGCCTTACAAGTTAAAGCATTTGAAACACATGAAAATGGTGTGAGAAATTCACTTTGAGCACTTGGACAAGGGAGAAATAAAACCATAAAAGCAACAATGTTTCATCATTCAGCTAATGAAGATTCAGACCAAAAACAACCTTGAGCCACTTAAAACAAAAAAATCCAGCTTTTCCAAGACCATTCCCAACTCCCTGAATATATGCTGTTCCTTCAGGAGCCAGATGTGTGGTTGTGTGGAGCCATCTTACACAGAATTCACACAAAGCTAAAACTTTATGTGAAGAAACCATTTAGTTCAATTCTCCGCTAATGTAAGCGACTACAACTAAAACCCTTAAGTTGAATTTGCAGAAAATAACAAGAAATTTATAGTACTGGAATCTACATGCTTNAAAAAAAAAAAAAAAGGACATGGTGGGGAAGAGATTAATCTGTGCTAAATAGCTGTGAAATACAGGCCTGACAGCACATGCAACTCATTTCAATCAGCAAGGAGCCCTCTGCTTCTCTCTCATACAGCTCTCCTTGCTTCAGCTCTGCTGGTCCAACACCAAGACATTAAGATGATATAAAGAGGGCAGAGGTGACCCCTTTTTATCAGCTGAGACACTTGCTGCCAGAATTCCTACTCACATGCAATGTCTAAAACCCTTCAGAACACGTTACAGCATCTAAAAAGTTGGTAAAAAAGACCTACAGTGAGAATTTTAATCTTGTTGTAACGAACACAAAGGAACATTTCTGTCACAGTTTGTACATCAAAGCCAGGATACAAAGGATAAGAGACAACACATGTAACAACATTTGCTATAAAAAAGTACAGGACCAAAGACACACACTGTTACGGTTTAGCTCTGAAAAACAAAGTGGTTATTTCAGAACAGTAATCCCACATAAACAGGTAATCTATATTCTTCACAGCTCAATATGGCAGTATTTTCTTGATCACACAGTGGATACACAAGACATCAGTCCTAATGATTTTTGTCTTTTCAGCTTGACTAGCTACCTCCAAATTATTAACTGAAGTTATGTTAATTTTAATTTCTTTTATTTACATTTACTTTTGATTACATGCAAGTTTAAAGCCTTACTATATAGCATCTTAAACTTCAATCTTTAGAGGCCGTGAAGTCATTCAATTATATTGGGGATTTTAAGAAGCTGCAGGGTATAAAAGATACAGATGATAAAAGTATTTCCAAGGACTTGTGAAATTCTTTTGTTTTCTGAAGTTGAACATAACATTCTCCAGCTACCTTTCTATCTCACTGTCTGTCTCAATGCAGCTGCTCTGAGTGATAACTAAGCAACATAATTAAAGTTCTGTAGGTACTGGAGGATATGGAGCTGTCTTCTCTGGCACACTCCCACAGCAGAAAATCAGTAACGCATAACTAGCTTTATGAAATAACAATCAGGTTTAGCAGGGCTAAAGAAATATGTTTAGGTGTTCACAGAGTGTTTTACCTTACCAGTTCACTGTGCAACACCATACAAATTATAAAAGTAGGGTTTTCCAAAACATACTTTACTTGTTACATTCTCTTAATTACTCAGATCAAGGATGCCTTACTCATCAGTGGTCTAAGAAAGGCTGTTTCCATGTCAGTGTCACCTGTGGATCAGCTCAGCATCAAATACATTTTCCTCATCAACCCACATTTAAAAAGAAGTTGCAGCCACCGCTGACAGAACTGTGCCCTTTGAAGGATCACTGCATTACACAACACCCATCATCTGCTGGTGACAACACACCAGTGGCTTCTGTGTGCTGCAACAGAAGCCACTCTGAGCAGTGGCAAATATGAGCAAGCATGCATGAGAACCAAAGCCTTCATCCTTCAGGCATGTTTTACCTGCATCGATGGCTTGCATTAGGCACTCGTAAGTTGTTTGGACAAGCCTCCTGGCACCCTCATCCACTTCTCCAACATAAAATGTCTCGTTCAGATCTCCGTGGTAGCCATTGCGATAGACAGTGATATCCACTGCAAACAACATCAGACATGGAAAATCAGCACTCTGTTCCTCACTCCTTGCCTCTGATTTGTGAAAGAACAAACATGTAAAAATGGGGCATTCTAATTGTGAAGTGATTACTTCACAAGAATTCCATATGAAAACTCTTCCATCAGAATCAATTCTTTCATGCTTATCCTGTAGATTCTATAGAATTCATTAATAAGGTAGTGTTTCACTGGTCAACAGTTTGATTTAATGAAATAAAACGGGGAGGGGAAGAAAAAAAATCCCCCAGCAATGCAACACAGACACAGCAAGCTAGCATTGGTTTTCTAGGCAAATATAAAAACTGGAGAGAAGCTCTTTGCTCCATGGTGATTTACCTGGTTGAAGTACTTTCTTAGAATTAATTCCAGCACTACTACGTAGGTCTAATAGCTGCTAGATCACCAAACCCACTAGAATAGTAATTGCACTGCAATTCATGAAGAAACACACACTCAAATCCTCTTCCAGGTTAACAGTCATGAAGGCAACTGTAGTGAACAATAATACTTTAGGAATATTGTACATGAGCTGCTGAGAGAGACCAATACAATCTTGGTAGGAAAACGTGGGAAAACACACTTTGGTGTCAACAACTAGACATCACTTGTTAGTACCTTCCGGATGACATGTTCCTGTGATTCAAAAAACCTGTTTTGGACTTTGGCACGGCTTCCAGCAGGCTAAAAAGTTTTAAATAAAGAAAAAGATGGACACTTCCTTTTAATTGTTCATTGGGAACATTCCCTCCAAGGTACCTTTTCTATCCTTCCTTGTAGCCTGTTTTGGTCCTCCTTTTCAAGAGGCTTTTGAGCCACTACCTTGCGAAAAGGAAGCCTAGCGCTTTCTCATCATAACAAAGCAGAAGGCTCCAAGCTTGATCAAGTGCAGGAATGTGGACAAAGGCATGACTAAACCCTGCTACAGGAGGTGCTCTCTAGGGCTGAGGTACAGCCTTGGCATGCAAATAGCAGAGAGGTAAGGCGCCGTGTAGATGAAGCCAATCACGCTGATTGGAAGGCTGGAGCACCTCCTCAATTAGAAAAAGCTGAGAGAATTCAGATTGTTCAGCCTGGAAAAGAAAAGGCTTTGGGGTGACTTATTTGTGGCTTTCCGGTACCTGAAGGGAGCCACGAAGAAAGATGGAGAGGAACTTTCACAAGAGCATGTAGGGACAGGAAAAGGAGGAATGAATTCAAACTGAATCAGAGTAGGTTTAGATTAGATATTAGACAAAAATTCTTTACAGTGAGAGTAGTGAGGCACTGGAACAGGTTGCCAAGAGAAACTGTGGATGCCCCATGCCTGGAAATGTTCAAGGCCAGAATGAATGGGGCTTTGAGCAACCTGGTCTTTATTGAAAGTGTCCCTGCCCACAGCACAAGAGTTGAAGCCAAATGATCCTAAAGTGCCTTTCAAACCAAACCATTCTATGGTTCTGTGATTCTTTGACCTGGGCTTCTTAGTTTGGACTCCAGCAATGCCAGAAAAGCAGGCAATAATACAGAGCTGTGCAAAGGCACCACCTTTGAAATCAAAAAAAGATAAAGGAGCTTTGGCATACATTGTTACATGTACCCTACAAGCTCAGAGCTTTCAGCCAGACCACACCTCACGTAGACAGGGGCAGCAATCATGACACTTGCTCTGAAAAGGCCGGTACCCACAGCAGGGAGGTGCAGACTTAGTAGCTATTATTACATGCTAATATGTATCAAATATATGATAATCTAAAAAGATTACAACTCGCTTCTAGAGGCAGGTCAAACCTCAGGATACACTATTTACAGATAAAAGAAAGGCAAACAATGAAATAAACAAAGGTGCAAACATTTGTACAAAAAAAGCATCATTAATTTTTACTGCCAAACCAAAAAGAAATGAAAGTGAAAACAAAAAATGGTCAAGTAATTTATAAAAGTATCCCTCACCACCCAAGAAGGTCTAAGTACCTTGAGTACTAAGAACAAAAAGCAGCTGGTATTGTTAGGCTGTGAGATGCTAAAAAAGAGATAACATGCACCTATACGATGCCTCCCCATTATGACCGTTTACAGTCATCATAATCATGGCAAAATTGTAAGGGTCTAGAGCCATATAATCAAGAATTCACACAGGAATTCCAGCTGAATAATTCAATATATGTTTTATTCACTATATATACACAGTCTGGAACAACTGGAATCTAGCCCACAAGTGGAATACCCCGGCACTATCCTAATGCACAGAGCAGGGTAGAAGAATTATAAAGCTCGTAAAGTGGACAGACCTTTTGAAATTATTTTATTAAAGAAACTCAAGAATTTAAGTATGTAAAGAGCAGAGGTAAATGAGAACAAAGTAACTGGCAAATGAGAACAAAAGCTTCTCTAAAGAAGCTATTCCAATCATGTTGCCTGCTTGTGAAACCTCATCTTACTGCACAGTTTAAGTGCACAGAAGGTAGAGATGCTGAAGGTTAATTTTCACAGCACTTACCATTAACAATATCTCCCTCCTGCAATGGCCTCCTGTCAGGAATTCCATGACAGATCACTTCATTCACTGACGTACAGCACGACTTGGGGAAATTATAATAATTCAAAGGGGAAGGATAGCAATTCCTTGCAATACAAGCCTAAACAGAGAAGATACAATTTACACTACTAAGTTTTGTACAAAGAAAACACACCAAAAGAAACGTGCAACAGCTTTACGGTAAGAATGATAGGCTGAAAAGCAGTGACCCTTGAAAAAAAGATTCTTCAAGCATTTCTTGGCAGTTTTTGTTATGCCTTGCATTTCTTACCAGGAAGAAATTAAAGCTACATTAATTTTGTTTATACTCATTTTTATGTTTGACTGCGAATGCTGAGATATTTAGGTTTGAAACAATGGCAATATTTATTCAGTTTTACAAAGTAATTTTCAATTACTGCTTTTATGCACCCGGTCTAAGATTTTTGCAAGACACACAAGCTAAACAAAATAATATTTAGTACCACTCTTCCCCCCAGCTTTAAAACCTTAAGCTGCTTCCCTTGCACTGTAATAACTTTTGTATTTTTGCAAAACTGACACATTTCATATATACTTACACATACATGCATACACATACTTTGTGACATACTGAGCAAAGTAAAGAAAACTTTTTTTTTAATTTTATAAAAATAATACTGTTTTTAAAACTGCTAAATATAAATTAGGGATATCAGTTAGTAGCAACAACCTGCCAAGCCAGTTTCTGTAAACTGCTGAGGAGGGATAACTCCATTTTAACTGCTATTGTAGTTCATATTGTAGTTGTTCATATTAGACATTATGCCTAAGTAAGTAGTGCTGTGTTTAATGCAGTTCAACAGAAGTCTCCAGCCTAATGCAAGAAGACAATCTTGGCTCAACAGCTGTAGATGCTGGTAAAAAGAACCAGAAAGTTCTCTAACAAACTTAACTATAGCAAAATTGTTGCCTTTCCCACAATGCACAGAAGTAGCCTCAATTACCAGCTTACATGATTCATAGAGAAGACAGCAAATTAAAAAAATTACACCATTCAAGTAACCATGAAAAGTTAAGCCAGGAAAATTCTTGAACAGTTTTTCAAACATTGCACTGGACTGTGGCTTTATTTTGTCAGACTGCATCAAACATCTTGTTTCAGTTCTCTCTGAGGCACCTCAGTTCTGATCTCCCAATCATGAATAATTTAACTTTCTCCTCTATATACCTTAACCAGCAACAGAGAGTACAAGAAGTCCATGGCCTACATATGGTGTTCTTTACATAATGGTATCCGTGGAGCAAGAAGGGTTTAGAAGAAAGAAAATAACATGTTAACTGAGAAAGCAAGTGAAGAAACTCAGAAGAAATGTGAAGCCAGAAATACGGAAGCAGCTGATACAGAGAGAGGCCCAGGAGTTCCTAACTCACTTTGAACCTACCACTGCACTGTAGCACATTTCTGCCATCTGCACTACCCACCAGCTTCAAACTGGGAAACAGTTCAAAATAAAGAAATGGAAATCATGCGACAAAGAAAACTACACAATTATAATTTAAAAACAAAGAGTTAGAAGAAAACATTTATAAACACCATAATAATAATAATAAAATAATCTTACTAAATGGACAGCATGATCAATTTCTTCAGTAGTTACTCCTGGTTTCACCATCATGGCAGCAACATCCAATACTTCTCTAGCAAGCTGCAAATGAAACGATTTAAAATTTTAAATAGATTTAAAATTGATCTATTGACCTAATTTAAGTTGATTTAAAATAGGCCAGGACTACTCCATGCAAGATTAGTAATCCATTTTTGACAGGTACACTGAGATGACCAGGAAAGCTGTGTGGAGTTGGGCTCTTGAAAGACTTTGAGATGTCTCCAGGTCATGTACTAAGCCACCTCTGTGAGAGCTGAAAACACCCCAGTTAAGGTTTGGACCACGTTTTCCTTGAATACCATAATCTTAAATCAGACTACCTAAATACACTTCGAAGTTTGACTTTATGCACAAGGAAGTGATTATACCTGAACAGCTCTTTTTCAAAAATTGTTAGGAATGGGGCTTTGTTTTGCTTTTTTTAGATTTTACTTAGCATCAGCTCCAGGAGAGGAAAAGGTTCTGTTCTCATTTATGCACTATAAAGCATATTCTTAACAGTAACAACATCTCAAGCACAGATTGTCTTACTGGTAATAACAAAGCCAGGAAACAGATAGAAGTCATCTTTTTGCTTATAAAATACTTTACTGGGAATTGGGATTCACAGGAAGAGAAAAAGCCAGAAAATATCAAGCCTCCAAAACTATTTTTCAGTGCTCCAAAGTGGTTTGAAAGCACTCTCAAATGTGCTGTGACAAAGCGGTAAAATCATTAGAGATTTTTTAAAGAATATAAAGGCACTTTGTAAGAAAAATCAAAACCTCCTTACCCTACACACTACTCGCATCCCTTCTATATCCTCAGATGACAGTATTTTTATTTGAGAGGTTCCTTTTAAAGCTTGTTCTGATTCAGACATTCCTGAAAAGGAAAAAGGGAGAGAATTAAAAAAAAAAAAAAAAGAAGAAACGCCATATTATACAGGGAGACGATTGCATGATTGCCACACATACCCAGTCTAGGAACTTACTTAGCTTACCAAGGGCAATAGAAGCACAAACTTTCTCACCATAGCCTAAACTAAGAAATCCCCCAAGGCATAGTATGGTCATCATTATCCAGACTACCTGGAATCCAGAAGCCTTCCAGAATACCATAATGCCCCCATGTGCTCAGGAAGCCCACTCATTTACTGCATAAAACCATCATGTCCAGTTAATCAAAACACAGCCTTAAATATCAGGTTTATAAGGAAGTTATTTTATTCATAGAAAAGCATTTCTCAGCTACTCTAAGAAAATAATTAGTAAAAATGACATTCTGTAACAGTCATAAATGGTTACATGAGCTTGGGAATATAACTGGTTATACTACTGCAATAATCAGCTGATAAAAACATGTAAGTTCTTCCTACCAAATTCTGTGCAAGCTCAGCTTTATAGATGAGCGACCCCTTAAAATACAGTATTTTGTGTTTAAATATTTACACTCTTTAAAAAATAACCATGGAAGAGCTTAAGATTAAAAAATAATGCTAATAGACTTTATAGCAGCCTTTGGGGGAAACGCAAAGCACAAATACTGGTATAAAAATGGGAAAATACCAAAACAATCCAGTAAGCAAGTAATTTTGAATGCATTCCCTGTCTGTCCAAAACAAGCTGGAACTCATACATCAGTTTTCTTTTGGGGGTTGCATACTGCAAGGTTTTCTTGCTTTTGTTAGAAAATAACACATTTTCAACAGATACACTGATGCCACAGAGAATGACTCAGCAGAATTCATCTGTGACTGTCAGCTGTTTGTTATCAAATCAACAACAGAACTAGGACTTGTATGTTTGGGATAAAAAAAACCCCAAACCAAATTAACTAACTCTTAATTTCCTGTACACCTTTGAAAGACAACCCATTACAAACTTCGGACTTCCAAGAAATATTTGCAACCATGATTTTTTAAGAATCAGTAAGTTACTGTGGGGAGGAAGTAAAGTGAGAACAGATAAAAGAGGTTCCCTTCTCCAGTATCTCCTTGATGCTTTAAAGGTTTTTTCAATTAAAAGGAAAATAGAGAGCAAAAATAACACACATAATGGTGATTTGTTTCAAGTTACCTAGTGGGTGATCAGCATAATCTGGTCTCTGAATATAACTTGGCACAGGTCTTGTTGGTGTCTAAATAAATCAAGAGGCAAAGCTGGTTAGGTTGCAAGAACACTTACGATAGTCACAAAAACAGTCACACAGCAAAATTAAATACAGTATGAAACATGAAATATTTCATGTGAAATATGGCTAAGTCCACTTAGAAAAGGTTGTGAAGTAGGCAAACACTCCAAAGCAGTTCCAAGTTTCATTCTCAAACATTCTGCTGTTACTCTCTATTGCTATCGTATTATACAACTTTTAATAGCCAACTGCACAGCTTTGTAAAAATCAAATTTTTATTGTCAAGTGAATCAAACTGGTTTTATAATGTATTATGCCTTACTGTAATGTTTTTTCTGTTGCTTTCCAGACTGCAAGTGCACTGGTTCCAAACACATCCCTCTTCTCTTTAGCAAGATTGCTACTTCTTATCATCACCTTAGTCAAAAATCTCTACTTTCGTTTCCATCAATCTCACAGCAGTCACAAGACAAAAAAGCAAACGTTCAGAGATAACACTACTAAATTACATCGCTGGTGTAACATCCCAAACACCTTTTTCTCCAACAACACTAACAAACACACACAGGCTCAGGCTCTCTTAATCTCTTCCTTAATGAGCCTGTAACAGATGGAGAAGACTACAGAGAGGATGCCACTGGGGCAGCTTTTCTAGCACAGGCCAATTAGAAAAGACAAATGTAAAGAAAATGCCGTTATTGCTGTAAAAAAAGCTTCAGCTTACTCCATGTACAAACTTGTACCAATTTAAAAATACAGCTACGTGTGTGTGTATATATATGTATATATATACACACATATATATACACACACAGCTATATGTCATCATCTTCTAAACCCACCTTTCCCAGCCAAAGTTCTTACTGACCTCTGTTGTTCTTCACCATTCCAGTGCTGGAGATTACTGTAACCTCTATCCTTCCAGCTGTTCACCAGTTCACTCACCAGGTTATTTTAAACCACTTACGTAATATAATATAAAACCATTTCTTTAAATTCCAAATTAATTCACCTGAGCTTTTCAGAAACAGTCTGCTCCATAATTGATGAGGACAGTAAATGGCTAGGAGACATCATCTGAACTAGCAGTAACTTTTTTGCAGAATAAATGTCAAAATGTACATCCAAAAGGTATGAACTTAAGCCTGTTACTGATGCTCACCGGCACTCCATTTAATTATAAATATACCAAGAGATAGAACAAGTTAAATCAAAATGAACCACAACAAGGACAGCCACGCAGGTCCTTGCCATCAGGTGCAGATTAAGAAGCTCTCCTCTCTTAGCTAAATGTGGGAGGTCATCAGGTCAGGAGTGGTCCATTAGTTGCTACAGAATGTAGCAGTGCCGGAGTAGAGTGGCACCTCTTGCTTACCAGTGGATAGTGTGGCCTGAGTTTCCCAGTGTATCGATAACCAGACCAGGGATTTGTGTTAACATCGCCTTCCAGGCTCCAGGAGGAAACTTCACGCTTAGCTTTCTCATCTTCTGAAAAGACAAGAAAAAGGGGGGAAAAAAGTTGCAGCAGCAAAATCTGTCCTAAGAATGGGAACCGTGGGGTCTAGAAAGTCACTTAGAAGTGCCTAAGTCTAGACCTGACTCTTTCTGGCATTTTAGATACTGATATATGAAAGTGTAAGTAGCAGTTATCACTTTGTATTGCTCATTCCAAATTCACATTCTTCCTACCCTATTCAATAGCCAACTGGGGAATGTCAGGACTGAATGCACAAAGGAAGTGTAGTAATTAAGCTGTTCTTCATTTGTAGTTTTATAACATAGTGCTTGTTTTCATTCCTGGGAAAAAGCTGATTTCTACAGAGGCACTCGCTATCCCTTCAATTAACACCCTTGTACTGCAGATGAACGTTCCTTTCCTGTGACCTCCCTTAGCACCCAGTGACTGAAATGACCTGAGGTGGGAAGGAGGCCATCCAAAGGTGGAAGGGAGGCCATACAACTGCCAGGCTCAATACATGGAGCCCGCTACCCCTCCAGAGCTGATGAAGAGAGTGCAGGCTCCGCCACTTCTGCAGTTCAGGACAAGCAGTGCTCACACCTTACAAGATGGTGCCAAACTGCTGGAGCATCCCAGCTCTCTGAATCTTGTGAAATTCCTGTCTGACATAGTCCAATTATTGATTTCATTTACAAATAACACATTCCTACGAGGGCAGATTGAAGGTGTTTACTTAAAGGATTGAAACAAGCAATATCCTGAGCAATACCAAAAGGAGAAGTATTTACTCAGAAAGAGAAGACAAGGGTTAAGAAAGAGCATGGTAACATTAATCTTTAACTCATAACCAGGTGACTTGTTTGTTTTCTCTTTTTATATCTCAGAAGGATGACAAGGTGGCAAAAGGTCTGCCATTGCAAGCCCTAACATGAATTCTCAGAGCCTCTGTAGCTGACATCTGAACCATCTGCTCAGATGACATTCAGTTCAGACGAAACTGAGAAATAAGCATTTGAAAGTCCAAAGCTTTTCATATTCACGCAAATTAACACGATACAGAATGCAAATGTGAACTATAAGATCCCTACACTGGAAAGGCAGAAAGAAGGAAAACATTTCTGATTGTCTGTACTGTTCCAACCTATTTACCATTCAGCATTTATCATGGAAAAAGAAGCCTTATTGAGTTTTAGGAAAGGAGATAAATTATTTGAGGAAGTGAATTTTTGCCATACCACTTTTTAATCCTACCTCTCTTTTCAGCGGGGCTTAATGAAGATAAGCAGGGTGATGGCAGGAGGAGGCAAGGGGGCAGAACTGAGGTCTGCCCTCTCTGCTTTTAAACTCATGGGTTATTTTCACTACTCAGATAAGGTAGAATCTACCAATCTCCTAGTATTTCTGTGCCAGAGCTACCAGCTGTCTCTAAGGCACACAGATACTCTTACTACCTTGAACTGAACTCAGCAAAATCCTAGCTGTGATACATCCTCTATCAATGGCTGCACCATGCACACAAGCATTCTCCTTTTTTTCCAAAAATGTACAGAACAGCTGCACTCTGACTCACTTGTGTTCCAGCAAGTGTCTAATCACAGAGACTTTGCAAGAACCTTTCCCACTGTACTGCCTTTTACTGCATTAGACATCAAAATGCTATGAAGGAACACTGCCTTACAACAGTGATTTATTATTCTCCTTGCTTTTTATTTCAGCACCCCTCTTCCTGTGTTCATATACCTGGCAATGCAGCTCAAGCAGTAATTCATGCAAATAGAAAAGCGAACAGAAACAGAGACTTCTGTGTGCCTCTGCCTCTGAAATCTTACATAGCACTTTAGATTGTCGGGAACTGGACAAAATTTCAGACATGCATCACTCAGAGTCAGATATCTTTGAAAAAAACCCAATACCATTCTTAGGCAGAGAAGCACAGAGCAGCTGAGGTTGGAAGGGACCTCTGGAGGTCATCTGGTTCAATCCCCAGCTCAAGCAGGGCCACCTAGAGCTCACTGCACAGGACAACACCAAAGCAATATTAAAATGCATTAAAAAAATTATGTACTTACTTGCTTTCTTGTGTAATAACTTGTGAGTGGCCCAGCTTCCCTTAAAGCATTCCTAGAATTGCAAACAAAATGTATAAATACATGTTCTAAGCAGCATTTACATGGACAGATACACCAACCTGACAAAATAGAGAAACAAATGTATTTTAAAAGAAAACCAGAAGACTGTTTTTATTAACCCTTGTAGCAATATGCAGTAAATGCTACTGTAACTGCTAGTCTTAGCAATCGAAAATACTACGTTCTAAAGTTCTGAACCAGAACAGGCAGAAAGCACAGCCAAACAACACCCACGGCAGTGAAATACACTGATATAATCCTATATATTAAATATCAACCCCTTATCATTTTAATGGGTAACTGAACACCATGGTGGCTACAGGTCAGCTGAAACACAGAGTCTGTCTCTGTACCTGCAGTGAGCAGCAAGGTCCTCCCTTGACTCCTACAAGAAGCCATCTCCACCTGCTAATTGCATCCCTTCTGCCTCCTGCTCCAGCACAGGAAAGCAATGGAGGCCAATTAGCGCAACCACAGTGGAACTAATGAGGTAGACTAAAGGGGAGAAATGATGGCTACTGAATCAAATTAGGAAATGGAAAAAAAAATATTGAGAAAGTTGAAATGGAAATCAGGAAAAGAGTGACTGTGGAGGAGCTTGGTCTTTTCTCTTTTTCCCAAGCACAAATAGAGCAGTTCATGCAAGGAACAAAGAATCAGCAAAGGGGCAGATGGAAATGGTTAGCAGCTGGAGAATAAAGAAGGACTAAGATGAAGAAAATATATTAAAAAAAAAGAGATTTAAGTAGAAAAGATGCAGAAGGCAGCATTGAAGGTGATCTTTTAAGGTGCTAATTAGCAAATTACTTGGGTTTGTAGCAGAAATTCTAAATCAATGGCTATGTGCACCCAAAACAACCATCAAGAAACTGCTAATTCCAATCACTGACAATTACAGCTGAATTTCTGAAGAAAGAGGCAGGAAGCAAACTGTTCTTCTTTTTAAGGAAAAACAATACTAATGCTGAATCATCACTGTAAAACTACCATCCAGAGCCAACAACTGATTCAGCCTAAAGTATACAACATTCAACCAGTCCAAGACAACAGATCTGCAAACCAAGCCCAGCTTGTAACATTTTACCCTTGCTTCAGGGTCACTCTTGAGTGCTCTGAGCTGTCTGCTCCTGTTGAGCCACTTTTTCCCTCTTCCCTCATTAGTCTTGTAAGCAGTAGTTACCAAACTGCGCCCACAAACACACAGTACAGCGGTGCACAAGCACACCTGTGTTCAAAGAGACCCTGCTGTGTGCTGTTCCCCTCGTGACCAGAACCAGTTGCTTGTTGTGTTCTGCTACCCCACACACCAGGAGTGACTGCACTGCCAGGAGCTCTGACACCAACACTTCCCATGACCGGAGAGAATGTCACTTCCAACGAGCAGCCCAAGGTTTTACTGTCACACTTATATAACCCACTGCATACACAGACCTTTGCACTGCACTGTTCTGTGCTGGAGAAAAGGAACAGGCTTTAACTACAGCCTGCTTTAGGGAAAAAGAATTTAAAAAAAAAAAAATATATATATATATATCTATCTAAAAACACTATTTCAAGGACACTGGAAGCACCAGTATGGTTTTAATCCCCTTTCAAACATGAGGTCTTTGTTCTGAAGCAGAAGAAGGATTACACAACTAAGGACATAGAGCAGCTACCAAGTCTGCAAACCTAGAATCCACTTATTTGAATATAAAGAAGTGTTTGGGGAAGGAAGACATACATCAGCTGTGGTAATTACTGACTGTAGTTCTTCCTCTGCTTTCCCATGAAATTTTGGGGGATATTCTCCAATGCCCTTACTTTGTCCTACATCAACAGCCATTCCTCTTTGCTGGCCCATAACCAAAAACCACTGGGCACACACAGCACCAGGGACAGTACCATAACCTGACAGGCTCCATTTTGGCTCTTTATTTCGTGCAGCTCTGGACAATCTAAGATGATCCTGCGTAAGGCTGTGATATGCCTGAGTTTTCCCAAACGTGTTTCCCAGATTTTAATTGCCCTCTATCTCCAGAGGAGCAGTAGCTCTGTCAGAACTCCTGGGGCACAGCTCCAGAGCTGCTGCACACTGAGGCAACCCAGACACAAGCACCATGTGCACATCCATCAACTGCAACAGGCACACACAGCAAGTCCAAAGCATTTCCGTGAGCAGGGGCTATTACAAGTGCCATGTACAATCAATGAATCTCTCTGCCTTGGTCTGACACTTTTGGAAGGCACTCAAAGGATATGCTGCACATCCACCTACAGCCCATCTATTTTGTGTAGGATCAGTCATATGCTTCCTGCGAGCACTGGACTTACCGGGTACATACAAATTATTTATATTCAACAACCTACTGCACAAGCACCATATTGCACATGACTGCAGAGCTCTGCCTTGGCAATTCCACATAAAAATATGGCAGCTGTCATCTCACAGGTTGGAGAATCATAACTCTGGCAACAAAGCACTACCAAAGTACCACTGCACATTGCAAACACCCTCACCTTCCACACCGCAGACTTCCTGACAAGCTATGGAAGAAACCTGCTCTTTCTCTCCATCTGGGCCACTTTCTGGAGAATTTTCTGGAGAAAATTACGCTTTTCAGTGACCCTTCTCCTGAGACATTTACTTATGTCTTGCTATTACCAGTCCTGTCTCTTAACGATTCTTCTGTGTTCCTATGCCCTACCCAGGTCAGGATATAAAATTTTCAATGCCTAAATAAACAAAATCCAGGGAAAAAATATCCAGGGTGATTTTTAATATTAAAATGAAGAAAAAAAAGAGGATTTTTTCCCTGATACAGTGAAAAAAGGAACATGTAACACTACATGGTTATATTTTAAAACATTAAATCATTTCAGGGGGAAAGTACACAGGAACAAAATTAATTTGGCTTCAAGTTTCTTGGAAGACTTCCTGGATTTCATTTCAAACACTATATTATCCATTAGCATGCCTGATATTAATACCCCCAGCCTTCTCACACAAAAAAGCATTTTTCATTTTATTGCATGTGACTTTTACATAGCAGTCAAGACAGACATGGAAACACTGAAGAGGACTGTACAAGAAGAGAAGTCAAATGTATGACAAAAAAGAAGGCAGAGGGGTAATCCTTGACTTGTTTAGAGCAATCCTGGGTACAACTATTCTATCAGGAAGAAAAATATAATTGTGTTTGTCAGAGGCTGTCAACATATTTAAACCTTTAACAACATTTCTGGCTTCAAGACATTCTTAAGCCAATCCCACTGGTTTTGTGTTTGGAGAGAAGCTCAATCCAGGGTTCACCAGAATATATCAAAAGGTGGCCAAAGGCACAACCAGCATTACCGTTTGGAGAGATTCCTGTTGGATCCCCTTGTGGAAGCTGTGTTATTTCTGAAAATGATTTTTACCTTAAGGACTCACCCAACAGCTATTTACTGGTTGAAATATTGACTGAATCATGCAGCATAGCAGCATTTTTTTATGGTGCATTTTCACTACAAATGCACTGATCACTACCAAATGCCATGACGTTTTTTTTTAAATCAACCATTGGAAGAACAAAACCCTTTAAAACAGTTATTTAAGTAATTAGGAAAAAAAATTGTGCTATGTTTATTGTCATCTTTACAGTAATAACAGGGAGCTTCTTATTCGTTCGGTTCATGTATGCATACAACCTGATTAAGAGGTGGAAAAGTACAGCCAACAGCGAATTCCACAGGAGAAAAGGATGCTCAATCAAGATCAGGGTATTACTACAGTGCAAATCTCTGTATAGCACAGACATAACAAACTAGATTTAAATCAGCCACCCAGAGATGAAGATGCCCCATCCCTGGATGTGTTCACAGCCAGGATGGCTGGGACTCTGAACAACCTGGTCTAGTGGAAGGTGTCCCTGCCCACGGCAGGGTGTTGGAACTAGATGATCTTTAAGGTCTCTTCCAAGCCAGGCCATTCTATGATACCCAAACCCAGGAAGCTATGCAGCCACCACAGCACAGAATTCAAGGCATGCTCATAGACCTTGTTTCTGAACTGGCTTTGCACAGGAGCAGCTCATTTCAAGTTAGCTCTAGCAACACCTCTGTCAGCACTCCAACTTGTGTCCAACTTCCACAGATTTACCCCCTCCATCCTCTATGCTCATCATTTAGAGCCACTGTGATGAATTTCCAAAAATACCTACTTTACAGGAGAAAAAAAAAAAAAGATAGTTGGAATTAAGACTGTGAGGACAGACTGTCTCTTTGCATGTCATTATACCCTGAATTGCAACGGACAAACATCTAGGAAACAGTGCCAAGCAGCACACTATTTTAAAATATTCTGAGCAATCCTTTTAACAGAATTTACAAATGTCCCTTAGAATGTAAAACTGTCTGGGACTTAACCTGAGATCATGTCATTTTGCATAATGAGAACTCATTTTTAACCAAATACCTTGAAGGTATGCAAAACAGAAGAAAAAAAAAAAAACGCTCAAGTACAGCATTTAGCTTTACACCAGGCTACCAGTGATATATATATATTATACAGTACAGATAAATTCACATCTTATCCACAAGTATGTCGAGGTGTTAATACATTTGATGCTAAATGAAACAGTTTACTCTTTTCAGCATTCTGAAATCCTTCTAGGGCAGTACAAGCCCACAGAGACAGCCTCTGGCCTGAAAAACTCTCTACAAAATTCCCAGACTAGCCTAAGCAGCATACATGAATAGTCAGGTTTTCAGAAGAATCAAATACGTGTTTTCATATTCAACTCCAAGAGAAGTACCTACATGCAGAAACTTGGTATCAGCAGGGTTGATCAACTTTCTCCTTCATCTAAGACCTGATCTTATCCCAAGACTCCTGGATCCCACATGACTGAGCCCTTCCTCTCAGGAAGAGACTGCATTCTGCAGCTCCTCAGATTTACAGAAATATACAACTGATTTTTGAGAGTACTGAAGGAAAAACAGACCAGAGGAATTCCAACTGGACTAGCCTTTCAGTACATGGAACAATAGTTCAGCAAGTCTGCCTATAGGAGTCTGAAGTTTTACTTTCAGAAAGTCAGGAGGGCTCAGCTTTTACACCTCACCAACAATCAGGTGCTTACCTCAGACACAGGTATTCATGGTGATTTATAGGCAATTGAGAATGTCAGCTTCCTGATGAAAGAAATCTGATTTTCTAGAGGATAGTATCAGCTGAGTGCCATTTATGCCTGAGGAAACCCCTGCGTGCTGCAGTTGGATCTAAGCAGCTGGTTTTAGCCTATTTCAGTCACAGCAAAGAACAGTGAACCAAGGACGAAACATGGCACTGATGGCCTACAGTCTGATGTGAGACAGGACAAAAAATAGTTTCATCCAGGTCCATTGTTCCCTGCTCCCCACCCCCAACACACTGATGGTGAAAGGAAACAGCAAAGCAGGAGGTGGGACAACAATCTTCTCTTCAGGCCCACAGTTTTTCACAAATTACTGTGACCTTGAGCATCCAGAGCTGTCAAGGGCCCAGGGCCAAGGGTCAGTGAAAATGTGCCTTCCGGAAAGGAGTAAATTGTATATAAACTCACTGAGAGAACAAAACAGCATTTCTTTCCTGTCACTGGAATTTAACGAGTCATACTCCACCTCAAATGTCAAGAGGTATCAAGAGATATTGGGAGGTACCCACCAGTGCAAGAGAGACGCTGCTGCCAACTGTATAGTTCAGAGAAACTGCTACCCCTTCAAACACCTAAAACACACGTGGCAGTGGCACCACATCACCCCAGTCCTCACTTCGGACTCCATAGCCAGACCACTTCATACACCTGGGGCTGACAACACAGGCCACACAAAGCAGGAAGGGGCAACAGTCCTCCTTGAGTAAGTTACTACTGTTAGGATAACAACCCACAGCCTCCAGCTCTCAGAGAAACAAAAATGGCAAAGGCCACTGACTTCAGAGTAAGAGAATGTTTCCAATAAGTGTCTACAAGTAGGTATTTCTGAATGTGGCTGGAGAAATGGCCCTGTACCAGCATCTAGTTCACACCACAGAAAACCTACTCTGTTTTGTCCAAGACACTTATATAAGTAGCATGAAAGAGGAAGTTTTCATGAAAGCAACAGAAATTCACTAAGGAGAGATCCCTTCATAATTAGAAGGTTCATATAAAAATGATGACCAGAGACCTCAAGAACAGTCACTACTCTCCCCTTCTTTATGCTTCAGCCACTTGTAGAAGACATAAAAGAAATGCAAATTGTCTATTTAAACACAAACTCTTCCTGTATACTACACACAATGTACACACAAGTGACTGTATCTGTAAGGCAGATTTCACAAAATTAATCTTAGCAAGAGAAACACTACATTTGAGATGTGATGCTGGACATCTCTGTTATTTCTGCATTCAGAAGACAGCCTGAATTACTGTATCTCACTGTAAGATGATAAACACATACAGCACTGCAGTAAGTGTCTAAAGAAAAGAAAACAAGACAGTGAAAAAAGGTAGCTGGTAATGACAGTACTTGATTTATTAGCCTAAAATATTACTAAGGGTTAACAGCAGACAGAATCCCTCAGCAGAACAGTTCCTCTTGTTACACCTTGAAGTGTAAGGGAAAAAAAACCACCCAGGGTTCAACAGACCACCTCAAGAGCTCCTCTGCTGCTAAAAGCCATTTTTTTAACCTTGTCTCCACTACCAGTTCAAAACCTCCCTGCTAGGCCAGAAGCTGGCCACATGGCCCCCTTTCCATCCGTGACCCACAAGCACAGCTATTATTCAGCAGCTGTACCCAGTTTCCAAGGTGCCCAATAGCCAGAGAGGAAACAGTGCTGGCTCAAAGAAATCTCAGACAATGTCAAATTACTTCACCATAAGCATTTTCAGGGCATGTTGTTGAGGCATACATTTTGATGCAGAGAGGGAGAAAAAAATAAGTGACCAGAGTAACACCCTTTCTCCAGGAAAGGAGAGGCAGAAATTACAAATCCACTGGGGAAATCATTGTCTTGATGTGATCTACTTGAGAAATTCAATTCTCTATCTGCAGTCATGAAAAATAATGTTTAATCAATCTCCACACCACACTGAGATTCTCAGTCCTATACCTCCTGCACTATTTTTCCTCAGCAAATGATGTTAGTAACTTATAATCCAAACACATTGCTTCATATGGTTACCTTCCTACAGCAGTTCAAAACTTTTTGTTGTTTATTCTTATCAGTAGAGAAAATAAATTCCTACAAATTTAGTTTTAGCTCTGACTGGTGTTTTGGCTGTATGAAAAAGTCACTGTAGGCTTCCAAGCAGATTAACCTGGTGTCCATGTCCATACAGGTGCTTTTACCTGTCAAGGAGATGCCAAATAGCTTGTGGCTCCCAATTCACCCTCAGCACAAAGTAAGTGCCTACACACCTGGCTAATACCACTGCATTCCAGAAGGACAGGCTGACTTTATGGCTGGGCCAAACTGGGCCAGAGTGGGCAATCCTGCTCTTCAGCAGCACACTCCTGAAGTGTTTCACAACCCTGCAGTGCACAGCTAGTTAAACCAGCAAAAAAAAGCAATTAATGCAACTGCTTTTCCTCCTTAAAAGAAAACCCTGAAGAACTCAGAAGTGGCTCACCAAGGAATCAGAGACTGCTTAAGGGAAAATGTAGAAGTGTGCATCCTTAGAGGGAGGGAACAGCACCAAGCCAGCTACAACACAGGCTGTGCTGTGAGGTGGAATAACATCCTAGGTCCACTCACGAGATTCTCTAGGAGTTATTTATGCATGTAAGACCAGAGTGGAAAGAAAACCACCAAAGAGAGAACTCCAGAAGAGTTTCACAGATGCTAACCAGTCCACTGCTGTCAGCTGAAACTTGCTGGAAGTTCAGAGAAAATAATAGTCCTTCACCTGTCATGCCCTTGTTGGAAGAGGCAGCCAGGTTGTCAGCAGCACCTCACCCACCCTCCTGATTGTGCTTGTCAGACACCAGGGCAGGACTGCAGTCAGTCTACTCCATGGCACACACCAGGTGATGAGGAGAGCTGGAGCCTCGGGACAGTTCCATGCTGGGCCCCACAGAGGCTACTAACGGGGAAATGAAGGTCCTTGCTGCAGGCTGAGCACAGGGACTCTTCTCTCAGTGCACGGCATTTCTTGCACGTCTTTAAAACAGGCTGTCACTAAGGCCCTTCTCTGTAACACATCGCCCCAAAACCTCCGAAGCACCTGCAGTGTGCTTACCTACATTCCTGATCAGGACAGCGAGGTAAAACACACCCCAGGTCACTCAGAAGTGAGATGACTGGGATTCCCAGTTCACAATTTCATATTCTAGGCAGGACAGCTTTACAAGCATGTAGTCAGTGATCCAGCAGCCTATTTTAACAAGCTAGGAGGTATTTCCAGTAATTCCCCTTTTACCTAACAGCAGTAGCAGATACTTCAAAAGAATTAAACTTAGTATAGAGATACCAAGAATCTCTGCATACTATATGGAATTAGCTGAGTTAGGGATGGGAAGGAGGGGAGTGAAGATGTAACTAGAACTCTCCACACTGACCTGTTTGGTCTCTTAACAAATGGTTTTGTCATCACCAACTAATATTTGTATATTTGTATATAACCAACGATGCATTTATGATGAGTTTTGTATCTGACATGTCAAAACACGCAGTAAAATGCAGAACAAATCCTAGAAGTTAACCACAAGCACCACGTGGGAACAAGAGATACAGAATTGTCAGAACAATTATGAGTTGCAGTTGCTCCAATTTGGCATCAACTCCTAGCATAGGGCAGAGACTTCAGGGGAAAGTACCAGAAACCGTGCAATGGGTGTGTCACAAGCACGCGGGAAGTCTTCCCCTCATCCTATGCAAACCATAACTATCAGCTTACATCCTGACTCAGAAAAAAATTCTTCCCAATTAATAAATTAATCTAGCTGATGTGACTGAATTATTTTCTTATGTTTATCTACAAAAGTTCAGTGACTTTACTCTGAATTATAATTGTGACAAGGAAAGACAGTTAATCTCTGAACTAAACACATATGTTCTCACTGGTTGCAACAGAAATTACACATACAAAAAGTTCAAATGATTAAGCTATGTATTTTGCCGCACATTTTAAAGTTAATTTAAAAAAAACCCAAACAAAACCAAAACAAACCCCACAAACAAAAAACCCACTCAACAGTCATCAGACAGCTCTTTCCATTGAAGGACCACACTCTATTACCACTGTGGTAATGGCTGAGGATGGCCAAGGCCTACAGAACACGTTCAATTCTCTAATTCATACACGGGAGCTGACTGCTCTATGACATGTGGCCTAACCTGAGCCTTCCTGTTTGGCACCCTCAGAGCAGAACATCAGGAGACATAGTGGGGAAAAAAAAGTTAGGAATGAAAAGGGAATAATAAAAAAAAAAGGAAGAGTATCAAATAATTTTCAAAGAAACTTATAACTTAAAGAAAATCTGTTTTCAGAGCAACAAGTCTCCCGGTGTCTATCAAAGCCGAGCAACTCCAGAGCTGACGCCGGCAGAGAAACGCACCCAATGGAATTTGATGAGCACGTCTCACTTTGTCCCACTAAGCCTTTCTTTTTTGAGGGGAGCACACGGATCACCCACACCTTCAGGTAGAGAAACATCCGTGCACCCTCTCACGAACGCTCCGGCTGCGCTTTAGTGCCGCTGAGGTCCCGCATCGCCC
>VZRQ01004644.1:164389-212301 GCA_013397975.1 Machaerirhynchus nigripectus | reverse complement strand
CCGGCCCGCCCGGCGCATGTGGCGCGGTGGGGGTGGCCATGTTGGTTCCCGCCGCCGCGGCGAGCCGGGCAGCGAGGGGCGGCTCCTCTGGCAGCGGGGAAGGGCCGCGTTCCCGGCACGCAGTGCCCGGGAGGCCCCGGGGAGAGGCACCGCGGTGAGGGAGCGCGGGGTCGGTAAGTCACAGGTGCCCTGCTGGGGTAGCCGCGACAACAGCGTGGCTGGTTAGACTCGGCAAACGAAATCGTCTTTTTCAGGTTGTGTCATCTTTCATTCGAGGGTTTGGGGTTTTTTTTTAGACCTTTCATGATAATTAAGTACTTCTTTTTTTTTTTTCCAGGTTATAAGTTATGTTCATGGTATTATGCTCGGTCTTACAAACGTAGCCCCAGCCTGCACTTCCATAATGAGCTGGAGCAGCTGGAAGTGATCCAAGTACAGTTGTTATTCTAATTCCACATGATTGTGTATCATGAGGAGAGGACAGCAGAAGACTCTGTTAGGGTTTCAAGAAAACACAGTTAAGGAGGGCTGGTCTCTTGCTGCCGACCTTACCAGCTGTGAATAAATAGACAGTGTGCCGTTTGGGGAGGCTTTGTAACATCTAGGCAAAGTGAAAAAAGTTTGAAAATCAGTGGTTTTATATAAAGATTAATTTTGCCGTTTTGCGTAAGGGACACTGATTTTTCTCTTAATGGTTTTCTTCTATGAACCAAACCCTGTATTTTTACTTACGAGGAAGAGATTGAAGTGGGTCAGCATTTATAAATTGCTTGGCAGCAGTTCTGGACAGGGAGAGTGTCAGTTATTAAGAGTGCAAGACAGACCACCAGCGGCACCCTTCCCATGTTCTTCAGCCAGAGTGTTAAACACTTGCTTTCACATCCAAAAGCCAACCTTCAAATTGTTGCCCACATATCTGACGATGAGGGCTTTCTGTCAGCGCAGTGCTTTGTGGTGACTATGGAGCTTAGTAGGAATTGTGATAAATAATTTGTAATACAGCCACTAGAAACTGAAATTACTCTAAAGGACTGGACCTTGTGGCTTTCTTTGCTGTGCTGCTGGCGCAAAAACTGTCTTTGCACCATTTTCTCCATTGTTCATCAGTGTTAAGCTGCACATTGAGGTAGATCCAGGCCTAATGTAGCTGAAAGTGAACAGTTGTTTTTGCCATACTGCATCCCAGCGCATTTGGTTTCCCAGATGCAGTTCCCCATGAGCTGTTGTGCTGAGCCAGTGAAGGTGGAAGATGGGGCAACACTCTCACCAGTTTGAATAATTAATGCAGTTGTTGAATGTTTTGCTGTAGCTGCAGTATGTGTACATTCAGGAGTCAGCTACCACCTATGCTTCCTTATTTTCAAATTGAAGTAAATAATAAGATATTATATATATATTATTATATATATATTATATATATATTTAAGATATAATATGATATAAATAATAATAATTACTGTCCTTGTAGGTGGCTCACTTCTCCTTCCTAAGCCTAAAGTTAGACTTGTGAAGTGACGGAGGTCAGAGGTGCAGTGTTTCAGAAATACTACATGCTTTGCAGCTGAACAATTTAATTGCATGTGTGGTTGGGGATTACCTCTTGATCTTTTAGGGAGGTCTTTCTGTTGCCCACCTGCTAAATCTGGACCTGGGATTGTAGAGATGTCATCTGTAATGCTTTTCTGGTGGTAGAATGTGTCATGGGAAATGAAAACACAACTGAGTATGGCTTGGTTTTGGTTTTTTTTAATGCAGGCTTCTACTAAAATAAGTGATGTTTCTAGTACTATCATGGTTTCAAAAGCGGCATGCATTTAAAGTCCTGTTAAGAGGCTTGAAAAATATTTCAGACTGTTCACAAATACGGAAACTTGAGTTTAGAGTTCTGTAGAGAGTCTTATGGAAGTTGCTAAAAATAGCAAGATGATTCTAAATAAATACAGACCAATTGCACAGTGGTTTACTTCTTCACTGTAGGGAAGATTTAAACCTTTGCAACACTGACAGGTTAAAACCCTCAATTTTTATTGTGATATCTAGATTTTTCTGTTAAAAATACTCTAGATTAATTTTTGAGAATATGCAGAAGTGTCACCTGTTGGAGTGCTCATACAGCCTCTGAGGATTAAATGTGACTGGGTAACACTGTGCAAAAGTCCACAAAGTCAACAACAAAACCAGTAGTAATGCTTTAGTAAACATAGTTTACCAAAGGTGATTTTAAAATGTAGCTGCACAAAGCCTGTAACTTCTTGGTGCTTATAAATCTGATCCCTCATTGTGCAAATTGGAAGTGGGCATCATGGTTCTTTTATATTTTTGCTCAATGGCAGGTATTGTTATAAATGCAATTCTTGTAAATTTAACTGTGTTTTTTTAAGGTACAACAGTGTAATTTCAGTTATCTGTATTTGAAAAGTGCTTGTTTAAGAGGATAATAATACACAGGTAGGAATAAAAACTTTTTAAAAATGAAACTCGTACCTCAAAATGTTACTAACACAGTGGTGTAGGGTCTTAAAATTCTGGGAAATCCATAATAGCTCCTAAAATTCAAGGTAGGCTGAAAGGTATTTATTTTGTATTATTTGCAGACAGTTAGCATGTAAGTTTAGACTTGCTCTTGTTGCTGGGCATTTCTGCTGTAATAGTCAGTGACCTGCTCTGAAGTCAATACAGCATTGAAGTGCAGTATTGTGACCACAGTTGCTTGCTCATTGCATTTTTCTGAAATGATACAGGATAGATGTGTCTTTCATGCTGTTTAATGATTGAGAATATCTATCATGAGCTTTTGAATTGTAAATTGCATTTCTGAGTGAGTATGGAGCTCCCTTGAAGAGGAGTATGTTGGACATCTTGTAAATTTTTTGAGATAAACACTTTTCTGAAAGCAATTTTGAATAATTACATTTCACACAGCATATAAAGTACCAAGCTTATTTCAAAGAAATGCATAAAAATAGCATATGAAATCAAGATGTGTTTCATTTACTGATACTACCTGCAGGTGTAGAGGTACATGGGAAACTTGTTGATGAGAAAATGTGCCCCTTTTGGCTGCTTTGTAAAGATTAGTTTGAATTTTGAGGGGATAGAGGGGAGAATTAAATAAGGGATGTTGGTAGAGTGCCTGCGTAGTGAAAGAAAAATGCAGACTTTAAACGTGAATTAATGTGACGTCTTCCTCAAATAAATTTCTTTCACTTTTGAAGTATTCGATAGTCAAGGTTAAACTTGAGTTTAGAAGCTGTTTATTAGCTTGCAGTGGTCCTCATTTCTTGGAGTTTAAAACCCGCCTCTATAAGACATTCACGTTAGGAAGATGTGTGATGTACAGATGTTAGTGTGCTTTATAACACGAGTGTGTTGTTAGCTGTCTGTAAGTGCCAGTTGTCCTGGATTCTGTATAGTGGATGTAAGGCAGAAAAGTTTTAACTGTTTAAAAGTCCCTTTTTTTTCCCTGAATGTTCAGAGCAGTTGTTTGAGTGATCTTTTACAGAGGTCTGTTTTTCTTCTGCTTTGTGCTGCTCATCAAATAACCTGTATGTATGACATCCTTTGCAATCACTGGGCATATCACTAGTGCATCCAGTACTTTTTCTTTGAAGAGTGATCTCTTGACCATTCATACATTCTACATTTTTTTTCTAAATTCTTAAGATTGAATGTGTCGTGTTTTCAGCTGATACAAAATTCTATGCTTTGTTGAACCAGGGACTCAGTATACTTGCAAAATGTGGAGGTCTTTTGTGTAGGAGTGTTTGGGGAGACTAGAGGCTTTTTGTTCTTTGAATCATCAGAACTGTTCTCCCCAGCAGTTTTGGTAAGTTTTCTTGTCCAAGTGCTTTAGAACTGACAGACAGTTAGATGTGAAAACTCATGCCATGGGCAGATTTTGTGTTCTGGTAGAAAGGCAGCAGCAGAGTGCAGACTGGGGTGAGAGGTGTTAGCACAAGTGCAACTTGCTTAGGCAGCATCTACAAAAACCACAGATACTGAAGTAATTTGATATTCCTTATAAGCTATTAGCTAATGCTAATTAGAAGTTTGAGTTAAATGGTGAAAACCTGATGGGTATTTTCAAGTGTATATAACCCATTTTTCAGAAGTCAGGAGGGCTATAAATAGTCTTTGTATCTTCTGAATCTGAGGTGATGTTTCTTAGAAAACCTTTGACCGTGGAGGAAGTACATGACTTTTGTCCTTAGAGTTTTGTTCCTGTCCTCTGTACGCGCGTTGCACTTCTGTTGTAATTTGAGGGGTTGTCACTTGGTTAAAATCAGGTTCCACGTTTGTCTTCTGATAGTGGTTGCCTTTCTAAAAATCTGTGGTGTTCTAAATAATGTTGAATACAGTTAGGATAGTTGCTCTCTGTTGGGCCTTGCTGTCTCACAAGTAGAAATATTTTCTTAGTCCTGGTGTCTGGAAATTTACTTCACACTGTTAAATTGGTAAGAGGTGACCATTAGTACCTCTCTTAGAGTGCTATTACATGTGCTACATGTGATTTTTACCACTGTACATTCCTCAGAGTTGTGCGTCAAATCATCACTTGGTTTGTTTTCTTACAGAATATAATCCATGCTTGTGGGTGGACTTTAATCTTTTTTTTCTTTTGTCCAGAATATTTTGAAATAAATAGCTCTTGAATTTTGTGCCTTGGAAATTATCCTAGCTGTAGTGTAGTAGCAGTTACCCACAAGAAGCGTAAGGAGCAGCAGATAGTTGAAATTGTTTTTCCCAGGACATCAGGTAACTGGGGCATGCAGTTTTCTTCTGTTGGAAACTCTAAACAAAGCGTGAAAACTCTGGAATGTAACTTATTTTTATGGTTTAATGCAAGAAGACTTGGAAAGCCTCTTGTACTAATTAATTCTCTTAGCCTTCACCAAGAGTGCATAATAGTGCTAGGTTATGTCCTTTTGGGCAGTAATTGTTGCACTCCAACTGAGCTTGCTGAACAACTTCTGTAGACAACTAATGACATTAATGTGGTCTGGGCAGCATCTGAAAATACTTGGTAAAACCTAGTCAAGCTGCTTGTTCTCCTCAACAGACAAACCTGATGAAGCAGTTTTTACTGTAAATGCTCTTTGTTTCCTGTCCCAGTGACATGCACACCTTCCTTTGGTATGTTGGTCATTATGTGCTGTGGAGAAAGAGTAAACAACACCAATTAAATCTGCAAGTGTCAGAATCTAAGTAATTGCAGATACACAGAGTCATTAAATGCTGAGAAGGCAAATGTTTCATGGACTTCTGCAAGCTGATTCCTACATCAAAAACCATGTGGGTAGTGAATAAAGGTCACTTAATTATGTGCTGTCTTGTGTGTGAGAAGTGGGATTGGCCATATGAAGCTTTCCAGTTTATCTGGTAATACCAGCCTATTTTATTACTTATATTTTAAAAGCAGCAAACTCAGTGGTTACTTAGTGTAAAGTCAATTTTAGGTTAAAGAATACATTAGTTATGAGCAATAGTAAAGTATTAGGAAGAAACGTTAATAAAGTAGTCCAGAAACTACTAGTGGAGTCAGTCTAACTTTGGTTCATAATATTGTAATTGCAGGGCTTCAAGCTGTAAATTGCTAAAATGTGGACAGTAACACTAATTCGTGTGGTATTTACAGAATAGAATTCTATGCAATTTCTTGTAGAATTTCCAGGACTTTAAATACCAATTAATGAACTTAAATACTTTCTATTTGACTAATAATAAAAAGTGCTTTGGTATACAAATATTTCATTTCAGTAGTCAGAATAGTGAGATAAACATAAGATGAAAGGAAATAGGAGCTGATAATGATTAACCAGCCAAAAATTAAAATGGTTCTTTTTCTGTTTTCCTTGGTGGCTGTGGGAAATAGAAGGAAGTGAAAATAAGCTGCTTTAGGCTTCTGAGACCAGCCAAAAAACTGGTTTTAATAATAAGTTCTGCTTCCAGCTTTACACCTGGTGTGTAGACCTGTGGCTATCCTTGATGGGGCAGCCTGGTGCTAAAAAAAAAGTATGTTCTGGCTGGTGTAGTTTTTGAGGGAAGTGGCACAGTCCTGGGTCAAGGTCTTAGTTAGCTGGGCCTTGGAGTTGAGCTGTCATGTTCTATTTTGGACAGGAGCTTGAAATAATGGTTAGCCTGAGTTTCATGAATGCCATGTAGCTTTCAGAATATCTAAAGGGACTTGATATTGTGGTGGCTTAAGTAAAATGCTTGTGCTGAGTCAGATATCTTCTATTTGTCCAAAATAGAATTTCATGTAATTGTGTGAAGAATGACCATCAGTGTACTAGGCAGACGTTCAGGCTCATGGCATTTTTCTTTTTGTCTGGATGTGCTACCTTAATCCTTTCCAACGTTGTCTTTTGTTAGAAGTTATGAAACAGTTTAGCCCTGCATGTGCTCAGTGGCTTTGTACTGATTCTTCCATTTTATGTAGTTGTGATACTTCTGGAAGAATGACCAGGGAGACTTTGGGATTAGCTCTTTGTATGTTGAAAGCTAGTTGCTGAGCAAACATGAGATTCTCAGCTGAAATTATTTTTGGAAGATGCTCTGCATTCAGCAGGAGTGAGTCTGTTTGATGTCAAAATTCCTAGTGTAATAGCATTTGTAAATCAGTTGTGAATATTAGATATCACAACTGCAAATATTCCAGAATTTCAGCAAAATTTTTGTTGTAGGGTTATTGTATTTGCACATGTAACTTTTCTGATTTTTCTAGTTAGAAACCGCTGAAAGGGCCACACTTGAATTTTAGTTGTCTATACTTGTTTCTTTGTAATATAATACAGATGGTAATGTGAAGGAGGAAATATTAAAATGCTTCCTTGGTGAATTCTACAGCTTTTGTGCACTGTCTGTCTTGAATTGTTCAGTGGGATGGTTTTGCTTGGTTAAAGATGAATGATACCAAAAATAAGTGGGGGTAACACTAGAAATTTTATTCTAGATAGAATTTGAGGAGCTTACTAAGTTTTTTGAAGGTCTGCTTAGCTTTTTATAGTATTACACTGGAGGAGATGTGACAGATTGTTCAGCACTGCTTCTGTGGGTTTGTTAGTGATGATCGCTTTGGGGAATCCTCAGAAAGCATTTAGTTTTATTAAGAGGAAGGGAATTGTCCTATTGTACTGTGTAAACCAAAGCACTGGCCAAGGCGCTCCTGTTAGGTTTTGGCATTTCAGTCCCTTTACTGTAAATGCAGGTGCATGTGAGTGTTCTGAAACGTAAAGAGGTGTTTTCCTAGGTGGGCTGTTATGCTAAAGTGTACTTTATTTTCAACCATAAAGGAGTAACTTCCATGGTTTAAAACATAATATCATGCTTAATAATGCTAAGTATATTGATAATGAAAAGAAAATCCCTGTTAAGACAGATCTTTAGGTGTTACCAGGAGAGTTTGCCAGCTGGGTCTTTGAAGACTGAACAGTGTTATCACTTCAAATCCATTCCACTTCTCAGCAGCTTTGGTGTGATGATAAACTTATGTGGAAGAAGTTTACAGGAGTAAACTGTTCCATTAATTAAATTACTTAACATTACTTACTTCACCCCTATGTTATTTTGTTCTGTTAAAACCATAAAATTTAAATAAATTTTAAAATACTACTTTTATATTGCCATATTTGGAAATGTCTAGAGTCTTTGGGTCTGCTGTAGTTAGCTTTCATTTATATTACTGAAGTGCTTTTTCTTCCATGGGGTCAGCTGTATAGGCATTTTTGTGTTTGCTGTAGGGAAGTTAAAGTCCAATAATGTTTCTGTAATATTCTAGCATGGATTGCAGATTAGGGAGAGATGGTGGTAACTGGCAGGGACACTTGGCCTCACAATAAAGCTTTGTATTCCCTGGTTTGAAGGAATGGCATTGGAATTTCAAACCTGACACAGTGACTTCTTGAACTGAATGACAAGCCTGAGGGGGTTTGCATGCGAACAGAATATATTTTACTATTTTGTGTTGACGTATATTTAACATTTCTAGAGCTCTCTCTAGAAAGTTGAAAAAATAACTCTTGAAATCAATCTAATACATACTAAATCAGTAAGTACATTTATTTCAGCTGGAAATTTGGGAACTGATGCATGTTCAAATTCTGCTGTTTGGTTCATGATGATGCTGCAGATACAAAGATAACTACACACTGGCTTGGCTTCTAGCTGCTTGCAGTAGCTGATTTTAGATCTGAGAATTGTAGTTTTATCTTCTACTTGTATTAACAGATTTTTTTCTAAATAACAAGGCCTGTACACCTGTTTCAAATGATGCTCTGTCAGAAGCTGATTAAAAATAATTTTCCTTCAGAAATTACTACTCTGTGACTTTATTTTAGATGTGCGTATTCTAGATAACATATATTGTATATTTCTGAAATAGCACTCAAAACTATTTCAAAATTAGACAAGTATGTACAGTAAACCATTTTGGAAACAAATTACATAGGAAGCAAATCACTGAACAGCAGAATGCAAATTCCTGCAGTTAGTATTTATTGTAGCACCTGTTCATATGTTGAAGAATAAAGGGATACAAATTGTGCTTCCATGATGTGATCTGAGCCCCTAATCAAGATAAATTATGGGAACTCCTAGCAACACCCTTCCTAAAGTTACTTCAAAGAACTAAATTACTTCAATAAAAATTGAGAATGAATGTATTAATAACTGCTTTCTTCAAACAGGAAACCACTCCCAACCCCCAACCTGCAGAAGAGGAGAAAACTGAGCCAGCACCTAGTCAGGAGGTTGCCAGCCCTGAACAGTATATTAAACATCCACTACAAAACAGGTAAATAGTACAGAAGTGTGCTTGTAGTTATGCCAGGTACAGAAAAATGCCTGTGGCTTTGCAGCTCTTGTTGACCTTACATTCTCTAGCAGTATTTTGAGAGTTCTCAGGTTTTTCTGAAGATTTTTGCGTTGGGGTTGCAGAGTAAGGAGAATCTGATCCAGATTTTAATATTCAGAGTCTCTTCAGATAGTGCATTTACAGAAGCTGAAGATCTTTGCAACTTTTAAAAATGCAGCCAGGTACTTAAAAAGAGCATGGATTTGATTTTAGTTGGAGGCGAGTAGAGCTTTTGTTGCTTTTGTCTGGTGTATTTTAAGAGGCTGGCACTGAGGTGAAGCTGCTGCCCAGCAGAACTGGAAAACCTTGCATTCTGCCTTGTACTTGGGTAAATTAAGGTGGCAGTGGTAAAAACTTGTAGTTAAAATGATAGTTAAAAGTTAGTGAAAAATACAAGCCCTCTTACAACTTCAAAAAGACCAGCTAGGAAGTAATTTTCTCCGAGTGAGTCTAAGAGTTACTGTGGAATGCTCAGTAGTTAGTGTTGGCAGGTACCTTTTACCAAGTGATACCTTACTGTTCTGGTAAGTTTTGAGCAAGTGTGAAAAACCATGCTTCCCTGGAGTGCAATGCTCCATGTGTCCCATTTTCCTTGTTGTCTTTCAGCTTCCATCTTTCTCTTTCCTTTAAATGCCTTGATTAAATTGGTACTGACACTTCTTTACAAGTGGTAGTGAGGCTATTACTGGAAAGGAGTAAACTTTTAAAACTAGGTTTGAAATGTCAGGAAAGGTCTCAATACAATAGATTGACATCTAGTCACTTAAAGTTCTCTGATGTGAGAAGATAAATCTACTCTAGTGCTAACCTGAGTTATTCCAACACTACTGAAATGATCAGAGTGGAAAAAAACTCCAACTGTTTGATTAAATGCCTTGTTAGGTATCCTCCTCCAGCATTTTAAATTGCTGCAAATGACGCTTCTTAGATTCAGAAAGAGCATCTTTGTGTGAAAGGTTCGATTTTGTGTTGATATTTGTACTCAGCAGAGATTATTTTTTTAATTTAATCTCATCTTTATATATGCAATTTTAAATCTTGAAACAATCATTTTGTGGGGATTTGAGGTGGTTGCCATTAGTAAGCGTAATGCAGCTTCCCTTTTAAAATTCATGCTTTCCTAGTATGTGAGTGCTTGGGAAGCTTTCATGTCATACATAGCTTTGGAGTGATATAATTCGCTTACGTAACCTTTACAAGGAAATTACTGGCCAGGGAGCCCAGTTCAAACAGTTGGTGTTGTTTTAGACCATAATCAGTTGTTTGTGGTAGGGGATTGCAGTTTAGCAGTGACAGCAAGGAAAAACATCTGAGGTTTAGTGTCTTAAACGAATTCCAAAGCTATTTAAAATATTTACCTAACAGATTGATAAAGTCTGCCGCAATTCTTGTAATGGAAGCACAAACATTGTTGGTCTGTAAAAAATTGATCCGTGTAGCTTATTGATGAAAACTGACCTCCATGCTGATAATAGATTAAGGTTTCTAATTAGTTTGAATATAGCAATAGAAATAATCACATTTTTAATATACTTTAATTTTTAGATGGTTTTATTTTGTTTTCCTTTAGATGGGCACTCTGGTTTTTTAAAAATGACAAGAGCAAAACCTGGCAAGCAAATCTTCGTCTTATCTCAAAGTTCGATACTGTTGAAGATTTTTGGGCGTAAGTAAAGATTTTTCAATCTGCACAGTAGTTCTGGGATTTGTTGGCATAGCTTATATTCAAGTCAAAAAAACTGTCAAAGTATTCCATTAACTGCAAATTTTTGGGTGTAATCTGAAATATTTGCAAAATTGAAGGTGAAGTCATTTAAAAGAAAATGTGAATGGAGAAGTTCTTCATCCTTTAAATGCACGTTGTCTTGCTCTAACACTGCAACAGTGGTTATATTCATGTGTACATTACAAATATGTAAACATTTAATTTGTGCAGTAGCTATCTCATAGTAACATGAACCTGTAAATTCTGGTGGCCAACTGATCGCCATTTCCATGGCCCCGCATTTTGCTTCTTGATTAAATTGACTGCTGGTTCATATGCCATGTTCAAGAGTGCCTGAATCTGGAGCGTAGTACTTGACATTCATGCAGATTAATGGCATCCTCAAAAAAAGTTCATTAGAGGTTACAGAAGACATGACCTTCCTTCTAAATTAAAGGTCTGTGAGAGTGGTTAGGCTCCAACAGCAATAAAAAGTCTTTGAAGGTGGGCCTGTGCTTTCCAAACATTTGCTTCAATCAAGATTTTGCCTGCCATAATGCTGAAACATGGAGAAAATGCATGTGCTGTGAAATTGAGAGTGAAAATAAAAAAAGCATCATATATATGATCTTAGTGTTTCATGCTACATTGAGTGGTAGGGTTCTTGTTTCTGTTGCATACTTCTTTTGGATGTGATCAGCAAGGGAGAGAGATGGGGTCTGAGTGTAATAATAGGACCCATCAGTGGCCTGTTAGCACAGGGAGGAGAAATACTTCAGCGTTTCCAGTAACTTTATGGATGCAGTCATGACAGGGGAATGGGATTCTGGGCTTGTAACCAGCTTTCCCATTCTTATTGTGGGGGTGACTGCAAACTGTGGTTCACTCAGCTGACAGTGGGGGGGTATGTGATGGGCAGCTGAAGTGTTTGAAGCTCACTATTAAAGTTGGTTAAGGGTAAATTTTTGAGCTTCTATAACCAGCACAGTCTTGGTAATTAAAAGAAGTGCTTAATTTAGATGTCTGCAGTGAAGGTATAAAGTCAGCCACCAGCAGTTAAGTTGTACCTCCTTTGTTGTTGAAGTGGGAAATAGGAGTGTTGTTCTGGGGAGAAAAATTTCAATGTTAGGATAAACTTAAAAAAGGCAAGCTGTTGAATTTGTAATTGGTGTTATAAATTTGTTTGCATGATTTCTCATAGTTCGAACATCACAGCAATCAGTTTTCTTTTTGGTGCTAACTATGCCTGAATGTTAGTTGGTCTTGGGTTACAGGTTGCTGTAATAGGTGCAGCTCTTTTTGAGTCTGACCCTAACAGTGCAGGGGTGAAAAAAGGCATCAATCTCCTTGCTTGAGGAGGAGACTCCGTGTACTGCTTTGACTGTTTTTCTGAATTGCATAATTGTAAATTTATAACATATATGTTTATGAATATATATTTTGTCTATCATCTGTTCTTGCCTTTTGAGTCCTTAATTTGAATTATAAGGCCTACAGCATTCACACCTAGAGTACTGTATTAAATAGCAAGGTTGAACATTCCTCCTAAAAAATACTCTGAGCAGTAAGAGTAGCCTTAGAAATAATTATCCTTATTCCATGAATGTATAGAAAACACATAGACACAAAGTTGTTGCCATGAAAGCTCAGTGAGTTGTGTTCCTAAGAACTTTGAACTTTAGTTCTAAACCTTAGAACTAGGTTTAAAAGAAGCATTGGAAATGAGTTTATAAACAGTTGTGGGATTCCTATACCATTCTGCAGCTTTAAGCCTAGAACATCTTACAACTGATGCTTTTATATTGTTGAAAAATACTTATGAAATAGGGTTGCATCTGAAATATCTTTATTGCTCCCTAATTTTTGGGCTTTGTTTGGTCATATGTCTTAAGTTCTTTAAAAATTTTGTACCTCAAAACAATGCTTAGTTTCTAATCCTGCTTTTTTCCCTCCAATAGTTTATACAACCATATCCAGCTCTCTAGTAATTTAATGCCTGGTTGTGACTACTCGCTCTTTAAGGTAGGCTTGTTAACATTTTTTCTTTGGTTATGGATGTTGATGGATGGCTTCCTGACTCAGCAAGACACTGTCCAAGTATTTCACTTAAGACATTTAGGAGCATGGTTGGGAATGTCATAAAGATGTTAATTTTTTTGAGGACATCCCAAACAGGTGCTGTCTGAAGATCAGGTTGTCACTACTTCTGAAACTGCAAGTACTTCCTTTAACAGATCAGAGAGAGGAGATTTTAATCCATGACTGTGTTAGTCTTCATTCTATGTTTGAGATGTTTGTGCAAACAATTAAGTGTGAATCTTTCTAATATGACAGGTTTTTCAGCTCTGTCACTTGATGAGAAATGAATTCAAATGTCTGTGGGAGGCAGCAATGTTCCCCAATATTTCTTATGGGTAATTCCTTATGGGTACTACTAGCCAGATGCACAGTGCTCCTATTAATTTTTACACTGGCAGTTAAATGCTGTATTACTTAAGCATGGAATAGAAAAGTGCACCCAACATGGACACTTAGAACATGCTGAGGGAGAGTCCAAACTAGTGAATAGGAAATGCTGATGGGAAAGTGTACATGAAATCATGCTAGGGTGCAATCAGCTAGGGTGGAGGTCTGAATTGGAGCTTTAAGTTAAATCCTAACCTCTTGGTAGTGTTTCTATCATGCAGCTTCCTTTCTGGATTCAGATACCTAAATAGTCCCTGAAGTGCTGGTGCCTGGTTCCTCCTTTGCTTGTAAAATGTAGCCACAGGCTGGGGCTCCTCAGCAGACTGTGCATGCTGTTTGTAGACCCAGCAGCTTTATGTAGTGAAGAGGTGATGCTGCTGGGGTTTGGGAAGGTAAAGGTGACTGAGAAACCTTACTAGAATTTTAAGAAGCTCTAGGCCCTTCAAAGATTAGTATATATATGGGTAATGCTTGTATTTTTTTTGCATGAATCCTAAATATGCGTTTTAAGTAAGTGTATCTGTTCTGTGTTTGCTTGTCATCAAGTAGTAATAACTTAATTATGTAACTTCATGGAACAGGTATAGAATTGGCAACTGTTTCAGGCTTCTGGG
The DNA here is from genome assembly GCA_013397975.1 of Machaerirhynchus nigripectus. Classification (NCBI taxonomy): domain Eukaryota; kingdom Metazoa; phylum Chordata; class Aves; order Passeriformes; family Dicruridae; genus Machaerirhynchus; species Machaerirhynchus nigripectus. Next base: position 198,665 of record VZRQ01004644.1, on the reverse strand, counting down.
CAATCTGTTACTGCTGTCCTTCAGTTGTGACCTCTTAAGAGGGCCTCTTAAAGGTGATGAAGTAGTTTAAGATCTGCAGCTGCCAGTGAGGGTGTTACATTTACAGCGAGATGACACCACTTCATCCTGCAGGTTGAACACTTAGTTTTTAGCCACAAGTTCTGTAATGCAGTTCTCTTGGTGGACATTTCTAAACAGAATTCCTCTGTCTAGACAATTACTTTTTGAGTGAGTTTTCTGAAGTGCAGCATAGCTGGTTGATACGGGAGTAGCAGCTGGCTGCTTTGCTGTATCAGCACATGCAGAATCATTTAATTCAGTGTGGGGCCACTGGTTAAAATGTGAATCAGATTCATTTTTGAAAGGGTATGTTGATTTTTACTTTTTTTTTCCCCCCGCCTCTCTTTCCCCCGACACTGAAAACTCTCTTATTTTCACCTTGTGTGTGAAGGAAGTCATTGAGAGAGACTGCCAAAGGTGTCTGTTTCAGTGAAATAATCTGTATGCATAAGTGAAGCACTTGGCTGATCTTGCACTGAGTGCAAGACATAAAATAAGGACTCCAGATAAAATTAGCAGCTACGTTCTGGTTTCATGCAGGGCAAGGCAGGTGGTTGTCTTTGCCTGTTGCCTCAGGGTTTTTTAATGTAACATGTAGTGAAGCCTTTTGCCTGGGCTGTGAAGTTTCTGTAGAACTAGAAATTCATTGGAGAGTGCACTTGTTGAGTTGTTTTGGAAGTTTGATATTGGTGTGAGACAGTATTTCTGGGCATTCTGGTATGTATCTTTAACTATACATTTCTTTCCTGCTGTTTCAGTTATCACTGGCCTTTTGGTGGTTCCTTAGGGAAAATAGAGATGGAGTCTGATTTAACTTGTGACTTTTCTTTGCAGGATGGGATTGAACCCATGTGGGAAGATGAAAAAAACAAGCGAGGCGGCCGATGGCTAATTACACTAAACAAGCAGCAGAGACGAAGTGACCTTGATCGCTTCTGGCTAGAGACAGTAAGCATATGGCCTTACCAGTGGTAGCTGAAGAGTCTTGTGTTTGTGTGAAAATAGATTTAACTGGTTTGATCTTGGTGTGCTACACTAGTCTTCTAACTTCTTGGCAGCAGAGTGTCCTGTAAGGTTTTATTGACAGAGTGTATTTGAAACATGTTTTTTCAATGGTGATCCTTCGTGTTGGGTGTATTCTGTGTAATACTTTCTTGTAACAGGCAGCACAGGGAGAGTTCTGCAGGACAGATTAGGCTTTTCCCATGTAGTGTACAGAACAGCTGTTGAACTACTGTGAAAATAATACGTTGTCTTGAGTGCAGCTTGCTGATTCAGCTGATAAAATAATTGATAAAACAACTTGTTTTACAAATTCTTTTTTAAAAAGTGAATAGTTTTCAGGTTTTGGCTTTGTTGAACAAGAGACTTTAAGATGTTTTTTTTTTCTTTCTGTGTTTATCTTAATGCTGGGATAGGCAATCATAGCACATTCATCCTGTATATACACCATAAAAATACTTGTTCTTTCCATTGCTGTTATCTCTTAGGAATAGAATTGAATGGTAAATATATTTCTAGAGATTGTGGATTGCAGTAAATGTGTTATAGAAAAATGTGTTGTCTCGAAACTGACTCAGAATAGCCTAAGATGATCTAGTGTGGCCTAGGATTCAGGGACATGGATTGCAGACAAGACAACGCACCACAGTCTTGGCAACGCTCTCATCTTTTGTCCCTGCTGTTGTGAGAGGCAAGGAGTATTGCAGCCCTTTGAGAGGGAGAAATAGCCTTGAGAATCGAAGCAGAGGTGTCCAAAATGTCCGTGACTTTGTAGTCACTGTAGTTGTGATTTGAAGAGAGCATTGTGAACATGACAGTACTGGGCAGTGTGACTGCACGTGAGCAAATTAACATCCTGCTGCATGTACTTGGCGTAATGCATGTGTGAGTCCTGACTCCTAATAGCCATGACATATGGCTTGGAAACATGTAGATAGGCTGTGTAAACTAAAGGCTAGAGGGCTCTGCTTTTTGCTTAGCAGTGAGCAATGGCACAGCCTAAATACCCAGGTAACTGTGATATGTGCCCTAAAACAACCCTGTCACTTCTAATTCCAGTAATTGTATGGAACCAATTTTCTGCAATAGAAAACAAAGCCTTTATAACTCCCCTTTGGAGCAAATTTTTATTTTAATATAATGATCTTAACTGTAACCTAAACTTCATTTGAGAAGACTTTTTTCCCTGTTATGCAGCATTCATGACAAATGTACCTGACTAGAGCCTTTTGAGCATGGTAGTCATCTTTGCTTGTCTGTGAACTAAGGCAGTTGGTCAGTATTTTGCATGTTTGTGTGTCGTTTGATCTTAACCATTTATGGCTTGAATTACTCAGTGAGTGTGTGCAGCCTGCAGTTGGGTGTAACATTGAAAGCATGTCTAGTTATACCTGATTTATTCATTAGCACACTTTGTCCTTTTTGTATTTCCTCGAGTAAGCCAGCCCTTGTGGGTCTGATGGTACTGGAAGACCTGCTTTGTTTGACCTGCTTTTGCAGACATGTTGAATTTCCAAATGTTACAAGTGATACCAGAAAACTGATATCATGTCGGTGTATTTAATGTACTGTGGAAGTGAAGTAAGCAAATGTCCATTTGCAGTTTCAGCGTGCAGAAAGATATTTTTATTTTAATTCAGCATAGTCTAGGTGAATCTGTTTCAACACAAGAAACCATTAGTTTTGAATATTTGGATTGCTTGTTTTACAAGTTGCAAGCTGAAGATTTTTAATAGCACTTTCACAGTTAGCACGTTGCAGGGGGCTGTAAGCCAGCTGAGTCTAATGTTTCTGGCCAATTCCAAGCTTCACTGTTAGAAACGTGTGAGAAAGAATCTTGTGTTACTTGTGTGCTTGCATTAGTGCACTTGTATTAAACACTGTTCAGGGTCATTGATGCCCACTTTAATGTTTATGGAAGTGCTGAAGCTTCCTATGTTGATAGGAAGTAGCATTTCATTGGATAGCGCTTTTCATCTGGCTGTGGTCAGGTTTACATCTGAATTGACAGACTTCAGCACTGAAGTTAAACCTTATGTAGCTGATGTTGTGCAGATAGACCTTAACAGTTGTGCAAATAGTCCTAGAGAATGGATGGAGACACCAAAATTCAGATTGGTCTACCTGTGTAAAGTGTACTGTAGAAAGAAGAATACACTTCTTTAATTCTTCTCTTGTTTTGGATTGGGAGGATGGGGTGGAAGGCAGCACTGTGTAAATGATCAGCTGTGTCAGAACTTACAGCAGGTGGGAGAGGAGGAGGAATGGAAAATTCAGAATAGGAGGAAGATGCCCTACTACAGTTTATGTTCACTTGTAATATTTGGAACTTCAAGAAGACACTGCAGTAAAAAGAAAATGATTGCTGTATGGCAAGTAGGCAGTAAAATGTATTCCTCAGTCCTTGTGTATAGAGTGCTTGCGTACAGAAAAGGATTCTGACTCTGAACTGCTTTCTTTCACAGCTGCTGTGCCTTATTGGGGAGTCATTCGATGACTACAGTGATGATGTGTGTGGTGCTGTTGTTAATGTTAGAACTAAGGGTGATAAAATAGCAATATGGACAACTGAATGTGAAAACAGGGATGCTGTTACGCATATAGGGTAAGTAACGTGGTCGGTGCCTTGACTGTATGAAGTGTAACCATCCGTGTAAAGCCGGTTAGCTTGATAGAGAAGCCATTTCAGGCAAGTGGAGCCTGTGCAGAGCTGTATCCCAAGGTTAAGTAACTCTGCCAAATTGTGTTCAATTCTTCATTTCTAAACTACAGTGAAGGTAGAGCAGCAGTATTGTGTAGTTACTAACACATGCCTATACACAAATCTTGGCAAAAATTCTCATTTCACAATGAGGCATTGTAATTAACAACTGTAGGTAATGTGCCATCTGTTCCAGCCTGCCAGTTTGTAAAGGTGGGTAGTCAGTAAGAGTAGAGCATTGATAAGATTTTTTTCCAGGAAAAGTGATTCTTGCAGCACCTTTCCTCTCTTATTTGTAAACTTTAGGCACACAAGGATGTACTTAAATTTGAAAAGAAAAAGCTGCACGGTGATGTGCTATGAAACTCTACAGGGTGTTTTCCTACCTTTTAGCTCTGTTGAAGTACAGATAAAACAATGCTGAGATTCATGGGTTATTTGACGTGTGTAATAGCATGCTCTAGTCTTTGTTTTAGTAAGCAATGGTAGTTATCTCAGATTATCATGAGTCTGTGCTAAGGATAAGCATGTTGTGCTCTACTGTTTAGCAAGTATTACTAATTACACAGTCACTATTTACACAATTACATAATTACAATTACCAATTGCACAAGCATTTATTGGATTCTGCAGTACTGATGCTTTGAAATAACTTGCTGTTAAATTTATCATTATAGGCCACTTACCTTATGCAAACCAACGAAAATATTTATCTTCCTGGCATAGTGCATCTGTCTTTAGCCAAACTTGAACTTACTTTTTTCACTACCTGATCGCTCTTTTGACACATGCCTTTTTTGGGCCTTTAGGAATCTGTGTCTGTCTTCTACTAACAATTTTATTATAAAGTCATGTTTTCAGGCTTAAATGGTAGGTTTTTAATAATGAACAAGCAAAACTATGGTATTCATCTTCTGCTACCAGAATGTTGCAATAAGCCTCGTAGGCATCAGACAGCATTTTAGAATGGTATTAATCATTAACTAAGGAGTTGAGTCCGTTGGAGAGCTGTGAAAACGTTGAGATTTTTGTAAACTGACACAAGGACCAAGATAAGCTATGTTGACCACTGGCTCCCATATTACCCTAACTCCAGGTAGGAGTGGCCATTAGTGACTTGCATCTGACTCTGTGCTAAGGAACACTTTGTGTGTGCTTGTGTCTAAGACAGGTACTGCTGCTTCTTTCGCTTAAAACATAAAATCCAACCTGGTTTTTCTAAAAGCTTCTGTTGGGTAAGGTGACCATGACCAGGTTTGTGGGGGTCTGCTTTCTACCAGTAGTTAAAGGAAAGACTGCAACTCTGTGCAACCAAGTGTGTGTGGTGATTAAAACTGACTGTTCCTGGGGAATTGCTGTTTTCTTTGCTCCAGGTGACTTTATCATCCTAGTAGTTCTGGAATCGTGAACCATGAGATCTCCATAGCTGTTTTGTTTCTGTATGTGGCAATACACCTTTCTGGTATTAAAGATACTCACATGAATGCAGTATAGAGTCCCTACATTTTCCATGTATTTAGGCCTGTTAATAAGTTTTTTGCAAGAGCTTGTCCTATTATATCTGGTAAGTCATTTTACAAAACTGTAGGTGGGTTTTAGATGCAATACACTAGAAAAATTGTATTTTGAGTCCTTTATTTATATCTGAGAAATTGTTTCTAAGTAGGCAACGCTTTGATGGTGTCCACAGATCTTAAAAGCAGGTGTCCTGATACTAATTCCTTCCTAAGGACTTTGCTTAAACTGTTCTTCTATTTCTTTTCCTCTCCAGGAGAGTATACAAGGAAAGATTAGGACTTCCTCCAAAGATAGTGATTGGTTATCAGTCCCATGCAGACACAGCTACTAAGAGCGGCTCCACCACTAAAAATAGGTTTGTTGTTTAAGACGACACCTTCAGAGTATTCTTTCATAGGAGACTGCGTCAAGCAATCGAGATTGGGAGCTGAACCAAAGCCTCTACAAAAGCAGAGTGGACTACACTTAAATTTGATTTCCATCTAAATGTTGCTAAGATTTGTGAGAAGTCTCATTCGCCTTTGTCTTGTACTTCTATGTTCAATTTTTCTCTTTTGGCCGAAGTAACCGTTACCAATCGGAATTTTAGTATGCTTCACCCCCAAATCCATAAGTGTGTTTCTGGCCCACTCTGTAATAGCTTGGTAGAAACATTACTATTGGGAAAAAATGATTTGTTTATCCACAGTATTCAGAAAAGAAGTTGCATTTCTGTACCTGCAGGAAATTACTCTTGTTTTACATTTGCATTGTATGCAGTAAGATTTTGCTGGTTTGGAAAAGAGTAAGATGCATACAGTTTTCTAGCAATTTTTTTATACAGCATCATCTTTGCTGTAACCTGTGCTGATGGCTGCTAGATTAATTTATTTGTTTTCCCTATTTGATAACATTAGTGATATTTTGATTTCAGTTGTTTTTGCTCATGTAACATTTGGTGAAGAATCTGGGAATACAACAAAGGTGGAATAAACATTAATTTTGTGCATTCTTTGGTAATTTTTTGGTTTTTTTGTAACATCAAATCTTTGCTACCGATTTATGCATTTCAGTCAAATCAGTGATCTTTTTGTGTGATTTCCTAAACATAAATGTGGATTTTTTTTTTAATGTAACACCATAATTTACATTCCTTACTAGAAATAGTATGTCTGTTTTTGTATCTTATGCTGTATTTTAACACTTTGTATTACTTAGGTTATTTTGCTTTGGTTAAAATGGCTCAAGTAGAAAAGCGGTCCCATTCATACTAAGACAGTGTACAAAACTGTAAATAAAATGTGTACAGTGAATTGTCTTTTAGACAACTAGATTTGTCCTTTTATTTCTCCATCTATACAGCAAGTATTTGTACCTCTTGTGACAAGGCAGTCTCTACTGTGGCTTCTATTGTAGTGTCTTCCAAGAAAGATAAAGTCTGGAGCTATAGTCTGTTGAAACTTTTAATAAACCTATTAGATAGCACCCTAAATCAAAGTGAAATTATATCGATGTGGCTACTGTTCTTTCTTAGTGGTTGGTCTAATTGATCATGGTTTGTGTTGTTTCTTTTGACTTCTGTTTTATGCCCAACCAAGAATTTTAAGGGTACACAGCTGTTTAGTTTCAGGTAGGAGCTACACTACAAGTGCTTTAGTGAGTGATTCTGCTCTAAGGATATAATGCCTATATAAAGTACAAGTAGAGCGTACCAGAGACATGGCTACAAAATAAGAGTATCTAGATGTCTGCTATTACATGTGTCTCACTAACCGAAGATTTGTTTCATTGTTTGGAAGTTACTCCAGGAGAGCTGTAAGTTAACTTGGAAGTTTACAGGATGGAGATTTTAAAGGTTGAGTTTCATGTATTTTGAGCAAAAGATGAGGACTTTTTCTTTCCACTCTTTTAAAGCAGAGCATGCAGTGAAATCAGTGCTTAATTGCTAGTTTCTTGCCTTTTTTTTTAGTGTGTGATGTACTTAAAGATCTTGCCAGGGCTATGGAGCCTTTCTTCAGCTAAGTGTTAAGGCAGGTGCTTATTGGGGTTTTGATCTTTGTGACAACTTATTAAAGCAAGTTTAGTCACTGGCAGTGAAGCTTCAGTTGAATCTGCCTGATGAAGGCACTGAAGTGTCTGTGTGCTGAAATAGACTTGAACATTTCTCTTGCACATTTGATGAGAAATGTGTCATAAGGAGCATATCAGACTATGCCAAAAATGTCTGGATCATTATTATAGCTGTTTAATAGAAACACTTAAGAGTAGACCTCTCTATCTAAAGATACTATGCCTTCAGTATTGTTCATTAACCAGGATAGCTGTTGAGTGTGGAGAGAGCTGTCAAGGCTCTTTGTGTGCTGGTTTTTGTGGATTCTTGTGTAACTGGTTGCCTGTCCTGATTCAGCAGGTGTGCAAAGCAAGTCAGGTTTGTTTAATAGGTCCATTGATAGTAGAATATAGCAGTCCATGCCTGTTTTCCAGCTTCAGCTAGTAATCACCAGTAATGCTTGCATGCTTGGGAATGTAAAGATGAATCAGCTTCCTGAGTGGTGACTGCGTGTATGTAATTTGGGAGCACGGCGGCCAGGCTCACTCAAAGGAGTGTCATTGGGAAACGTTGGTAGTGCTGCCCTTCTGTAAAGAGCACTGAAATTAATCTGACTGCTGTTGTGAGAACTACATAGTATTGGATTTGTTTCATTTCACTACAACACTGACCAGAGTATTATTTAGGGTAGCAGCATTTTGTTCATCTAGAAAAACGACTGATAGGGTTTTTTTTTTGTATGGCCTCAGGTTTTTGAGCCTGAACCTATTTAAGTAGCAAGCTAACTTGCACTGTAGTATGAAAACTGCAGGCAAGTTGATTTGAGGCTCTTTGCTGCTCACATAACAATTAGAGTGTTTCTAGAAGACTTGAGAGGAAATTAGCTGGCATGGTTGCTTTATCAAACATACAGCCTATGCCTTTAATTCACTTCTAGAAGAAGCAAATGACCATGAACCTTGTTTTCTCCAGCTTGCAAATAATTTTGTGCTGCATACTAATGTTCTTCTGATGGTATTGGTGTAGTTTGTATTTGTGTGCAAAGGGAGAAAGCTGAGAGCTCTCTGTTCTGCGTATTAACATAACAGCCACAGGCTCAGGAGAGGACAAAGCAGTAAATGTTGAAGTATCTCGTATTGATGCAAAATACTCAGTGTCATTAAACTCCCAGCTAAAGGGGTGGCTGTTGTCAATGTGTGTTTTTGTAAGCCTGGGAAGACTAGAGAGTAAATGTGTAAAGCATCTCTTCAGAAGTGGGGTTATGTGGTACAGAACCAGTAGGGCAAGGAAAGACAGCAGAAATTGCTGTTAAAAGTGGTGTAAGAATGCGCCAAAATACAGCCTGTGAAGATGGGGTAACAGATGAGGAATATGTGTGAATTGGCAGTTTCTGGGTATAATGTAAGTCTTGGGCTGTGCAATGCTTTTCATTGTCACTTCTGTTTGTCCTGCTGTGCTGTCACTGTCTTGTGTATCAAGTTGTCTCTAGCTCAGGAAACTTGACTTTAATGTTACCCAAATTCTGGAAATTTGGAGTAGTGGCTTTTAGCCAAACTTTGAGCTCAAAACTTCCATCTACCTAATGGAATCCTTTCTTACTAAATTGCTTTCAAAAAGTACTGTGGGCTCCATTCTGGGACCTTTACTAAATGCAAAAAAAATCCAAAACATTGCATTTTAGTCTCTGAAAGTGACATGGATCTTCCCTTTGATATGTGACCTCCCATGTTTCCAAGAAGCTTTATTTTTGAGTCGAGGCCTGATGGTTTTAAAACTAGTTTTTAAGAACATCCTGCACTCAAGTATTCTACCAGACAGTTGAGCATGATAGTTAAAACCATAAAGCTTTCAGGCTGCCTGGCACTTAAATTTTAGGTGACTTTGCCCTCTTAAAAACAGTCAGTGGTTTCTGCAAATTTTTTTGGTGAATAGGTTTTACTTAGGTCTTAATTTTTTTTAATGCAGAATTTGTGCCTTTTCGCATTGGGCAAGAGACAGGCAAATGGAAATGACATGACCAGTAAGGAAATAGGTATAACTGTTTCACTTTGAGACGTTCGATACCTGTCCCTCTAAATTCTTTGGTGGCCAGAAGTGCAGAGTGCATTAGCAAGCAGTGTGGAACCAGTCCTATGTGATGCACCTGCTGGACCTCTCCATCATCTCTTCAGAGCTCTAGAAGCTGCTCAATCTCAAAGGCTTGCTGTTTTGGATCTCTTTGTGGGACACCCATTCACTGCAGCTGCTTGAACACATTTGCTGTCTTTTAGCTCTTAAAACTTTTGTATTCTGCCAGCATTTGTTTTCAGGTGTCTGGCTCTGGCGCTGCAGCAAAGCCTTTAATAAGCACTTAAATTCCCTCCCCAGTGATAAAAACCACGGTCACTCCTCCTCTTGCCTGGTGGCTGCCTGGCACTTTCCCAGAAGACTATGGGATTCCCTCCTAGCCTTTCTATTTTGAAATACAGCAGGTTCTGATGTCCAGAGCTAAATGTGAATTATGGCTGTGCACATGATGATTGTTATGCTTCCCAGCATTAACTTGTTGTTTTGTGTGATGCCTTAAATGTAAAAACATCCTAGCTGAAGTCTGCCTGTTGGTATCAGTTTGCCTGCTAACCAAACGTAACTCAGATTTATTTTTTTTTTTATTCCCTGCTAGTACTGAGCGTGTGACAAGCTTAGCTGTGAATTTGTGGGGTTTATGACTGCGTGGGGTTTATGACTGCCTATGCTTTTCTTGTCTCCATTTTTCTAAATCCTGATGCTTTTCAAGCCTTACTAAAACATGTTTAATAAAGGGAAAAATTACACTGAGTCTAGTCACTGCTTTTTTAGTCACTGTGATACCGTGGAGAATTCCAGGTGTTGCTAAACCCAGATAAAGACCGTGTGTGACTTCTTTGGCATAATCTGCTTATGGGATTTCATTTTTTATCTCTAGCCATGTAAGTATGATAATAGTGAAAATGATACTTGAAAGTGTGTGTGAATATATCGTATATAAAGCAAAAATGACTCATCTATTTTTTCAAGTAGAAAACTGTTTTGTTATTTCTAAAAGGTTTCTTTGACTTTCTGTAATCAATTACTGGATTTTGCTTACAATAGGTAGTTTAGATCAATCTTTTTTCCTATGTTGTGCCTATTAATGTTATCAAAGAGTTGGAGCCAACCTCATAGGTTAAGGTTTGGCATTCTTTGAAGTAAAGCTAGTTTTTGAGCCTTATCTTCCTCCATATGTACAGGGTAGTTTATCCTAGTGCATCTTGCCCTGAGCCGTACAAATACGCAGAAAATATAACGGGAAATTGGAAGGTACTACTTTATTTCTGTAGTTTGAATGAAAATAAAGTTTCTGAGGAACTAATGTCTCAGCTTCTTGACTCTGTGTGGGATATAGAGAAATGCAGATCAAACATAAATGAGTATGGAACTACTTTGAAACCTGTGTTCATGCTTCAGTTTAAAGCTTGTGTGTCGCTGGGGCTCCTGCAGCTCACCCACACATCAGCCTTATTCTAAACAGAACTGGTGTAACACGATTGCAAAATCACTGCTGGCTGCTCTTCCCTTGTTTACCAGAGTTTGGCTCCAGTAGGAAGTAGTCCAAACATGTTGGTGTAGTGGATCAGCCACCAGGAGAGTGCAGATGAACCCTTACTGGGAGCTCCTGTTGTGCCACTGCAGTGACACTAAACAACAGCTGGAGACAGCGCCGGGCAGTCACAGGAGGGCTTTGGTCTGCCTGTGCTGTCCACTGGGGCCTTCAGTGCCAGAAGGAGACTCTTGAAGTGTTATCACTGCACAGCTGTGCTCTTTAGTGCCAGAGAGGTTTTTTGATACAAGAGGAGATGTTTGAGTTGGCTGTAAATTGATTTCACTACATGGCCTCAGTTCATATTGTATGTTTGAAGTGGGAGTGCTCCTGCACAGTAAGGAAGTGGTGATTGCCAGTATCCAGAGGTGGAGATGCTGCTTCAAAGTTTCCCTGAACCTGGAAAATTCATCCTTGAGTACATTCCCTAAAAGTGAGGGAGAAATTTACAGGCTGACATCTGGGGACAGATGCATCCCGGATTATTTGGGTAAATATAAAAAAGCTTAGAACGGTCTCTTCAGTGTTTATTGCATCAGCAGTAGAGGTGTGTTCCCTGTACCCACCAGCTCCTGGGGGGTGGGGGGAGGTGGGCAGCAAGGGCAGAACTGAGGTTTGATAATTTTTTTTTTTTCCTACCTCAGGCCACGAGGGTTTTTCAGAGGTCATTTGGGGAGAAAAAATTGACAGCTAGATTCAAGCGCTGACAGTTTTATGGAATTTTAAGGTAAATTCCCCAACAAGAATCTGGTATTCCTTTAATTATTGCTAAAGTAGCCCCAAATCCTCAGTGTTTAATTTAAAGTTTGTCAGTGTGACAAGGCTGCATGAATATCTCTTTTTGTCTTCATTAACTGGTGATTTACCAGTGTTTTGTGGGGGTTGTAACCATGGTGCAAAGTAGTCATAAGCTGTAACACCAGTACCTGTTTGAGCAATGTGCTGCACAAAAACGTTTGGATATGGATGACTTCTTCAGCAATAGATGATTCTTTCACATTTGTGTGAAATGCAAAAACGATACAAAGGGAAGAATTAGATTTTGTAATGGATTTGCTGCTTTTCCTTGGCCATTGTTTCTCAGTGGAGGTGGTGCTGTCCAGCTGTCCCTGCACAGCTGTGCACAGCTGTCAGATGGCAGGCGGACACCAGCACTGAGGCAGCTCTCGGCAGCTGGGAGCTGCTTCTTGTCTCTCAGCTTGTGCTGTGGGCGCTGTTGGTTATTGCCAGTAAGCTCCAGGACTGAGAGATGAAGTTTTCACTTCTACCCTCTGACATAATTTTCTCCAACTGCACGTGTACAAACACACTCCTGGTTCTGTGCACTTGTTGCACTAACCCTGCCCCTTCTATGGCTCTCAAGATGGGTATTCATGTGAAATTCTAGGTGTTCTGCCAGAACGGGATTAATTCTGGATTGAATACAACCCAACCAGCCTTTCCTCTTCTATGCTCTTGAGGCTACAACTTAATTGCACTAGAAGTTATATGGTTTAGGGTATTCTCTAGTTAAATTACCTTGAGGCAACTCAGTCCTACTCCTTGCCTTTAGTTGTAGAGTTTTTTCTAGTTTTGAACAAGAGAGACTCAGCTTTTTAGAAATGCTGTAGTGTACATATGCCTTTGTTTTAATACAGATAAGCTTGAACTGTGGCTTAGGTCTGCCTTCCTGCCCCCTAAAGGAATTTGCAGCAGAATTGGCATGTGTCAGCAAGGGAATAAAGTGCCTTGGCAGTGTGAGGTGTTTGCAGTGAGATCATTTGCTGGCTGTCCTGTTGCCAAGTGCTGTGCCTTGCAGTGCTGGCTCCAGGGTTTGTGAGGAGGTTTGCACAGGTCTTAACGACGTTTGAGAATACTTCTGCCTTAAAATCCTGGTTTCTTCCCTATGTTGTGTCAGTTTTCAGAGGCTTTATTTTTGCCATTTTATAGCAGTTTCTAAGGATTTCCCCAGCATTACTGAGCTGTGCTCAGTGGTAACTATTATTGGCACTATTAGAGTGCTAACACTTTCCAGCATTTCTGGAGCACCATGTTGGTTCATGCACCTGCATGCTGGCTGCAGCTGGGCTTGGTTGGCTTGCAGTAGAAGAGATTCCTAGCTCCCTGGTGCATTTATTTAGGGTTGGTTTGAGGGGTTTTTTTCCAAAGCTGAACTGTAACCTTAAAATGGAGATTGCAGATAGTAAAGGCATCCTTTCAGTTGTGCCGGTCAGTGTCTCCTTGGAGAGGGAGTGGCCAGCAGCAGGTAGAGGAGCATCCTCACAGGAATGTGCCAGAGGACAGTGAAACTGTTACTCAAAAGCAACTGAACTACTGGGGCACTGAAACAGCTCCTCCTGGATCTGAAGTGGTCAACCCAAAATGCTGTTAAAATCTATAGGTTTTGTCCTAAACATTATAGTTCCTCCTTTCCAGCTGCTCTGTGAGGTGACTGCTGTGCATGTATCAGTTTTATTGGTTGCTTATCTTAATGCAGTGGTTTTGGTCTTTCCAGTTCACCCTGTGCTGCTCCCTTACTACAGTGGACAGAAATCAGAGTTTCTGAAATGGTTGTGTTGGACAGGGCAGTTCATATTTTCCAGTTTGTAGTCTGACCTCTCCCTTGAGACAATTAACTGTAAAGGCCTTTTAAGTGCAGAAGACTAAGTGGGAAAGAAAATAAGCTTGCAGTTCTGTGCAGCAACATCCCTTTGTAAACATCAGTACTTAACCAGACAAGAAAAGAAAGACTTCTGCTCTCTGGATGGAGTTTGCCGTAGCACTGGTCCAATGTTCAGCTCAGGTGTTAGCAGAAGACTTGGGTGACACGAAAGGAAGAAAGGCAGAGAAAATTTTCTGTCACTTCCTGACAGTCTGCGAAAGTCCATGCTGGTCTTCATGTCTGTGTGGGGAGTGCTGGGGTGGAAAATGCAATCACAGGGCTTCCCTACCTTTCTTCTATCTCTGTGATATTTTACAGAAAAGTAATTCAATTGAGTTTGGGCCTTGTAGAAAGGGAGACAATTCAGAAAAGCTGCTACTTAAATCTTTTGTTTTGGTCATCTAGTGAGACCTAGTGGTTTGGGTTTTTTTACAAATTTCAGTGAACACTGAGGACTGTGTTCTTGTTTTCCATCAACTTCAGCGCTGTGGCATTTGGTCTGTTCTGTTCTTGACACATCGTTCCACATGGAGAAAACAGCCATTGACAGCTTTAAAAACTTAGTTTGTTGTGGTTTTTTTTTTTCCCTTCAGCAAAGTGTTGGGTTTTTTTGTTTGTTTGTGGTGTTGTTTTTGCTTTGTCATTAAGCAACACAGGGACAATCTATCATAGTCTAGATTTTACTGCAGAGGTTCTAGAAGTAGGCAGGGAAAGGAATGTTTGGTTTAGGAATTTTGCCCTGAAAAAAGGAACTCCTCAGTGACAGAGAACTGGCAGATGCTAGGAAGATGCAGCAGGATGATGTGCTCCCTTGGGGAGATGGTATGCCAGAGGCACAGTAAGAACAGCTCCAGTCCATCTGGGCTGCAAACTCCCTGAATCCAGTGCCATCCCTGGTTTTTAGACATCCTGCTTTCTCTGTTTTGTGCGAGGCTGCTCTGCTGAGGGAATGTAGCCGCACACTTCCCTGCAGCAGGCTGCAGATCACACACACAGGAGTGGTTGGGAGCTCCACCGGGTGTGTGTGTATTCTTTCCAGATAGGCTCTGGAAAGGTTGAACAGCTGGGCCTGTTCCCGCCACCTTCCTGGCTGAAATGATTGGATGCTAACTCAAATACTTGCACGTGCACGTTTTCCAGGTGCTGGCCTCCAGCTGCCATCTGCCCTCAGGCAGTAATAAGATGGTTGTATAACAAACTTCCAGCGGTGAACACACGTGGAAGGAGACATTTTGCAATACAGCAGTAGGCAGCGTACCCCAGATGGAACTCCAGTAAAAAGAGACACACAAACCAGCAGTTCCTTGCCATTTCCCCACAGCTGGTATTGTGTTTGCCATGTTTAGGACCACCTGAAAAATCCTTCACTGTGTTTTCCTGTAAAGCTGTTCCTATCTGCCCCAGCAAGAAGGACTTAACACATTTGGAAAAATCAGTAGTGCTGCAGGGGGATGTGGCATGGGCTGGCTTTTGCAGTGAGCCCTTGAGAGAGCTTATTTCTTTTATCTAGTGGCATGATATGTTCAAGAGGAAAATAACTGTTCTTGTGCCTTGCCACAGTCCAAAGCTGGAAATGCCATAGTTAGAGCACTTCTCTGTAGCTGCCTGGATTTGAAAGGTAACTCATAAACCATGGTGGATGTTTTTGAAAATGCTGATACCTGTTTTCAGCATGCAGTTTGATGTCAGTGTTGTTCTCCCTTCAGTGTAGGAGGACAAAAATGTGACGTATTTTTTAATTCTTATCTATTACTATGAGGTGTGGTACAAGTAGGAAAAATGAATTATATGTAACTGTAAAACTGAGCTGGCCTGACAGGAACTTGTGTTCTGTAGACTAAAATGTCACTAAAAGAGGATATGCTTTACTTTTCTCCATGTGGTAAAATCCAGGACCTGTTTATTCTCTGGAGGCAGTTTAAAAACCCAAAATTTCCCCCAAATGCAGGAGTTTCATTACTGCCAGTAAAGCTTTAAAGATACTTTATTACTTGGAGCATTCCATGCAGAAAATTACTTTCCTGGCTCACTCGGGAGCCAGGAGCTCTGCTGTTTGCCTTCCTTTGGCACATACTGTATTCTCAACCATGCTTATTTTAAACTTGAGGCTGACAGCAAAGGTGTCCTACTGACTTGGTTAAAATATTGACTGAACTTTGTGTCCTGTTTCCAGCGGTGGCCAGTGACACATGATTAGGAAACAGCTTAAGGAATGAAAGATCCATAGTGTGATTTTTATTTTGGGATATCTTGTCCACTTTTGGCAAAACCTGTGCACCTAAGACTGCCGTGTTTAATAGCTCCTGATTGATCGGTCTCCATTACTTTAGTGAGTCCCTTTCTGAATGAATTTATAATACTATTTTTTGAAGTTGACACAGCAGTTGAATTTCCAGCATAGTGATGCATTGCGAGAAGGCACTTCCATTTGTGTCGTTGTAGCTTTCCACAAAAAAATTCAGATTGAGCCTCTCCTTTCAATCCAGTCTGGTGGCAGACATGTCAGAACTATCACTTAACGAAAGTGGGGGGAGATGCCTTTGCTTTAGGATTGTTTTTTTGTAAACTGTGCTCTCTGCCAGTCCTGTTTGCAGTTTAGTTTGCATATTTTTTGTGGGTTTCAGTTGCTGAGTAATGGAAGCCTGGTTAGCAACTTAATATCTTCCACCTAGGGCCACACAAACCATACAGTTACAGTATGTAAATAGAAGTCTTGCAATTTAGCCATAATTGCCATAAAAAGAATGGAATTACAGAAGCAGAAAATCTGATTTCAAATTTTAAGAAAAGAGCAGCTCCTGATAATTAGCATAACTTTTCCAAAGTAGTATTATGTGCCCCTCTCCAAGTCTGCTTCACCTTATCAAGAGGACCAGGATTGTTTCAAATGCAAGCACCCTGCTAATAGTTAAATCACTAAGTCCAGATGTCACTTGGCAGAGCTGTCTGTAGGTACTGTGTGATTTTCACTTTGCTGATGCTCTAAGTCTCTTTCAGTTAAAAGTAACCAAATGCAAATGGTGCATATTTGCAAAAGGAACCTTCACTGCTGGGCTCTGGCCTCATGTGTTGCTGTTTTCAAACAGCCCCATGATGACTTCAGGAACCTCGTGACCTAATAAATGAAACAGCCATAAACAAAGGCAGCCTAATCTCACTCAGGCATTTTGCCACGCTGGCTCAACACTGTCAAATAGGAGAGGCACTGAGAGAGAGGTGACTCATCATGGAAACTCATCTTTCTCTGTCATGGTGAGGGAGCTTTATGCACTCCCCTCTCTCTGGGCTCTGCAGATCAGGACCCACAGCAGCCCGAGCAGCGGGACCCCAGCTGTGGGGCATGAGCTGTACTTCCATGGGAGCATCTCCCTGGGTGAGCACACGCCTGTCTCTTCGCGTTGTCTTCTTCCAGAGTTCAGGCTCCCTCCTCCACTGAAAAAAACAGCTTCACAGTCTTTTGAGGTAGCTACAGTAGCTCTTTCTTTTAAAGCTGACCTTCAAGGGAATAAAAGCTGTCAGGCAGATCCTACTTCGTGCCGTTTGAAAAAAGGCTGAAGTGAAAGATGTTTTGAGAAGGTCCTGATTATTTTTTCTTTATTTTCTATTCTGCTTGTTCTTTATGTCCCAAATAAGATCCTGTCTATCCTGGGTAACAGAATGGCTGACCTGGAAATGTAGCAGAAGTATGAACTGACAAGAGCAAAACTTGGGTCTGCTTGAGAGGAAGGTTTTTGTGTTTTTTTTTTTCTTCCTTTGGTTATTCTAGAATAATTATTTCATTATGAAGCTTGCGAAAAGGAAGGAACAGTTACTGATAAATACTAATATGTATAAACCCCTCACTCTCATAGGTATTAACTTTACTTTCTAGGGAATTTGACCTGTTACTGGAGCCTGAATTTCAGGTTTCTAAATTTCTGAATTTCAGAATTTCCATATTGAGAGAGTCTGTGTCTGCAAAGGAGTAAAAGCCTGACCTTGATGTAATTGCTACAACTGTTCTGTGTAGAACTGTTGATTTTTCTCTGCCAAAGAAATGTCTTATCAGATTTGATGTACCATGTTGCCTCCTGAAAAACTTAACTCCTTTCTAGACAAATTTAGCTGAAGATAAAAATACTTCTAAAACTAATCGTGCGTTATTCGTACACAAGTGTTAGCAGTAAAGGAAGTTTAATGAATATCCCTCATCTTACCTCCATAAAATTAACTTTCATGCATCTCTACTATAATTTATTAATTAAAAAATTCTTATTTGTTAAGCTTACAAAAATACCAGCCAGTCCACATAATAACTTCTCAAAGATACATTTCCTACAATCTAAGAGTAAGGGGATACAAATCTTTCAAGAACTGATTGAAGATCAGCTCAAATAACAGAGAATTCCAGCTATAACCTACTTTCCTTTGGAAAAATAAAGGGGAGGAGGAGATTGTAAGATTTATAGAGCAATCAAGCTTGCATTTTATTTCAGTCCTCAGATTTAATTGAGGTAACTGTATTTGTTATGGACCTTGATGTAACTCATAGGCTGTGTTTGGTGCCTTTATCTTAGGTAAAGTTTCTGAAGAGACCTGTAATGCAGCTGCAAACTCTGTGCTCAAGACTGAGAAGCTCAGTGTGAAAATTGGGTATTGGTGCTGCTGCTGAGTCATGCTGACAGCTCAGCCTGGGCAGCTTTAATCAAGGTTCAAAGTGGAACAGGGCATCTCTCTGAGCACTGAGGTAAGACCGAGGCAGTCCTGCAGGTACTACTGGTGCTTGGTTTGCTTCTTGCTGAACCTGCTGTGCCAGCCTCTGAGCTGACAGTAAGGGAAAGAACTTGGCTGCTCATCCTTGGGTTTCTGGGACTGTAATTAGGGCTTTGTCTTTTTGACTAAGTGCAGAACATCTTAAAGCAATCTGAACAGTTCCTTTGCTGTCAGATGTCACTAGGGGTGTAAACAAATTTTCATTGACTTCAAGGATGGTGCTCAAAGTGTGACTTCATAATTTTCCTTAGATGTGATTAGGCACTCTTGCAGTGGAGGCTGCCATCGCTGCCAAGGGACTGTGGGAATATATATGAAATACTATTTACATGTGAGTTAACTGTGAATGATGAACTTACTTTCTTCTTGTAACCAGTCAGGTTAAAACTCAATCATGCACAAGGAAAGCCAATGGAAAAGGGGGTTTTGTCTTATGAAATCACAAGACCAAACTGTTTTCTCCCCAGTCAACCATTTGTGGTATCTGCCACAGGATGTCATTTTGCACATGTCTATCAGCCATAGAAAATGGCTCCATAGAAAAGTTGCATAATGACAGATGTTCTTTGTCATCAGGTGGGTTTACGCCAGGGGGTAGGATGTCCTTCCTGTTCTCTGGCTTTATGGACACGTTTTTGGTTGGGGAAAAAGAAGATGTTGTTTGTATATGATAGTTCATATCCTGTCAGGGACTGTCTGTCCTTTCAGTATGAGTCACACTGGTCTAAGCACTCACTGCATGATGCCAATCAGTTGTTTCATCCTGTTAGTTCTTGTTAAAAATAAAGCTGGCTTGCTCACTCACCTACCTTGCATTAGTTATCTTGCCGTAGATGATATAAACCAAGATCACTCCTTTTCTCACAACTAAAGTCAAAGCCCACTTTTAAAGTGCACATGACTCCTCCAGCTCTGACAGCTCTGGTTTGCAGCTGCAGTCAGTTATTATTTTATCAAAGTCCAGGTTTCAAACTCACCTATCTGCCTGACACTGGGAGGCTTCCCTTTGGATATACTCATTGGATCTGACTTTATTTCATTTACCACTTGGCTTGTTTTACTGTTCCAAGTAAGGGCTAGCCCCTTCCTAGAGCAGAACGTGTGGTACTTGTCAAAAGGAGACAGCTTCAGGGCTGCCAGATAACCTGACCAGTCTGGTCCTCTGTAAACAATTCTGTGGGCTCTGCTAATAACGATAAAGCAGCTGCACTGGAGACGATTGGAAGATGCTGGTATCTGTAGGGGAGCAGACTAGTACTGCTCCAGCATATGACTACTAGTGAAGAAAAGCACTTTCAAACTTATCAACATTTATAACCTCTTGTTACTGGTGATGGCACCCATCTGCAGTTTTTCTGCTGTCAGTGTATGTCATCAAGCCCCAGATGCTCATTGTTTTGTTCTCATCCAACTCCCAGCTTTGGCTCACAGGCCCACAAGAAACTCTCTGTGGCTCTTTGCAACAAACCAAACAATTACAAACCCCTTGCAGACCAGACTGGGTAATGCTTATCAAAGTATTACTCATATAGATCTTGCCTGTATTAGAAAAGGTGTCTGCCCCTAGAATGGGACTGCTGGATCCATGGAACTGCTGGTTAATGCAGTTCAGTCTGTACCTGAAACTGATTTTAAGCCTTGCAGGATTAATATAAGCTTTTTCAGTTAGGGATTATAGACCTATGAGCATGTGCAGGTGCCATTTTGCTAGTTAAAAATTGTATTGTAGATTAAATTCTAAGGAATTCAGGTATTTTAAGAGTTTCATTCACCCCTGCGCAGGTAGGCCAAATTTATCTCGTAAGCATCTGTGATGAAAACTCTGAGAAAGAAGAGTGGTTTTGTTACAATGACAGCAATAGAGAAGTGATGGCTTTAGCTTAAGCCTGTCAGGTTTCACCTGCAGGGAGGGTAAGGAGAGAAACACCTTCATCCTTCCTGCAAACCATACAAATAGAAAAGCAAAGACTACAAAGCAGAAGAGGTGAAGGGAGAATCTAGGTCTAAGGTGGACATGGCTCAAAAAGAAGCACTGTGTCTCCTGCAAATATTTGCTGTGATGAAGCATGGGAAGGCAGAAAAGCAGTCTGAAAATCTGAGTATTTGCATCTGCAGAAAGAGAGAAGGGGAATGGGAGTGCAGATCTTGCTCTTTTTTCTCTGACTCTGTTGCCAGAGGGCCAAGACAGGTAATGGTTGCAGATGAAGCTGCTACCTTCCCATGTCTCCAGGGCATGTGGGCAACCTAGCAGCCTTCTTGCACCACTTTCATTTTGGTGCAGCTCTGCACCTTGCACCAAATTCTTCTAGAAGATCTGTGGACTGTTATTGCCTGCCCTTGCCTTTCTAGGTGTAAATTTTGCAGGAGAAATGGATCAGTTTTGCTTGATGTCACTTTGCTGTCTGCTGCCTTTAAATCAGCTTCAACTACTATGAGATTCAAGTGGTGGCAGCTGGGAGACTGCTTAGCTTCAAGCATGGCTGGAGTTGCTCTGTGACCTGAAGAAAAAGGTGACTGCATTTTACTCTCTGGGTGGCAGAATGCCATGCATTAAGGGCCATGGAAAATAGGTATGTGGGAGGAAGCCTTACTCAAACAGTTAATACACCTAAATGTGAAGAAAGAGGATTTGGTGTCAAAGTACATCTGTTGCCTGTGGTTTGATGCAGACAGTGTGACATCTATTGCTAAACCTTTGTTCCAGCTGTCATAGACACCAAAGTTTCCATGATTTTTCATTGGCTGCTGCTTGTGAAATTTGCTGCTTTTGAAATTTACTGCTTCTGACATGCAGGAATATTTTTTTCAAAGTGTGAGTGAGCCTGCAGGATGAGGGTGTTGATAGCACAGAGCTGACCACGCACTGCTGAAAGCTTTAGTCCAGTAGAATTTCAACTCCGGGTTGCAATGGCAATTAGAAAGAAGGAGGATCAAATTGGACAACTCTCATCAAGTCCTCTTCGTAGTTTCTGAAGAGATTCTTGTCTTAGTCCACTCTTCTTTGTTATATAAAGGAAAATATATATATTTTTCCCTTTTTATTTAGAGAGCAGGCATGGATTAGGCTTACTAAGCAATAATCAGCTTTCACTGGTTTAAAATTAACTAACACGGAACTAGTCTTTTTTTCTCTCTGCTGGTGACAGTAGGGGACAGAAGGTGTCTGGAGGAGGTGGCTCAGGCTTTTGTGGCTTTGTGAAGAGAGGTGCGACCTGCAGCAAGCTCTTTCTGTTGCCAGAGGCGTGGTGCCGTGTCCACCCTGGATGAGTTTTCCTGGCTTATCTTCCCACCTGCCAGGATGGCTGTATGAGAGAGGTGGAGTCTGCACTGTGTGGGGAGGGAGGGATGGGTGTTATCCTGGTGGTGATGGGAATGCATGTCCTAGGGCTGGTGGAGAGCCAGCAACAGCAGGTGTCCTATCCTACTGCCCACCACCCTCAACCTGTTCCCCTAAAGAGAATGTCCTCCCCTCTCCTCTTTTGTGCTGACAGTGAAATGTTGTACCTGAAACAGGTATGTGGGGGATTTTAAGCCCCTGCCCCCTGCAGGGGGTAAGGACATCAAGAGGCCTTTGCTGCCTTCTCTTTCTTTGCTTTCTCGCTATCATGCTGAGATCTGCAGTGTTTGTGGTGGAGGATGCTGTACTGCAGCTAGACTGAGTGTTCCTTGGTCTGTGGGCAGGGATGTCACTCACCACATCAGGGTGCCCAGGGCCCCATCCAGCCTGGCCTTGAACAGGGCCTCCCAGGAATGGAGCATCCATAGCAGCCTGTTCCAGTGCCTCAGCACCCTCTCAGTAAAGACCTTCTTCCTAATATCTAATTTAAATCTCTCTTCCTTTAGTTTAAAACCGTTCCCCATGTTCTATCATTATCTGCCCATGTTCTTGTTACATGACTTGACCCTTTGTCAGTGTGTCCTTCTAGCTCTGTGTAGCCTTGCTGTATCCCTGCCAATGGGCTCCGTGTGCCGGCATAAGGAGGCTGAAGCCTCTGTGTTTCCCAGCATAGCTGCTTTGTGGGGCGGAGGATGTTTGATTTTACCTTACCTTCTCTAATTAAGTTGTTATATTTTGAATTTGTGTTTGGGTGTGTTTTTTTTAACATGCCCACTCATCTGGAACCGCATAGCGTATGTAACTTCGGTGTGTATCTTCAGACTCACGTCATGCTGAGTTTTGATTATTTTTTTTTGGCAGAAGAGCAGCTAAAGTTTTCCCTTTCTCACCATTGAGCAATTGGGCCAATGACCTCCTCCTGAAATCACAACTGTGATCCATTTTCTGTGCTAAAGCAGCAAAGGTGTAATTGTTCACAGCATAGCACAGAGCTGTGCCTAGCAGGCAACACTTCCCATTTTCGGTTTCTTCTGTTGGCCAAGTCATGCTGGGAGATTAAGGCTAAAAAACCTCCACAGGGTGTGCAAGGCCTGTCTGTGTGCAAGCATCTTTCCATCTCCTCTTAGACAGCACTGGAGAAGGCTGTTTTCCTTTTCTAGCATTAGGGGGAGCATAGCTGTTAAGAGAGAGACTACATGATGGCGAAAATAAATAAATAAAAACCTCACAAACTGAAAAAACAAGTTCTGAATCTTGTGAGTCCAATTTAAACCCTGTCCGTACACAATGGCCTGTTTATAATCTCTGTGCCACCAGTAACAAAGCTTCTGCAGGCACTGACATCAGGCAAAGAGGAGGAGTAGAAATGGACAGCCTGATAATTTTGCAGTCCCCTAGGAACGACCAAATGAAACTGAGAGGGATTAACAATTGCTGAAACCTTGTTTGGCATTCCGGAGGCCTTGTTGACAACAATGTTACAACAGCTATTCAGGAATGCCATTATACCACCAGGGCTGTCTCTGAGAAGTTGCATTTTCTAAACTATAATTTCTTGGTTTAGCTTCCAGGGGTGTCATTACTGATTCTACATAGGACCTTGGATACAGGGGGAAATATTCTTCTCTTGTTCTAAGCCCTTGGCTCTGCAAATTAGTTTAGTTTTACACTTTGTTAGAAACATTGCCCAATAAGCTGCGTGGTAAACCTCTCCACCCCCAGCCAAAATCCCCAAACTCTTACTGATTTTCTCAGAGCTGGGGTTTCACGTGTGGGCTCAAAGTTCATAGACTTACGTAATGCCTCTGCTGCTACTTCTACTGGCTTGTGCTTGCTTCCTCCACTCATGCAAAGTACCTTATTGATCGTTTCCCTTTAAACCCCTAAGGATACTTCCGGCTACTCAGTGAGCAAGGCTGCCTGTGTGCACAAAAGGTACCAGATAATGACATTTAGGCCAAATATTCTATCAAGGGTATTTTACTTCATATGCTTTTCCACAGCTTAGCACCTCCTTTAATCATTGCATCTCAATCTAGTCCATTCTGCACACAGTTTGCTTCTTTAGGAACAGTAACAATGTTAATATCACTGAGAGACTCAAGGACAAAGTATTTAAGAAGAGTGATCCCTTTCAAGGGAAAACTTTGGGATGCCCAAAGCAGGGCTGCCTAGTTGCCAAACAATGGTACTGGTTGCTTCAGGGAAGCATAGGAAGACTGCAAGGAGGACAAAGTGCAACTGGTACATGTGGATCCTTCCTTGGTAGTATTATTCAAGAGGAAGTTTGTATAAGACCTGTGGTGTTTGCAGTGCAGCTGGAAGTCAGAGAAGGAGAAGAGGGAGAGAGCTGGAAAGGGCCTAAGGAGGGGAGAATCTTTGGAAGGGCAAGGAAGAAAGACAGAAAGAAAAAACCTTTGTTGGTTGCTCTGTGAAGGGCACAAAGGCAACTCATGTGCCCCAGAGTGACAGTGCCATGAAAGTTACAACAGAAATCACCAATGGGGAAGGATATTCTTCTTCCCACCATTTTTTTTTTTTAGTTAGTTCAAAAGGATGGCAGGAGCATGATGCAAAGTGTTATTTGTGTAGCAGGGAAGAGACACATATGAGGACATCTGTCTTAAGGAGCTGCTTCAAAAATAACCTCAGGAGAGGAGTGTGTTTGCAGAGCGCAGCAGGCGACCTGCAGAGTAGTGGAAAGTGAGACAGCAGTGGTGCTCTGAGTGCAGACAGCCCCAAATGTCTACAGACTGTGTACATTTAGTACTCATTGCCAAGCCACCCCACCCTGACCCCAGTGGGTGTTTTACAAATTGAAGGAGGTGCTGTTTCCATGTTTTCTGCCCAAAAACATTGATCCCTTTTCTGTTGGTCTCTTTCTTGACCCCTTTTTCTTAAGTCAGCAGCTTTTAAATTCCATTTTCAAGTCTTTAAAAAGTAACCGTGTTTCAATGAATCTCCAAAACATACAGCAAAGGAATGCAAATTTGGGTACTACTCCATCCCTGAGATGAGGTCTTGTTCACCAGGAAATGGAAGGAAAAGCAGGTTGACAGATTTTGGAGCAGGATGCTCATATCCAGTGTTCTGCCCTAGCCTATTTACTGCTGAGTACAGGAACAAGCAGCAAACTTGGTCACTGATTTACTGAGATGCTTTAAAAAAGTCCATTACACCTTACCTGTTGCTTCAGCTTCCTGGTGGACAAAACAGAGAAGTGAGAAGCACAACTTTTATCCTCGTTTTCTTCCTAAAGTCTGTGGTTTCAGACAGCTCTGAAAGTGTTGTGGTGGAGGATTCAAGGCAAATATCAGGTGTGATCCATTAGAAATGACAGGGGTAAAACCAGATGACATGAGGCATCCTACTGGGGAACATAATGTTTCAGGCACCAGGCAGTTAATTTCTCCTGTTAGCCAGGTAAGAGAGCACGTTTGGTAAAGACCAAATGAAAACTGAGCATAATTGCTCATTGGGAGATAAACCCTTTCCATGGCCAAGTACTACTTAGAGCAGAACTTTGACAAAACATGCATAATGAATTTGTATCTCTATTTTCTAGTGTTACACTGGAAAATCAAAGGCAGACACCACTCCAAAGTAGCAACCAGATGTTTCCCCCTGCTTGTTTTAGCTATCCACTGTGAGTACCAGAAACCTTTCACAAAGAGAAAAGAGGGCTTGAGATATAGTGGCTGATACCACTCTAGGAGGACACAGCTGTATTTCTTTTCTACACTAGTGGCTGTCAGCAAGTAACACTGAGCTGACTTTGGCTATTCCCTACCTCAAGGGAAGCATTATCCTCTGAGCTCCCTCCAGTACTGTGTTTTCTGATAAAGAACAAATGTTTCTGCTGAAATCAGTTCATGCTGTGGTAAGTACTTGGAACAAAGCTTTGCTTTTGGTTATAGAAGTTCTCACAGCAGAAAGTTAACTATTTGGAGTTGCACAGAATTATTCCATATTCACCTGGCTATGCCTGGTATAACCATGACTGCACTTTGGCCAGTGTTTGGAAGCTGAGTACAACCTGCAATGCAGCTTCATGTGTCTGTAAACCAAGAAAGGGTTGTGCTTTGGACAAAATTTGATATTTCAAAAGTGTTAAGTAGCAGTCAAATTAGCTAGTCCAATGAGTTCACCAATGGTCATTTAGTGCCCAGACTGCTTACACCATCCCACTGGATACCTCTTTTCAGTGCCCAAGCAAGTTGCAAACTAGGCCCTTTAGGACTTGCATCTGACTGCTTTCAAGGAGACTTGGTCTTCTAAGCATTGAGATAACTTTTGAAATGGGAGCTTTGGCATGTTGGGCTGAATTCTGAGAGGTATTCACGCATACAAATTGTTTGGTTTTTAAACTTTCCTTGAAGTATTTAATGGTTTACTGTTTTGATGTCTCTTCTGGCTTTGCCAAGGTTAAGCTTTTTCTATTACTTTGTAACCACATAGAAGATATAAAACAGTACTCTCACGAAATGTATGGGTGTTTGATTCCAGCTTGGACTCAGCATATGGCTTTCTTTGTGTAGCTGTTTGATTGCATCATCCTTGTTTCAGATGTGACAATTTGGCTTAAACCTTTCTTTCCCTCGTGTGAAGTGGGATGTGAGTGCATTGTTCCATTTGGTTGTGTGTATCCACTGGACATGCTGTTCTGTGCTAGGGGATTACAGAAAACTGCCCAAAGTTTTCTCTGACTGCTGCTGTACAGATGCAGGCAGGGTAGCACGAGTAGCTTGTCAGGACAAAGATGTATTCTGAAAGAGAACAAGCACTGTAAGCAGGCACCTGTAAACAGGTGTTCTTTATAGTGCAGAACTGACTGAGTGCAGGCTCTTCCTTGTCCACCACGCCAAAGCTGCCCTTGTGTTTGATATGGTCACTGCTCCTGCCACCTTTTCTCCCAGTTTGGCTGCAGGGTTCTATGCACCTTGGCCTGCTCCCTAAATGTCTCACTGCTGCCGAGTCCTGAACCTATCAAAATCTCGGCAATGTCCCTTTCTCCCTCTCCAGAGCAGAGCGAGGCCCCAAGAGCATCCCTCTGGAAGGCAGACACCAGCAGGCTGCACAGCGGGGTAGTTTGCCACTAGATGGCTGGACCTCCTTTTTGTCCAGCTCTCAGTTTTGTTCCCAGCTCAGTGACCGTGCTCAGACCCCAACAATGGACTTGTTGTAAGCTCTCTGCCTGCCCACTTTATAGCTTAACATTTTTAAACAGCTGATACTTTTAGCAGATTTACCTTCATGATGAATAGTTCAAACTTTTGAAACCTACTGAAAGAGCTGTGGTAATATCTAAGAAAATTATAGCTTTTTTTGCAAGACAAAAAGGAAAAGCTCCCTACTCCTGTTCTTGGGTTTTTTTCCATTCCATATTTAATACTATTTTCACTGAGTCTTATTTCGTAGGTGTATGCATAAGTGGGACACATTTAACAGTTCATCACTCAGACTGGAATACAGCATCATAGTGTCCTGAATAGTCACAGCCACGTACTTTGATCTGGTGAATTTGGTGATGTAAACTCTGCAAAACTTTTAGACACTGACATACATGTCACTGTGATTTGGGGCAGCAATGTCTTTCCTTTAAGAAAAATTCTTTTGTCCACAGTCAATATCTTCAAAAAATTGAGACTTCTGGATGAAAAATATCAACTTTCCTGATGATTGCAGACTGATACATTATACAGAACAAGAAAGCCCACTTCAAAAGGAAGATTTTTCCTGCCTGAAAGCAGACAAGAGGAATAGGCAAAGAATCTGTTTCTTGAAGATACCACTTTTTTTTTCCTTATCAGTCTCTTCACATTTTGAGCTCCGTTACTTCTATTTACTGGGTTCACATCATGTGTCTATAGATGTATTTGTATCCTGAGTTCAAAACAAGAGAGAGGTATGTTTTTAAATTAAAATTATTTTAGCTGTTTTGCTGTCACAGGACTGGCTTTTTTTTTTTTCATGCTTGCCATTTGCAGGAACAAGGAGGAGTCACTACCCCTGCTTCCAAGGTAGTATAATCCAAAATATCAAACCTGGAAACCTTAGGGCACTTAACAGCTCTTTGGGAGCCTGAAGATGTGCCTAAAAATGATGATATATGAAATAGTAAGATGGAGATGAATCTATAAATAGTTCTGGGGTGAGTCTTCTTCTCTTTTTTTAAATAGCAGTCTCTCACAGTTCAATTTTTTTAAAGCACTATGACAGCAAAAAAAAAAAAAGCTGATGGTTTAACTAGTGTGGTAGAAGAGCAGGAAATGAAAATGAACTCCACCCATCAAGACTCACAGAGAAACACAGCTAGTGAAGCATACAGCAAAGGATGAGCCTCTGAATAAACACTTCAAAAGTAATTGTTCAACCCAACAAGAGTATTAGTGGCTACTCTGTTCTCATCTGGAGGAAGGTTTCTGTTTTTGTTAATGCAACAGGAGAAAGTAAGAAAGGCTTGGAAATTTCCATTTAGTGGACTTGCAAACAAGTAAATTGTAAATTTTTTTGAGGTGCTTCCTTTATAGAGGTGCCTGAAGGGTAACATGTGCAGATTATTTATGAAGTGCAACCTCACGTTTGGAAGTAGTCCAGAAACAAAGTCCTACTTGATCCCGTCACAAGCAGAATGTTGTTGCTGAGCACAGAATGTCAAAGATGTAGCATTATCACAGGCATTGTGTATTCCTCCTTTGACACTGTGGGAAGCAAAAAGCCATGGTTTGTAATCACTCTAGTACTGCTCTTTTATGCCTTTTGGGAATGTTTAAATAAACTTACTTCATTTACCTTGCTCCTAAGCAGGCCCACTGATATAAGCTATACAAAATACTGCTGTAAAATACCTGTTCATTGGTGCTGTTACAAGTGCTATGTTTGCTGTGGCAGCTCTACATAACATCTGAGATATCAGAAGTGTCAATACCAAAGGTAAAGGAAACTGGTATCTTTATCCAGCTATGTGGTAGCTGTCACTGGATGTGAATAGAGAAGGTGGGTATGAAGAACCAGATGCAAAATTGCAAGGAAATCAGCTTAAATGTATCACCAACCTTCCTCTGGGATTATCAGCTCACTTGCACACTCCTAATAAACTGTTATAGGCCCTCGATGCACCCTGTCATGTAGTCTGACAGACAGGAGACACCAATGTCACAGCAGAGATGACAGCATTTTCGTCACTTCTCTTTCCATAGTTCAGCTGAGCAAGCCTGTTCTCGACAGAGGGTAGGGGGTGGCTCCCTGCAGCCAGGCTGCACTGCAGATCTGGGCCCTCCTCCAGCAGGTGCTGACTCCCTTGTGCACCTCGCTGCTCTCCCCAGAGGGTTTTGGATCAGCTCTGCTGTGAAGGCAAGGACATAAAGTCCCTTCAGATCACAGCATCTCTATAGCTATTTGAATCAAAAAGCAATGAAAAAATGTTGCTTGGATTTGAAATGAGAGCTTTTTGCACAATTGGCTTTTTTCACTCTGTTCTCAGCAAGACAATTTAAGTCCCTGCCTGCACAGAGGTCTGGGGGCTGAACTCCTGACCAAACTGGCCAAACAGGTACTCCAATGCCTTTAAGCTCAATTATTGGCCAGGCCATGGTGGAAAGCTCTTCTAAAATCTGGGCTCTGAGAGGAATTGCTCTGCTAGCCTCCCCTCCTACCACTCTGGCTGCATCTTAAAGCCAGGACTGGCTACTATGACAGCAGATTTGCAGATTTGCAGATTTGCAGTGCACTCTCTCATCCCACCACCTGCTTGCACTCCCTGACCTTCTGACAGGTTTACAAATGTTCCGGGAAAGAGGTGCCAGAATGATTCCTGAGGAATCGTTCTTGCAGTAAACTCTAATCCAGGCTCCCAGAAGAAACAAAATCATCACAGGAGAAGATGGGAGGATAGGAGAAGCTCAGGTGGTTATGGCCTGAGTAAAGGAAACCCTTGAAGGGAAACATTCTCAAAGATTACTTAAAATGGTGGATTTGCAGAAAATCTTATCACCATTAAAAACACACTCAGAGGAAACAGTCACTCTCCTGAGTGGTATTACAGAGCAAACATTTTAAGTTAAACCTCTGAGTTGAGTGTGTCCTGTATTGTATGATGAAGAATGGCTGAAAGCAGCTCAGAAGGCCTTGAAAAACCTAATGGTCATATGGTGTTCTCTTATAGGATAAACACCGGTTTTCCTTTTGGACAGAGCATCATCAAGAATTATACCTGAACCTTCAGGTATACACAAGCAATAGTCCATGTTTGGGAATTGAGCAGCTTCCAAATTTGCAGCGTTTTTCCAATGCTTTTAGCAATACAAAGTTAAAAAGATAAATTTGGCACTTACTGGAGTCTAAGTTTATATTCATATTAACAATCATGGTCCAGTAGCACCAGTAATGGAAGGGGAGGTGACTACCAACACTGATTACAGTCATCCCTGATGTATTTTAGGACTGCAAATCTGTGTCTCTTTTTGTAGAATAATGCATATGTTTTATCTCATTAAACCCTGTCACTGTCGTGTCCATGAAATGGTTGTAAGAACTACCTCATAATTAATGCCCTTTGGAGCCAGTTTGGTTGTATGAGTGCTTGGAACCACACCTGCAGCCTGTGTAGCTCGTGACAGTGAGCTATGGACCCGGTACGTCACACTATTCCTGCTTCACTGTTGTATAGACTTGTCAGGGGATAATACCTGATAAGAGAGAGCTCTGTAAAAAACTCCAGAACAGGGGCTTGCTGAGGCACAGCACCCACTACAGAAACAGAGCTGTGTGTCAGGATGTTTGCCCCAAGCAGCACTGTGGTGCAGCTGCAGCCCCAGCCAGTCCTTTGCCCTTGCCTGCACAGTGTGGCCAGGAATTGTGCCACCACTCCCACCCTTTCCTCTCACAAGGAGCAGAGGCAGCAGCTCAAGGTGCCTGACACAAAAAGAAATAAAGGCTCAGATACACATTTTCTTGAGAAAGTAAAATCAGACACAATGCAGCTGGTTATTCGTTGTTATTTGGTATGCCTTAGTTTCAGTTTCTGGTCTCTAACCCTGTAGATAGACATGCTTCATGCTTTGTGAGTCATCCTAACAACAATGTTGTTGTTATCACATTATAATGATGTTGGGTTGGTCCTGCAAGATGATATTATTATCCAGTACTGAGAGCTAAGTTTCATGTGAAAAAGCACCCAATACTCACCAGCGTTACCCGTAACAGTAATTAGTCAGTACTTGCACTTGTTATTCTTGAGGGAGGCTGAAGTCATGTTCACATCTGGGGCAGAGCATGCACTTCCACCAAGGCCAATACAACTTGTATCATTACTTGAGTTTAGTCTTAAAAGTCTTATCTCAGAATTCCTTCTAAATCTAAACAATGTCCCCTCATCAGTGCTCACACTTTTGCTAAGCCAAAAACAAAGTAGTTTTATGGTTACAAAACTAGAAAATGAACACAAATGGCATTATGAGCTAGTAGGTTATTTAGATTGAAAAATAATTCTGAGGTAGATAATATCTCAGACTGTATAAATCTTGTCTGTCAGAAAGCTCTATTGTTTCCCCATGGAAAAAGATTGCTATCCTATGAATTCCCATAAAAATGGAGTGTCTAGGAAACAGACAGACTTATGGACACAGACACTGAACTTTTCTTAGACCACAGCTCTTTATCTCAGTGCATGTGGCACGAGGTGAGATTGGCAATGGGATAACTCACATAACTACAGCCTTCACTGTGCTGCTCTGCCATTTTTCTTCTCAAGTCACTCCTGCTTGCATTTCTTTTTCCCTGGAAAATGTCAAAGAATTCATAGATCAAAAAAACAGGAGCTGACACAAAGACAGAAGTACTGGATCTAAGGAATGATTGATTTGAGGAATTGGGATGAGGACTCTTTACTTGGTGGGAAGTAAGAATTTCAGAGTCCGCAACTATACCTCTTTTAAGCAATGAACTTCTCAAACATGCCACACTTATTAGTACTAGAGTTGGCCAGTCTTTAGTCAGAAGAAGACCATTTATAGCTACATCTTAGAAATGGGGAGTAGATTTAGTCATATGGATGGGACTTTTTCTCAATGTCATTAGCAAATCAAAGCATTCCTGGTGTTACGGAGCACTGTGCTGCTAGAACCAGCTTTGTCATTGAAAGACCGCCCATTAGTACTCCTGTGCCTTGTCAGATGAATTATGAACTGATGGAATTTGAATAACTGTCTTGCCCTTCTGCAAGGAAAGGTAATATTGCTCCTGCTTAGTATTGCCTCAGGCTTTTGTGCCAAAACATCGCAGTAGAATTCAGTGTTGACTGGTAACTAACAGTGAATTTAAAGTGCTGTCACAGTCATCTTGCTCAGCTTCCAGGCCTAGGTGGCCAAAGCATGTAAGAAGCAATCCACAAGAGATGGCACAGGCTGAAGGACGGGGGTTTTTTTATCCCTGTTTGTTTAGGACAGAAGGCAAAATGTGTTTGCAAAGCAGAGAGGATGCTGCAGGTGCAGAAGGCTGTGCTACAGCTGGCATTCTGAAAGATCAATTACCTACATCAAAGCTGTTCTGCTGCCTTTGCTATCTGCTAGCTTATTACACACAAAGTGAATTAAAAAGAGGGGGGTTCTGTGCTCATACCCTCTTCAAGTGAGCAATCTAACCCTTAGAAGCAGACATTCTTATACTGATCAGATGATGGGACAATGTGAAATGCTTTTGGCTTTAAAAAGACACTTGGCAATGATAATACTACGCTTGATTGAGAAAGCAAGTGAACTCATGTAATATGATGTTATAAATGATGTAGGTCGCATATCTTTTTGAGTTGCTGGGAATCAATGGATTAATAGGTAAAACGTCTGATGTTCTTACTGAATTTATCATAATAAATATTATTCTGCAATATTTTGGTCCTGCCTATGAAACATTGAAATGCTAAAAGGTGCCAACACGTGGTAATAGGAGCGTGTTGACAGCGACATTAAAAATGTTTGTACAAGTCGTCACCAATATTTGAAGCCACTTGTAAAAACAGCACCTTAATATAATACATTATTACATACCCTACTGTAAGTGGTGATGTGCATTTATCCACCGGTACAGACCACGTGCATTACTGATTAGTCACCGTTTCTACCCTCTTCCCACAGATGGTCTTGCAAAGACAGTGCTAACTACAGACACAGGGATAACATTCATGTGATAAACTATACAGTCACGGTTAAAGTGTATAGATGTGTTGCATTAATTACTCATTTACCAGAAACATTGCTTGTTTTCATGGATCCATTTCAGCAGATGCTTTTTCTTCTCAACATCTATCAGAAGTGACAGACAAATATTTCTCTTCGCTCTCAAAAAAGACTCAGGACAAGGCCCCATAACTGATATGATGTGATCTTGAACCAAAACTGTCTTCCATAGCTCTATCAGGATCATGCTTCTGAAGTGTGTTATCCTGCAATCCTGTAGAGATCGGAAATGTAATTTATTATAAAGAAGTCTTCCATCTATTGAATTAAGAGTTGTACTTGCAGAATCACATCAACACAGAATCAGTTAGGTTGGAAAAGACCTCCAAGATCAAGCCCAACTTTAACCAATCCTAACCTTGTCAACCAGACCGTGGCACTAAGTGCAACATCCAGTCTTTCCTTAAACACCTCCAGGGGCGGTGACTCCACCACCTCCCTGGGCAGCCCATTCCAAAGTTTAACAACCCTTTTTGTGAAGGAATTCCTCCTAATGTCCAACCTAAACCTCCCCGGGACAGCTTGAGGCCATTTCCTCTCATCCTGTCACCGGCTGTATGGGAGAAGAGGCTGACACCCACTTGGCACACCCTTCTTTCAGGGAGCTGTAGAGAGTGATAAGGTCACCCCCGAGCCTCCTCTTCCCCAGCCTCTCTTTGAGCTGCACCAGGAAACTTTGAAGGCTTCATCCATTGAAATAACGACATTCTACAGCAAAGAAAACCTATTAATTATGCTGTTAATGCCAGACCATGTGCACTCTGAATCCCAAACAGCATATGAATACAACAAAGCCATAAAACTTTATAGCTGTCAGGTTCAATATAAACTCAGGGGATGTTAAAAGATAAACTCTAGCAATTGTAAAATGGTTCTTCATGTGTTCCTGCACGTGTGGCGCATACGAGATCATGTGGGAGGCGATGTGACGGCGCCCATTGAGAACAACCTTCACGGTGCAATTACGGTCTTGCTCCTCCTCATTACCGCAGCCAGCCTAGAACCGGTGCTGCCCGCCTGGCAGCTCTCCCGCTGTGGAGCGGTGTTCTCCGTGCCAGGCGGGGCCAGTCCTCGCTGTCTCGGCATTCCCCGGCCTGTGTCACCCGGACGGTCGGAGCGGAGAGACGGAGGGATGAAAGGCTGGAGGAAGGGCGGGATAGAGCCCCTCAGCCTGGCACGCCCGGGCCGGGCGGAGCCTCAGGGCCGCTCCCGCCCCGCCCCCAGCGCCCTCGGCCTTCTCGTGGTCGGATTGGCGGGGAGAGGTGCCAATCACGCCGCGAGGCGGGGCGGNAGGAGGAGGAGGAGGAGGTGGGAGCTGCTCGCCGGCCATCCCCGGCGCCCGGCAAGTCGGAGCCGACCCGCCGCCGCTCCGCTCCTGCCGCATCTCCCCGCGTCGCGGAGCCGGCC
>VZRQ01004644.1:148938-164252 GCA_013397975.1 Machaerirhynchus nigripectus | reverse complement strand
TTTTTATCCCCCCCATTCCTCTCCCCTCCCCTCTCCCCCCCTTTGGTTCTCACCCTGGCTGCGAGCAAAGCGTCTTCATGAGCGCAGAGGATGTCCGGAAAGCACTACAAGGGGCCTGAAGTCAGTTGTTGCATCAAATATTTCATCTTCGGCTTCAATGTCATTTTCTGGGTAAGTGGGGCCGTTTAGATGTCTTCCTTTGCTTCCTCCTCCTCCTTCTCCTCCCCGGCCGCCGCCGCTCCCGGGCTGGGCACGGCCAGGACCGACGGGACGTGTGACAGCCCGGCGTGAGGCGGCGGGGGAATTTTGGATGGGTGCGGGTGTGAGGCCGGGGTGCCGCCGCCTCCGGCCCGCCCGCCCCGGTCATCCCTTCCCCGGGCGAGTTGTGGTGCTGCATTCCTCTACCTCCCGGGGGTGCCGGTTCCGCTTCCCTTACGGCCCTCCTAATTGCTTTTGTTGTAAGTACGAAGCGGGTTTAGTGCCTTCTTCCTCCCTCCCCTGCTTTTCCTTTCTTCCTGTTCCCTTCTTCCTTCCCCCACCTCTGCTTTGTGGTGGGAGAGGAAGGGAGCAGCCAGGCACCCAGGCCTGGAGAACGAATTGATCTGCATGTTTGCACGCTGCCATCCCTGTTAGATGCAAAGAATAGAAAGAATCACAACTCAGGTTCTCTGCACAGTGCTGTTTAACGATTTCACAATGACGAAGTTGTGTATGGCACAGGTTTATTATGATTACCCATTAACACATAGTAGTAGTAGCGATAATAGGATGGAGGAGGGGGGAAACGGTATTTCCACTCATCCCTAAAGTGCAAGCCCGTGGGAGGCCTGTTTGGACATTTGTTGGGATTCCTGGCTGTGCTGCTTGATCTGCCTGCACAGTATCTTGTTGCACCATTCCCCACCGGCTGTACAGAAGGAAGAACTGTACAGTGACATGTAACCTGCCTGTAACAGCACTTCTAGCATCTTCTCGATGTGTTGGATTTGAAAGAGAAGCAGCTGTTTTTGGATGTTCCTGCCAAATTTCATAACCATGGAGGGAGTGAGCCTTCTCACACACGTGTGAGTGATGAGGTCTTCTCATTGCACAGAATGTTAGAGTGAGGTGAAGGCTCTTACACGTACAGTTCCCCTCTTTCCATGAGGTATTCCGCACAGCAATGAGAAACATGCACAAACCCAGCTTCACGAATTCACAGAATATTCTGAGTTGGAAGGACCCACCAGGATTATTGAATCCAGCCCTGGATAGAACCCAGATATTGTGGATGTGTTTTTGAGGGGCTTTGGAAGCAAGTTGAATACATATCCCGTATAGTGGCTTGTTTGGACTAGAAAGGAGAATTGGGGAAAAAAGCCCCAACACCACCGTGAAGGTTATGGATGAAGGTAGGGAGGAATAGAGGAGAGACACCTTCTGAGGAGTGCTGAGCTTCTGATTGTCCTCTTGGGGAGAACAGAGGACAGGGGTTACATGGATAGCAGGTATCCATAGCTAACCTCAGGACTGTGTTCCTGGCAAATAAAGATACCTGAAGAAGATGTTTTGAAAGGATGGGAGTTTTGATTAAGTCCACTTTTATACTGTAATACCTTGCCTTAAACAAGATACACTGTGAGAGTGAAGCTGACTGTGGCTTTATGTCAGTGTTTACTTGGCCCCAGACCGACCCCTCCAGATGAGTGGTAGCAAGCTTTGTAGTATTCTGACCCTACAGAGCTGTTCTGATTGTACTCTTGGCTCAGTTTTTGGTTGTTGAGTTTGCCATGGTTCTTTTCCCTTGTCTGTTTTCTTGTTTTGATTCTGCTGGGCAAATGTTGCTGTGAACATGGATATTTTTCAGCAGGGAGCAAGTAGTGCGAGGAACACATGTGCGCTGTGTCCTTGAACTGAGAGAGGGAAATTAGGGTGGAATATACATAGCCATGTTAACTTGCTCTTTCAGACACTGTCAGTCTGTCAGAAGCTCTAAAGCCTGTAATTTCCTTCATTTTATTCTCTGCAGGTGAATGTGTGGATGGTGCAAGTGGGGAAGTGGTTATGTTTTAGGTTTTCTGTAACTAGTCTTTTTCTTATTCCTGTGTTCCTGAGGCTGGTGCAGCATAGCTTCTGCATGATGGCAGGTGTGCCTCTGTTGTAACTGAATGGGCCAAAGGCTTTATACTGTGGGAATGCTAATCTGAAAGCCTTAAAAAATATAATTGTGTATCACCTATTCTGCCACTTGCTTGATGTGTGGCCCTTGCTTGCAGTCTTCTTCTTTTGCAAAATGCTAATTGTCTCATTTGTGTTCCTGGCTAAACTTCTTGAAATTAACAAAGACCAAGCACTTTATGAGAGTTTAGTAATTTCTTTAGAATATTGTAATCTCTTTATGAGAAAGCCTGCATTTATTATTGCCTCTCCTGATTTGGAGTGAAAACATAGGCAGATACTCTTGTTGAATACATGTTAATGTTGTTTTTACTGAAGTAATAGCAAACCATTCAATAACTGGGCCAGAAAAGCTGTAAATGAAAACTGCAAATTCAGTTGGTTGTTTACAGAAAGTGATACATCAAAAATAGGCACTAATGTAGTCATTGTAAATAGATTGAAATGATGAAGAGGTCATCATATTAACCCCATGACACTTTCCAGGATCTTGCAAACAGGGAGATATATAGCACACCTTGTTAGACCTCCTACCCGAGCATTATTATATAGTGGTTTTAACACAACCTTTTAAAATGATAATGTAAACAAAGAAAATACTCTGTAGTCTGCATCATAAAACAATGGACTAAAAATAAAGAGAACTGAGTTGGAAGAGCAATGATTCTGACAAGAAAATTGTCAGTGCTTTGAATAGAGGAATATTATAGATCTGCTGAAATTATGCAGGGAATGATTGTACTTGCTACTTAAACTCAAGTTATTACAAAGAATCTGAGGCTTTAAATGCCACAGAATAGGGGCAAATAAAATTACCAGACCTTTTTGTCTTTTTTGTTTTGTGCTGGTCAGGTATTTCATGCTTTAAAAACTACAACAGAATTATGAGGATAATGATTATGGGAAAGTTGCACTCCAGTGCTGTGTCTGTAGTTGTGACTAAACACAGTGACTAAAGGTGACAGTATGCTTTTTAGGAGATACATCTCAGGCTTGCACCACCCCAGGTAATGTATTCTTGCCGAAGTATGTGTTTCAAACTGTTGTAGAAGACAATATTATCTGCTGAGTCTATGCATAATTAATGTTCTAGATATATTTGCAGGCTTGATTTCTTTTGGAAGTTCAGTGTTAAAATTGGTAAATACTCTGGAAATGTTCGTTCAGGAAAGCTTATTTTATGACACTACTATGCTGTCGTGGAAAAGGAAAGCTCATTGGGCAGTCACCAAAATAATATTTCGGAACAGAGAACTAATAGGCACAAATGCATCTAAATCTAAAGCTGGAACTCAGTGTTGTGTTTCCCTTTGCACTGCTCAGGTGCTGTCCTGCTGGTTGTGCACACACCTGTGCTTTAGCTCCACTGCCATTCTGCCGGTGCTGAAGCACTACATGCTCTGTGTGCTACCTGTCTCGGCTGGCAGCTGCTGCAATAGACACTGCTTTTTCATGAGCCGTTCTGGTCTTGTCTCGGTAAAGCATAAAGCTGTAATATGAGGTAACGGAGAACATTCTTCTGTACTCAAAGCAAGCAAACAAACAATGCCTCCTTTCCCCTTTGGCTTCCATGTAGAATGATGTTAAAGGTGTGGTGCAAAAGGTCAAAGTAGGCCGCCCTGCTTCACAAAAGGCAAAAACTATTTTGCCTTCTTTCTCCTTTACTTTGGGAAGACAGTTTTAGTCTGACTTTTAGTTCCAAGAGATGTTTTTAATTGTTCTTTGTGCTTTTTAATATTTCTGGAAACGGTGGATGTATGCTATTGTTAAGATCTAAATTTCAATCCACATTTGATTCCACTGACCCTAGAATCTAATTGGATTGCTTTTTATACATCTTTCCATCTAACTGGAAAGATGTATAAAAAGCACTGAAACCTCAGAAACTTTTGCTTTATCTGGTGATTCACTATAAGTTATGAGCTATGCTGCAATTATGATACATCAGCATACTACGAGTCATAACTTGTGTTTTAATTTGCTTGGCATCTGCTGTATTTGATGGCAACCATATGGGAATCTAGATAGTCTCCTGAATTACAGAGAGGTAGCGGGAAGAAAATAAGGTTATGTAAGTGAGTTACAGGAAAAGTGTTGGACAAGTGCACCGACCTTTAAAGGACAACCAATAGATTGCTTATTAAATTTTGTACATTGTTGATAGTTTGTTTTTCAAAGGGGGAGAAGGGAATTCTCTGATGTCAGCTGGTTTTCAGATATCCACAAGGAAGTTTTGATTATGTAATTTTTCCCTTACCACAGTGTTTAAAAAAAACCCCAAACAAATCAATGTGAAGCTTGTTCCATGCAATTTTGAAATGCATTCTGTAGAGTTTAATCTTTAAAAATTTGCACTGGGAAGATGTCCTTGCAGTGGAAGTGGAAGCATTCTGTTAATTTCCCTCGCCTCCCCCTTTATGATCATATGGCTTTTATTTTTTTATTTTACATTTCTTCATAGCACACATGAAGCATAGCTAAGCATTCCACCAGTGGTCTTGCCAGAAAGAGAACAATGCTTGTTTTGGGCAAGTACTCCACTGTTTTTTAACAAAGAAAGGCAGGGGTGTATATATTGATGAAATAGATACATTATAATGAGCTCTGGATTCTTGAATTCCTCA
This sequence comes from Machaerirhynchus nigripectus, assembly GCA_013397975.1. Classification (NCBI taxonomy): domain Eukaryota; kingdom Metazoa; phylum Chordata; class Aves; order Passeriformes; family Dicruridae; genus Machaerirhynchus; species Machaerirhynchus nigripectus. The sequence goes on along the minus strand of VZRQ01004644.1, from coordinate 159,471 downwards.
GTGTCTCTTTCAGCAGATGCAGCCTCAGTCTTCCAAATGCGTGTAAAAATTTAGTAACTGCTGGCTCCAGGGGACGTACTTCAGATTTGCCGAGGTCTTACTTAAAATAAAAATTTTCCTTGCCTTGTGTTCCCTCGTAACTTTGTGGTAGGCTGTATCATTGGTAATATAAAAAGAAATAGGTGAGGAACATGGGAGAAGCTATTTCCTTTCTTATAAATATTTGTTATACCCAATTTGTGTGTTCATAAATGTGTTACTGTTTTAAGTTACTTGATGTCTCTAGTTTCTAAAAGATTGAAGAAGCATAAGGAACTAGAACTCGAGAAAACCCATTGTGATTAATTGTGTGACTTCTCTTGTTTGATGTCAGTGTGATTCAAGAGAATATTATTGGAACTATCATATTCAGCTTATATACTTTCCTTCTGTGTTAAAGGTGAATTTGGTAAATATGTTTACCAGTCTTCCACCTTGGTTGAATTGTCACAATATGTTTTTTTCTGATGGCACATCCATCTCAAAGTATGAAGAGTCAATTTTGAATCTTCAGTGTCCCAGTCAGAGAAAAGCTGATTCATGTGAATGGCACCCAGAGCACAGGCAGCCCCAACAGAATACTTCTGAGAGTGAAACATCTTATGGATATTTGTGTGTGAGAAAGAAATTGTCATTGGTCCTAATCCCATTGCCCTTGTTGCATGTTGATAATATTTCCATAATAAAGGCAAAAAATCCATGTTCTGCAGCATTGAATTTGAAGGTGGTCGTGCTACCTTAATTCTAATAAGGCAGCCTTTGCACTGTCAACATTTTGGTGTATGTATTAGGATGTACATATATCAACTGCAGTGTATGATGTAATTAAGCATGTAGGGAAGGCATGAGCTGTTGGGGGAAAGAAGGGCTTTCTTTTTCCAGATGGGAACCCAGAAAACATGTTCTTATAAACAAACAAAAAAATTACATACAAGGTGCAGTTGATTTAGGATAATTCTCAGAAGGAAAGTGTGGGAGAGAAAGTTTTTTTTGGAGGGAGAGAGGAGGGGTTCAGGGTTTTTTTTGTCGTTGTTTTTGTGTGGAGAGTAGTAAGAAGAAAAGTGTAAGGAACTTCTCTATCCTTTCCAGTGGACAAGATTGAAAGTATGTATGTAATCTGTTATTTAAGAATGCTCTCTAAGCCCTAATTCTATAGATTACAATAATCCTGATGTACTTCTTAGTGAACTTTAATTTATTCTTTAGTCCTCAAACTTTGTAAGGTGCAAGTTAATAATTAGTAGAGGATGAGAAACTTGAGCTTACAGTTAGTGAAACATCACTTCCTTTTCTTTTGAGTCCCATTCCTACAAATAGACGTTTTGAAGTCTATGTTGAAAAAGCGTTATAAACTGGTTTTCGCACCAGGGCTGCTACAAGTTATAAATTTGGAGCAATACGCTGATGTGTTGTTAAGTGCTCAGGCAAGATACTTCAACAGTTCATACTCCATTAACCAAAAGCAGTAACCTGTGAAGATTTGCTGTGGGCATTTAGAATATAATGTTTTGCTTTCAATTAAAACCGGAGGTGAGAGAAAATATTTTTGACCCAAAATAATCACTTGACCTAATTCTACCAGTTAGGAAATTCTGGTATTAAACTACAGTGCTGTAGGAGAGCCTTGTTTTGCCCAAAATATGCTTGTCACTTCTCAAATGCATGGCTAGTAGCCTGTCAACAGGACTGTAATTGTTATATTGATGTAGACAGGAGAGCAAGGAGCTGAACAACTCATGAAGTAACGCAGCTCTGTTAGAGATGACCCAGAAGTCACTGTCAGCATTAGCCATTGAAGTGCCTTCCAGTATGGTAGTATTTTAAACTTCTTCATAACTGACTTTTCCATTAGCTAGAATTTCATGGTGACTTTGTACTTATGTACAGTTTGTCTGTTTCTGATTAATAATTAGCAAATACTGTTACAATGCAGTGAAGAATTAAAACAAAAAAAGCTTATTCAATTTCTAATGAATGTACTGAATTGCATTTCATAACAGTTTTACAGTGCAAAATCCAGCAATACATTAGTATCAATCAGTAAAGAATAATCTGTTTCTTTTTCATTGTACTGTCATGTGAATTTGCAAAACATCCCATTTTTTGTGATTATGCTGCTGCTCCTGCCACAAAATAGCTTATCTCACAATGTAAGGCCCCAAAAAACACTCACTCAATAAGACACCTGAAAGAGTTTATGGTTTTTCATGTACTCTGAGTTAGTTGCACGAGAGAAATAATGACAAGATGTTCTCAAGAGGTCAAAACAACAAAAAACTTCACTGGCAACTTCAGAAAATCAGAGAACTTCAGCAAAAGTTTAGAGCAGCCTTCACACAACATAAAACACTTCACAAAACATTAACTTAGCCCATCCAAGTTAGCAATTTCTAACTGATTGAGTTACTCAAAACTCTGAGAAGAGGGAGTTAGAAAAAGAAAGAAGAAGAGAGAAAGACAGAAAAGATATAAAAAAAGAACAAGTATAGCTACCACTCCTGGTTCCAGTGGTGTTCAGCTGATAGAAGTTCCAAGAGGAGGTAGGGTCAAGACCTGTGCTTGCCTCATGCTTCGGTTTAGTACCCTTTGGCTTTCTTGAGCCCTTCCCCCAGGCTGGATTTATGGTCATCTGGCCTCTCTGTGGCTAGACTGGGGCTCCAAGGGTGGGGTGTGAAGCAGTGCCTCGGGTGTGGCAGGGATTGGTGACCACTCTGTGGGTGGGATACAGGCCCAGAGGGGGATGCCTGTGTGCAGAGCAGGGCATTGCCTCCCCAGAGCAAGGCCTGACCTACCTCTTTTCCCACACATGCACCCAAAGTATTTCAAGCCAGCAGTCCTTCCAGCCTCTCACATGCGGTTCTCTGTGGATAGAGATATTCCCTGATTTCAGCAGTATTTTGTACTGGTGTAAGGTTTGGTGTGGGTGGATGTCACTGTTGGCACAGTGCTCAGTGTAGCTGCTTCTGTAACATACACAGAGATCTAGAGCAGTTCAGCCTTCTCCGTATGCTGGCATTTAGAAATGTCACTAACACACTGAGGCTTGCAGTCAGGGGTGCTTGATTTGGTATCAAACTCTGACTCAGTGTGATCTCATATAACCTCCAGATGGCCTGACTTGCAGAGATGCTAAAAACAGTCGGGTCCTACTCCTTTAGCTTTATAAACTAAATGAGGCTGTAGCAGTATTTATTTTAATGCACATCAGTCTCCACATCAGATTCTTCAGCTAATGTTTCAGCTTTCCAGTCGCTTTCCTCCGGCCAGCATTTAGAATAAGTATTTCATCACACACAGAGGATCTTATGAATGAACTGTCAATTTCCCACAGAACGGGGAAAAATCAATATGCCTCTTCCAGGCCTTGAAAATCCCTCTGCTCCTAGTGAAGACTCTTACATCAAATCATACTGAAAATAATTTCAAGCAACGTTCCTGATGTGTGGTGACAGAAGAGCTTTTTTCCTTTTGCAGCAAAGCGAATAAATACTATGAAAACACTTCGTACCTATTCTGTATTTGTTGCCTCCTGGTTTTCCCAACAGCAAAACTTCTTACAGGGGAAAAACAACCAAAGAATTATAGGAACTTTTGCTTATATAGGTTATTTTTCTTCTCAATAAGCAAGTAACATTATTTCTAAAAGTGTTTGATCCTTCTTTGTGGTATTGAATTCAAAGAAAGCATTAAAAGAAGACTAGATGTCTTTAGATATGTGCAATATTTTGGGTTCATAGAGACTTCTGTTTTGTTCACTTTATCAGCATGGTATTGATGAGTTAAAATCCAAGTATGTCTATTGTCACTGCTCTAGTAAGCTACTGTTAGAGGGTACTGAGTATGAAATAAGTGATACTGCAAGGATGCTTGCAGTAACTCGGCCTATGGTGTGTTTCCTAGTGTTAGTGGATTATGTTTGGTGAGAGTCCAACTTAATTTATATCGATTTAGGGGCAAATCTTCCATGACATGGAACATTATTTTGTGTCAGGATTTTCTCTGTGTCAGGAGGGCAGGCTCTCTCTGCTGAGCTCTGGTGCCCCAAGCAAAGGTGATGCAGCACTGTGTGTGGGATGTCACCCCAAGCAGATCCACCTGGTGCCTGTCACTTTGTCCGAGCCTGCACCACAGGTTCTCCCTGCTGGATACCTTTCCTTTACATACTCGTGTGTAGGGCATATACTTACCCGTGTGTGGCTGGGTTCTGTGCTTCCCTCTCACTGAACTGCATCTCTTCTGCTACATTCTGTTTTCCAGTGGGCTGTGATTTAAAAATCTTGTGATTAGAAAGCTTGAAGAGAGTTCCCTCTATGTGCTGTAAATGGTTTATGTATAGGAGCAGAGACACTGAGGAAAAAGTTCATAGATAATGTATGACAAGGGTTTTGTTGCTTTGTGCTGTGCTTCAGTTAACTATGTCACCTTGTGGAAAGTGTCTTTGCAGTGCCATGTGATTGGAGTGTTTCAGACTGGAGCACAGAATTTGGAAATGGTGGCATTTCAAAACAGTGGGTCCTACCAGGTAATGAGAAGGGTTGCCAAGTATCATGGGCACCTCTCAGCTGGGAGTATACTGTGGTGTTCTACTATGTGCAGAGCAAGGGTTTCAGATTTTTTAATTTTAATTTTTGCCATTTAAATATAAAACCAGAAAGATTCCCTGTTCAGTGTGGGTAAAAGATAGCATTTTTGTAGTGATTGTCTTCCTGAATGCCAGTTCATGTGGGTATATGTCTAAAGGAAAATGTGTGAATTCAGTCAGTCCAACAACAATTAAAGACATAATTACAATAATTTAAAAAGAAGAGGTAAGACTTGTAAAAGTAGAATTCCTCTTTTCCAAGAAGTTATCCAATTAATTTCTTGATGAAAATTCATCCATCTGGCTTGCAAAGTCTATAAAATATATATATATAAATATGTATGATTGCAGTTAAGAAATAATTACGGTCCAGTTTGTAATCAGTATTGATATCACAACCATTCTCTTGTTTCTTTTTCTTTCTATGGCCTTTAAGGGGGGATGTGAACTGCTGCCTAACTCAACTTTCTTTTTCATCTCCGAAAGCCTAAGAGGACCTGTTTCTATTGTGGGGCCACTTCTCACTTTGGTTGTGGGAACTTTTCAGGGTTGGTTTTGGTGTGCGGCCTTGCAAATTCTGGTGTCAGAGTGAGAGCAGGAGGCTGCAAACAGCTGAGGCTGGCACAAGGCTGCAGAGCCAAATGTGTTAGTGCAGCTTCAGTGGACCGACAGCAGTCAGTTACCAGATTTGTCTGAGAACTCTCTCATTTGGGTCAATTTCTACTGATTTGCTGTTTGGCTCCAAGAATGAAGTGTGGGAAGATGGTAGGACCGGCTTCTCCTTTCCCTGCATACATCAACTTAAAATAATCAGCTTCGAGGTGAAGTGGTTTTGGACTATGGGGTACACAGAAGTGTAAGACACGATGCTGGGTCGATAGTTAGCTCACTTCAGTGAGGACTATTATATAGATGGAAGTGCTACCTCTCTGGTGCACTTCGATCTTCACTGTTTTTGGAAGAGTTATGGTGGTTATATGTTTACTCCTGCTTGCTCAATGATGTTGGAGAAACAATAAGCAGTGATTATCTTCCAAGGTTATTGTAATGTGAACTTAATTTGAACTTAAATGGACAGCTCCATCATTTAGCTCTGGTTTCTTTTCCTTCCTATAAATGTTACTCCAAACACTGTGCCACTCCCTGTAGTAATGCTAATCCTTCATTGGAGTGGCCTGCTAGCTGGGTTGGCAAATGAGCTCTCTGAAGAGAGTTTGTCATGATTATCCATTTCCAAGTAGTATCCTTTCTGGGGGCTTGTTACATACAGAAGGTTAGAATGCATTTAACGCTGGAAATGCATTTATATATATAGAACACTGTGCATCCATATATATATATAATATCTACACAAAATAATGCAATACTTAAAAAATTAATTCTGATTTGCTAGAGCAGAAGTTTATTAACTTACGTACCTAGAAGCAGGACTTGAAGGGACTGGAAACACATCTAACTGCTGTTGCATGCAGAGAAGAACTTTTTGCTTCCTCTGACTGTATTCTGCTGCTCTGTTCCTGCTGGGAGCTCTGACATGGTCACAAGTAGTGTTCCCACTTCAGCTGTGTGAGGCTGGGTGTGGTTTGAAAACATTGCTTTCTTTTTGTATTCTTTGTTTTGAAGATAGGCAAAACCACTGCCTGGGTAGTCTAAAGGTTTATGGTGTTATTTGAATCAATGTTTTATTCTGCAGGAACTTTTTCATGCAAATAAGTGTGTGTTTGACTCAAGAACGTAAGCCAGTTAGATTTTTACATGGTTTATATACTTGTTGGCCTCAGCTTTCCTATATTTTTCCTAAACCACTCCCATACCTGTGGGAGAGGAGGTAGCTCCTGAGAGAATGCAGCTAATAACTTTGCATATTAAAAAAAACCAATCCCAATCCTGATGAGACTGACGCTCAAGGGCTTGTGCCGTTGTAGCAGGTGAATGAATGGTGACTCCCATCTGGCCATTTTTGTTATCTGAATACACTTCTCTGCCCCATAGATTCATGGTCCTATCAGCTGTCCTGCAGTGGGGCTGACATATGAGAGGCAAAAGGACAGCTGTGGGCTACAGCAGCTTTTGTCTTCAACTTCCCCATCCCAGAAATAGGTGTGGGTGTGTGTGTAGGATTTCTAGTGAACTAACTATCATCTGGTGTTTCATATATTGTTTTAAATGTACCATGCCTATTAAATGACAGTGATGAAGTATTCCACTTATTTGTGGTTTTCATGTCAACAGCAACTCACTACTGCCTAGAGAAATTACCTTGCTTCTTGTAAATACCCTATTCTTGTTAGTTTTGCCCGTCTTTCAGTTTGTGCTCTACTCCAGCTTGCAGAGGCTGTTCTCTCTGTTCCATTCTCCAAGGAAGTCCTTTCTGTGTCTCTCCATGTATCTGTGTCTGTTCTTACACCTGTCAGCTGGAGTAGAAAGCTCACAGGAGCCTCTACATGGTCACTGTCATGCTGTGAGAGAGGCAGTTTGCGGACTCCGTTACTGGAGTCCAGCCACATGTCCACAGGGAAGTGGGAAGGAGAAGTGAAAACCCAACACTGGCTGGTTTTTGTACCATTTTATAGGGTACTTGTTCCTATTTGACAAACAGCTTTGTTCCATAAATACATGTACACCTTTCAGTGTCATGTGCAAGCATCTCCTTTTGAAAGAGCAAGCCTCATGCTGGTGCAAGACCTCCCAAATAACACCTGTGGGAAATAATCCTTCTTCAGTTACTGTGTCAAACTGTAAGTCTGGTGAACATTAAAGCTGTGCATGCAGCTCTGGATCTGATGTGAAGAATTTCACATTTCATAACAATTCATAAGAAGTTGATGCAGGACCGAGCTGTGTAGAATCAAATGAGGTAGAATGGATTGAGGCTATTTTAGGGACTGGCATGATCATAGAGATTTGAGGGATGTGCTGAGTCTCCTGTTTGCACCACGTGAAAGGCCTGTTGCTGTTGAAGTGCAGGATCTCAGTGATGTTACTTGAGGCTGGAGGACAGGGCTGAAATTTAAATATGCTGGTGATTGTTGCTGCTGTATGAGTTAGAAACATACTGTGAAGTCCTAAGTACTTTATGGTGAGAGTTGGTGGGACTCCATTTCTTTATCTTTGGAGATGCATCAGAACTCCAGTAAATATTGCTATTTAAATCTTCTTAGTGTACTAAGGTCAGATTTTCATTTACACTAAAAGGCTGCCTTGTTCCTATCTGCCATTGTAACGTCCTTAAAATGACTGCAGATGGTATTTATGGAGCAAGGTAGAACACTTTTGGTGTAGCTGTGTTATTGAAATTGTTCAAGTGAGCAATATTAGACTCCTAGCTTGAGGAGTTTGAAGGACTTGATAAGATGGAAGGATGCACTTTGCATTGTGGGATGTGATTGGACTTCTGTATAAATGACAGTGAGAAGGGAAACCTGTAATTTTTCACAGAATGAGCAGGAATGGAATGCACACATTTGTTCATAAAGCAGAAAGTGTTTAAGAATGTAAGCTTATAAAAGTGAGAGGGTAGTCATATTTTGTCTGACAAAAGACCTGCCTTGTTTTTTATTCCATCTCCATCTTTCTTTCTGGGAAGATACTTTTCTGCAGTTACTGTTACCAAAGCGCCACTCTTGTCATTGTTTCGCTCAGTTTTGTTAGTAGAACTTTAGTTCAAAAACGTTCTACCTTGGAAAAAACAAACACAAAGGCAAACCGAAACAAACATCCATAAAGTTGTTTCAAAATTCACTGAAAACAAACTGTGGATCAATTATTAAGTGCCTTCCCTCTCCCTCATTGACTTCCTGATCTGTTATTAATTTTGCATGAGCCCCCTGCTTAGCCCTTCATGCACTTAGAGTATAGGGTGCAAAGGCTTTCAGCACTGTAAATGATTGGGTACTTACTACAACCTTCTGCATAAGAGCAGATCCTGCTGACTTCAGTGGGATCACTTGTTGGCAGCAGCGTAATGGTTTTTCAAACAATGTAGGTTTTTAAAAAAAAACTAAAAAAACAAAAAAAAAGGGAGGATGTGTGAGGAAGCCCACAGAGGTCCCCCAACCAAACAAAACACTGAAAAGTTCAAAAGAGCTGGAGGAATTACTTCAGTTGCCTAAGTGGTCAAGACCTGGCAAAAAGGGTGATGGAGGAGTCTAACCAAAAACTCTGACCGAGAACAGTCGAGCCTACCAGGGAGTGTTCCTGCTCATTGGTGTTTCAGAGTAAGTGTCTTGCCTGGCCATCCATTACGTGATAACTTCCCTGCAGCAACAGGAGCTCTATGAGAGTCTAATACTTTGGTCATTGAGAGAAATTAGCTGATGAAGGACACAGAGTTCATCCTCAGCAAGCAATTGTGACTGTGTTCCCTCTAATTGTAGAGTAGTGGTGTGCTTGTATGAAATAGCTTTACATGTGCTGAAATAAGTGCAGCAAACAGTGGTTTCTGCAGGCTATATGCCTTGCTACTGGTCTGGGCAGCAAGCTGGTCACTGCTGTCATTTTTTATAAGTAGTGATTCACAGCACTTCATTGAGTACTGAGTCCTGCTTTTGCCAGACATGTACATAATAACAGAAACTTCATGATAAATCTGTGTCGGAGGGAGCTGCTAATGTCCAGCTCTAAAGCACCGCTACTGACGTGCTCTACCAGCAGCCACATAAGAAATCTCCACATTTCATTAATGGCATCTGAACTTTAACAACAGCTTAGACTAAAGATAATGGCTTCTGCATGAAATATGTTCTATTACTGCTAATGGTGTCTTTTCAAGTAAGCTAGTGCATCAGATAAAAGAATTTCTGTAAACAAAGCATAAAAGAAGCTGTGTATATAAATCAAGCCTGAAAATCAATTTACAGCTGAATGGGGACTAACATCTTGGTCTAGTTTTGTTTATACTTTGGTGATTGATAGAGAAAAAGTAAAAACAGTCTGTCTAAGTGCAGAACTTGATGAATATTGCATTTATTTCCTACTATTGGATTGTTTCAGCACTTTGTGGTAAAGCAATATGAGTAGTTATAGTTTGTGCTAGTTCCAGTGGCTTCAATTTTGTTTAAATTAAACAAGAGCCACCTTTCTTTTTGCCCTTAAGGAAGGCTTTAAAGAGATGTGAAACTGATTCTTATTGATGGCTTAGAAAAAAAAATGGTCAAGGTTAACAATCCCTGCGTTTAGATTCATCATACCACCAAGTGAGATGAAGAACTTTTGGCTCTTGCACTGAATCCTTAATCTGCTACATTGTCACATACCTTTAAATGAAACAATAACCTCCAGAGCCAAAAATTGTTCCAAGGTTTTGGAGGAGATGTGCTGAGCCTTGCCTTTTGACTAGATTCAATGCAAGGGAGTTCCCTAGGGGAAAGAATCTTGGTCTTATTTTTCCCTCTAGTGTGTGAAGAAATAATATATCAATGCATCTACAGCTCTTAATAAACAAGTTAAAGTGTTAATGATAAAGAAGTGAAAAAAATGTTTCTTTAAAGATCCTTAATCTGGATTTCTGTTACCTTGGTGCGGATTAACAATTTAAATACCTAGAACGGGTTGGTTTGTTTGTTTGTTTTAAAATATGCTTGGCTGTGTTTTGTGTTGTGTGAAAGATATGATAAAAAGGCATTTTTGTATAATCTTTAATTTGCAGCTGGGGTCCCATGCAGTTCAAAGGTAGTTTGGAGTTTTGATGGTTTTGTCCCAGAGGGCATTTGAAGATAGTGTCCTTGCCAGCTAAACCAGCTTAAAGCCTGTGTAAGATACGGCTTCATGGACCATCCGGGAGGCTGGTGAAGAGTGACATGGGAGGAAAACAACTTCCCTCAGGGGAGGATGTGACTGGGGGAACCATTTTGCTAGTGAAACACCAAACTACTTTACCTGCCTTGACTTAAAGCTGTGTGTGTTCGTTTTTT
>VZRQ01004644.1:0-146146 GCA_013397975.1 Machaerirhynchus nigripectus | reverse complement strand
AAAAAAAAAAAAAAAGGCCTGAGAAAACAGTTTGGTAGCTGTTCATCTTGAAATTTGTTTCATTTGCTGCATGGGGGTCTATTTTGGAAGTACTTCAATGAGAAGCTGTACAATGAAACAAAACACTTTAAGGCTTAGCATTTAAATGTGTATTATTTTGGTTAATTGTTTTGGTTTTCTCAAGTTTTTAGGTGTGTGGTTTTGTGTGGTTTTTTGGGGGGGTGGGTGGTTTTGTGGTTTTGTTTGGATTTTTTGTTTTTGTTGTTGTTATATACATGTAAAGTACTTGGATTAATTCCTGTGTTTTGGGCAGCAACTAAGAGTTGTTCCCTCTCTGTCCCATCCTTGTTCGCTGTATAACTGTGTTCTGCATCATGCTTTGATCTTCCATACGGTATCTTCTACAGAATGAGAAATAAACCCATCCTGCAAACTGACTTTAATCTGTAGGCTAGATCTACTTCCACAGGTGTAATTGCTAGAAAACTGTGGATTTTTTTAGCATTAATGAAATCCAGTGTGAGCAGTGTATGTTAGCATGTTTACTTATATATGTATATATGTATGTGTATATATATATATACACAGGTATGTTTGTGTGTGTGTATATATATATATTTTAACTTCCTTTCCTGGTTCTGTTTTTCCACTTCTGCTCCATACCAATACTGCTGAAGCTCGTGTGAGAGGACAGCTTTTGCTCTTGCCAGCCAGCATCTGTTTTTGCAGTGAGGGGTCCCTGCTGGGGAAGCCTTTCTTTTCCTGCTCTTTCTTCTCTCTGCAGGGTAGCATGCATAAGGACTGCCCTCCCGTCTGCTCTGCTGACAGCCGCGCCTTCTCTGCTCCGACTGCAGCAGCTGCTGCTCCTCAGCCTGACTGAGAGAGCATAAATTAAAATACAAAGGTCTCCTGTGGCCACTCTTGGCTGGCAGTGCAATGGCACATCAGACCTTCCTACATCATCTTCATTTGACTTTCTTCTTTTTCTCAAGAATTTCCTCTGCATTTGTATCAGTCAGTCTCTTACCACTGGGCTGAATAGAAGCAGCAGTCCAGTAACTCTAAATATTTTATATGCTTGTGTCACTGGAGCAGTTTGCAGAGAAAAGAATCAGCAGTGTGGGTTTCACCAAAAACTCAAGTCTTTCTGCTTTTCATACTGCGTGGAGGAGACGGACTGTTTGTGTGCTATTCATGGCTGCTGAAGATCCAGGGCTAATTCCTGTTCTCCTCTCCCCATGAAGTCAGTGGAAGAGTTAGAAACAGCAGAACCATTGTGTTGCCATTGTGTGTGTGTGACTGAGGGCACAGCAGTGAGTGCGAGTGTTTTCTCCAATGGGCTTTTATTGTTTTGCAGCCTGGTGTCTTACAATGCTCATATAGGGAGTCTCAGCCCCAGAGGGTGGAGAGGAGCTACTTAGTGGTGGGGTGGAATGCCATGCCACAGAATTGACTATATAGAATTCCTGACCCAACTGTAGGGTTTTTTGTGGGGGGTTGTTTTGTTTTTGCCTCGTGCTTGTCTGACATAGCAGATGTTCTTTGACTCAGTGTGCTTAATTGTGAGGACCCTTTCTTGTTGGTGGTAAGTGATGAGGATGATGATGATGATTTTTAATTGTTTTATAAAAGTAATTGTGTCCGCTTCCTCTGCTTTTTTTCTGCTTTAGACCCCACAGGCTGGTTTGGCTTATTGGGCATTTGGCTCATGCCAATGGCATTGAATATTCAAGAGTGCTCATGTTTTTGCTAGTCCTCTTATCTGTCTTACCTATTTCAGTCAGAGTCTGAATTCCAACACCTTTATGGGAAAAAAAATTAAACTCACTAATATTTTGAGGTTTTTTCGGTTTTTTAAAAATTTTTTTAACCCTTCTTGAAATGTCTTTTTCTTTTTTTCTTTTTTTTTTTTCTTTTTTTTTCCCACCATGGGATGCAACGTTAAAGTTGCATCCTCTTGTGTTGGAGCTTCTGTCACATTGGATTTGTCTTCAGGGCATTGTCAGGATTGGAAGGCAGCCCTAAGGAAAAGCATTTCAGTAAATGGTTTATTTTTAGTCCCTGAAAATCATGTAAGACATGAGAACCTGTTTTTTTTTAATTTCTGTTTGTATAATTGTCAGCTAGTCTTCAGTGAAGGTTTGTTCTGGTCCTCTACTCATTTTATCCACTGCTCTCTAGCTTATGGATATGGAGGTTCTCCATGACTTGTGCAATGACTCAGTTGTTTCTCTTTAATGTAGATATGTTTTGGTTTTAAATACAAGGCTCTGCAGCAGTGAAAGAATACACAGGCTGAATACCATTTTGTCATACTTAATAATATTCCACATTGTGAAAGCCCAAAAGCAAAATGTGCCTAAGCTTAGAACCTTTTTATCCACAGTTATGTTGCATTTTAAATTTCTTGATTTCTATGCTTGACTTTATGGATTTGGTGGGAGGGAAGTATCAGGACTTGCTCATGCTGTTTGTTTTATCATGCTGATTAGGCAAGTGAAAGCCACCTTGGTGATGGGGCAAGAGGACACATTATGCAAGAGAACTGTTATTTAAAAGCAAAATGCACACGTGATGAAAAATGTGTGTCCTTTTTCTTCAGTAAGTTTCATGCTAGTAGCGGCTGCGGATGAATAGCTGGCATCCTGTATTTCCATGTCACATACAGCAGGATGAGTGGGAAAGCAAGTGGCTGTGCAGCACCCACGCTGAGGTGCAGTGGCAGGGTACTTCTGTAGCTGTTGGTAACTCTTCCTCTGTAACTCTGATGCAGCTGGTACAAACAATAGTGGGTCTGTGATGTGAACTTGCCAGCCAGGGCTTGCACTGAGTAAACTGGTTTCTGTTAGCTGCTCTTCTGGAGAGCTGTTGTAACAGCATGTTGACTCTTCCTTTCGTTTTTTTCCTCCTCCTTTTTGTCTTAAACAGTGAGCTTTCTACATGGGGAGAATGAGAAGTATTCTGTGCATTGATTTAATCTTTCTGGTGATGTGAAGGACTATACATTTCTGCCTAATTCTGATCAGTTCAAGAACATTTTTGTACAAAGAGTCCAGGGTGTGGTGAGATGACCCAAGAAGTTTGCTAAGGACACATGAAGTTAATTGCAGGAATTTTACCGTTCCTGTCAGCTGATGGTGCTCACTTCTTTTTTGGTTCTGAAATGGTACCATCCTTGAATACATTTTTGTGAGTCACTGTCACTTGACTTGCTTATGGGTTCAGAAGATTGATTTTTGTGTAAAGCTCCTTCCTGTCCTCTCCTGGCTGATTAAATAAATAACATTTTTCTGAACTTTTGGCATATCTTTGTGTTTGTGTTATCCTTTAAAGGGGAGGAAGAGAACCGGGAAGCGTATCTACATCCTCTTCTTATTGAATACCATAACTTAAAAATGGACATGAGTTCACAAGGGCACTTTTGATGTTTGTGCTGCTCTCTTCTAAGGGCAGGAAAATAAGCAAATGGGAGCAGTAGCTGAAGTACTTGGTAGATTGCAATTGCCTGCTATCACAGTGATTTGCAAAGACTGTAGAAGCAATATAAGTAGCATTGGTGGTGATTTTTTTCAGGCAGTTTTCTTTCCACCCTCAGTTATAACCAGTGCGCTTTAATTACAGCTGCCTGTCTAATATGAGCTGAAGAGGCTCAGTGTCAGAGAAAGAAGGTGGAGCTACAGTGTAGAATTCATTGGCCTGGCACTGGTATGATTCAGCTGACAGTTTTTACGCTTGCTGGCATGGCCCTTTCACAACATAAGATACTTTGTTCATTTGTTAGTATTGTGCTAGGTGATTGCCGTGCTTTCGAACAGGCTGATCATGAGATTTTGAGTATTTTGACACTTGATTGGGGTTGACTGCCTTGGCCCATGTACTCCTGTGGGTACTGTAATAATATAAATGACTGCTTCTCGTTCTAAGTATGTTCTTGAAATGTCATTTCAAGTGTAACAGTGAAGAACACATTAGTAAGAAGGAATGAGGCATGCAGCTGTTGGGTTGTTCTCTTTTTTTGACACTGACCTGCCTAATCTTCCCAGGACCTTCCATTTTTTCATGGAAGCTTGGGAAACAACTGCTGATACATTACCTTGAGGACATTGAAAAGTATTGTTCAAAAGGGTAGTTTGTTCTTTTTTGTTTCCTCTACTTCCTACAGCAGTAGGGCTTGGCCTGGTTTCTGTGTTGAGAAGCCAATTACCCTGACTGGGTCTCTCTTATAGGCTATAGACAAGCACAGTGAAAATTTGCCCAGTATTTGGTAAGGTTTTGGACTGAAATAATAGGCTTTGGTTTGGTGTGGCTTGCTGTTGTCAGTGCCTTGGCCGGAATTGGGTAGGCTGTGCAGATAGCTGGCTACTTAAAATACACCTGCATTAAGAATATTTATGTTAGCATTAAAACAACATGCTAGAAGTAAAGTCCTTTCTTGCTGATCTTGCATTTGTTCCTAAAAGGCACTGTACTTCAGAGGTGCCTGTGGAAAAATAGAGATAATTTAGATTTGAGCAGATTCTGAAAAACTAATCCCGTACCCCAGAATATAATGACTTGTGGATTATATGCTCCATTGAGTGAAATATGACTGGTGTGACCTACTTTATTTGCATATTTTACATACTGGCTACTTTTTGTAAGGTTTTTGGTTTGGTTTTGGTTTTTTTTTTTTTTTGCTAGTTTCCTAGGAAACAAATGCCCTGGTATACTAGAGAACAGCTATTGTATGGAGACTGGTGCCTGTCAGAGCATTGTTCTTTTGTAGGTGGAAGGCTTTACAGGGGAAAGAGCTGGAGTTTTCAAAAACATCTTTATTAAGTGAAACAGCACAAGGATGTGTTTCACACTGCTGTTGAGTGTGAGTTCCTCAATATATTTGTATTTTTCTCAGTAGGAATATCTGTGTTGTAATGGCTTATCTAGTAAAACTGCTGTATATGTTCCCATTGAAGGCATACCAAAAAAAAAGAATGAGTAACTAATAAATGGTAGTTCTTGTCATCCTTGCTGAGCACCGTGTAGATGTGTATTTCTAAAAGTGTTTTATTTTGTATTATCTGGAATGGAAACAATAATGCAGAATTTGGCATTAGAGTAGACTTTGGGAAGTAGTATTTTTGCTGGTGGGGGAGGTAAAAAGAGGGGTGGGAAACCTTTTAAATGTAAAAATTATCTCAAGTTTATTTTGCTGCTTTTTTATTTTTTAGCCCAATGCTTATTGTTGCAATGTTAAAAAAACAGGCGTGGTTGTTGCAATGTTAAATTTGAAGCTGTGATGGTGGAATGGTGTTAGGATTGGTAATGCTGAATCTTACTAACAAAAACTGGCTCGCTGGTTTGAATTGTCTGGTGAACTAGCAAGTGGTTGAGAGAGTGTTGTTGAGTTTTGAGAATACTGAGCACTGGAGGAGAAAGAATAAGGGGGAATCTGTGAGCTTTTGGTAGTGTGTGGCAAATAGGTCTGAGTTCCTAGCTTTGAAAGTGCTGCACGGTTCCCGTTTGGTCTTTCTACACTGACTTGAAAAACACAGGTAAGGAGCAAAGCTCAGTGGTGCACGTAACTTAAAGCTACATCTCTGGTAATCCGTGACTTATTCTGCTGCTTCCACACTCCTTGAACTGAGTGTGTAGCATGAGGTGCCAGTCTCTCAATATACGCAGCACTGGCGCCTGAGTTGTGTGCTGCAGGGGTTTGGTGCTTGTTATTCTGGTAATTTTATCTTCTCTTAGTCCACAGCAAGTTGAGAAGGGAATAGTGGCAGGACAAGAGAAATCCACGTAGCTCCGCAATTCCTTGCCAGGGCTTTATTTTGTGCTGCCTTTATTCAGCCCCTTGCTGAGGGAAGGACAGGTAGCTGGCAGTAGCAGTGTATGATCATGAGCTGCCTACAAAGGTGAGCAAAGTAAGAGGATGCACTGGGGAGTGGAGCTTGTTTGTTCCTAATTGTTTGGGGGTTTGAGATTCAACTGGTAACTTTGTCCATATTTGTCAGTAGTAGGTATATAATGCATACTCTTTGCATTCTCTAAGAGTTAGAACTTTCAAAAAGCTAAATATCTTTTGATAATAAACTGCAGTGGAGGCCTCTGCTTAGGTGTGATGTTTTTGTTTGATCTGTAATTAAAAAATTGAAATTTTCAAAGTAAGACTTGAATACAAGAACTGGGGGTGAAAGGAAAGTGAAGCAGAGTGAAGACCTAAGTAAGTACATCTTCAACAGTCTAGAATCTTATCCATATGGCAGTAGCAAGGCTTTCTAGATCATAAAGCCACAAATCTGTGGTGTTTGGCTGCTGCTGGAGGCTGGGGAGAGCTCTTTTGGCCTTTGCCAAGGAGGGGAGTTGGTCTTTTGTGATTGCTGCCTCAGCTGTTACTGGTTATTAGTTGTGCAGAATGTGAAGGTGGTGAGCTGCAGAGCTTTTGGTACAGTCACAGCTCTGTGAAAGTTCACTGTTCACTGTTGCAAGGACACATGATGTGTGTCAGTGTTCGTGAGTGACCTGGTGAAGTTCAGAGTGCTACTATATGTCATTTGGGACACTTCTATACATTCCTAAGTTTAATTCACCAATTTACCTGATTAGTGATGGGAAAGTGGCAGTACAGTCATCTTCATACTGCCTTGCAAAGTCAAGGTGTCCAAGGTTATCACAGAACCATTTAAGTTGAAAAAGACCTTTCAGATCATCAGGTCTTACCATAAACTTAATTGCTGCCAAGTCCACCTCTAAACCATGTCCCTAAGTGCCACATCTGCCCTATATTTTGTGGTGGATTCCTACAATAGAGCGTGCTTTGTGAAGGGAAATAAAAGAATTTTTCTTAGGAGAAAGCTCTTTTTGATGTTAGGGGGAGGTTCAGAGTCTGTGTGATGAGTTCTGCAAATGGATCAGAGGGTGGTCTCCCCAGGTGGTTGTCACGTAGCTTATCCAATGGTTTTGCCTCGTGGAAAGAAAGTGGGCAACTGACATTGCTCTGGATGTTCAATACCAACATTAACTGCTGTTCATGAGTACTTGTTCCTACTTGTGCTTGGTCAAAAAGATGACTGACTGCAAGTAATGAAAGATTTAACAAGTCTTTGAACTCTACACATGCCGGCCTTTCTGACTTGAGAGTACATTATGGCACTGCACCTCTTTACTTGTTACCAGTAAACTTGATCAAAGTAAACCCAAATCTGGAGACACAAGCATTATTTAACCATTTCTTCAAGTAACTGATTCAAGTTCTTGTGAAAGTAGCTGTACGTGATGTGATCTGGACCTCCTGCAAGAGCTGTGTGCCAGTGGAACGGCTGATCTTCTTATCTGACTTTGTGTGCATAAAGTAAGACTCTTTCAACAGATAGACTGAGTAATAGGCAAACAATTTCAGATTTCAACACAAAACATAAAAGAACCCTAGTTCTCACACAGTTAAGGGATCTAAAGTACATTTTCACCTCTAAGGTCTGGAGAGAGGGAGAGAAAAAACCCCCCCATATCTAGGTGTCGTAGATCTCTTGAAGCAGTAACTGAACTGAACTATCCCTTTGTGTGATAAATACTCAGCATGTGAATGAGTAAACGATTCATGAGAGGTTGCTGGTTAGCTTGCTCTCTTCCCCCAGTGATGGTGGGAAGAGTTTGGGGGAGAACTCAGTGCCTGAGTATTCAG
This sequence comes from Machaerirhynchus nigripectus, assembly GCA_013397975.1. Classification (NCBI taxonomy): domain Eukaryota; kingdom Metazoa; phylum Chordata; class Aves; order Passeriformes; family Dicruridae; genus Machaerirhynchus; species Machaerirhynchus nigripectus. The sequence goes on along the minus strand of VZRQ01004644.1, from coordinate 138,486 downwards.
TTAACACCCATGGATGCAGGAACTAAAACTGCATAAAATGGAGAGGCCAGGCATGTAGGAGGAAAGATCTTTCTTGTAGTTTCAGATGGGATTAAAGCCTGTGAGCAGTGACCGTGGCAAATTTTGCAACACGCCATGTTAATTTAACCATAAGAATCCCTGTTTTATGAGTACATTAGTTAACAGTGTTACAAGCTGTTTTCCTTGAAAATGCTGAATGCCCTTCCCTCTCCAAACCCAATACTTACCTCGGTTGCCTTTCTCCCAGGCACTTTTTGAGAGAAGGTGGAAGGAGGTTCTGGTGAACAAAGTGGCAATTACAAATAGGGCTGTAACTTCTGTCTCTGCGTTGTGTTCTCATCTGTTGTATCTTTAATACTTCTCTTGTTTCACTTAGTGTAGTTTTTCTGGATAGTACATGTCATGCGTATTTATCACTGCTCTTAGAGCATTTATACGCAAGTATAGAAACTCTGAACTGTGGTGTATTTGAGATGCTTATATAAAGCAGTATTTGATAGTGTACACAAATGCAAAGTAAAGGCACGCTCTGCTGTGGAACAACTAAATGTGTCATTTAGGGCAAGATCTCAACTGTTGTAGAAAATACATGTGGAAATGTTTTAAGAGTTCATTACATAACTAGGGCATCTGATTATTGTTATTCAAATTTCTTCTCATAATAAAAGCCAGAAACTTGTAGAGGAGTTGTCTTTGTATGTTAGCATCATCCCAGCTGTTCCACAGTGCAGTGTAAATCTCAAACCAATGCTGATGCAGCATTAGGGTGCTTCACTCTTACAGGAAAGCTATTATTTAATTTAGTTTCATTATGCTTTTCATCATATGTAATGACACGAGCATAGGAAATTTTCTTTTTTTTTTTCCTTTTAGTAAAGAAGTTCAGTTTTGAAAATCTGGGGTGGATGTGTACATAAAGAAGCAGCCACTCCAAATATCATTCTACCGTGTTGGTTATATTGCAAAATGATTTCTGTTGGCTTTCCCTTCTGTTTGTTACCTACTGTAGCTTGATAGGGAGAACCAAAATGGACTTCTGCGGGCTCCTTCCATGAGCTGTATTTGTAGCCTATAACTGCAAGGACCATAAAGAAGCCAGTTGGACACTTAGAAATGTGGGAAAGGATATGGGAACATAACCACACTGAGTTTCTTAAATCTGGTGAGATTACTCACCACTGCTAAAATTAGCTTTTGCCTAAGGTTTTGGAAACCAGGTGCTCTGAGGAAATGAGACTGGTGACCAGCTAAAAGAGCTGTGTCAGGCAGTGGCTACAGCTGTCCCAGGTTGATGTCGGCTGGCATTGGTGATGTGGGAAAGTATTCTCACAACAGCTGTTACCCAGTGTTACAGGGGTCCCTTGGTGTAGAGTGAATTCCATGTGGTAGTGCCTACTGGGAAAGATCACTTTCATTACTAGGGATCCTTCTTGGATGTTGAAGGACATAGTGGTGATAGGAGAAGCAGAAGATAAGGACTCTGCTCAAGTGTGCTGGTTCTCCTTGTTTTTTTTCAGCACTGGTGACTGATACGTTGATCAAAACTTCAGTTCGGCTAAGTGCTGTGTGTGCAAGATTAATGCTTAAGTGTTACATCTAGATCATTTTCAAGTGTGTTCTAGTGGCTACAGAATAGATCAGCAAGAGAGTAGCGAGGTGCAAATGAGACATTTGCTGTTTTAATTCAAAGTACTTGATTTTTAGGACTCTTCAGTTCAAAACTTTGTGTAATAATAATACTTTCTTTTCCTGATACTTAGTTACATTCAGTAACTTCTTGCAGAACAAAATAGAAGATCCTGTCTGCTTTAATGATGCTTAGTTTGTTTTGAGGAGCATCCTTTCAGAAAAATTTTGGTGAGTTTTAGCTCTGTGTTATATGAAGTGACTGTCTTAGTGGCAGATTCTCCATCTGCTGGCAGGCAACAGCGTTAATTGTACTGGTGTCACTGTTGGTTTGACAGCTCTCTCAGCTGAAATGGTGAAAGGATATAGGTTTCAAACGTTTTTATGTCCTATTTTGTTTCCTTTGAAAATGACAAAATTCATAGTTCCAGTTTAGAGAACAGCTGAAGAAAGTAGTGTCTTGAGGAGGAAGCAACCTCTGTGCAAGGGAATGAGCATTAGAGGGAAGATCTGAGGCTTAAGAACTGTTGCTGATAAAAGGTTACTCACATAGGCACAGACCAAACGCTGCCAGAAAGCATGTCAGTATGTGCGCACATATGACCTTGGAAAGGAAATCAGGATCAGCTGTTAGAGAATGTAGTGGAGGTTCTCTGTGGTGTTGTCAGTTTTCTGCTTGCAGGCTAAATGCAGTGGTGCAGTGAATTTGAAATGGTAGAAATGTACAAAGATTTCTTTTGTATGAAGATGTCAAACATCAAGCAATTATCACAAGTTTATTGAAGATTGTTTTTAATAGGAACATTAAATCTATTATGCTTTGGTTGCTTTTTAGCTACCTGTAGTTCAGGCTTGTCCTCACTTTTTTTTTGTTTTTTTTTCTCTCCATTTAATGCAAGTTGCTTGGTGTAGGACTGCATAGTGATTTTTTACTTTTACTCTCAGGTAAGTTGCTGTATATGAGTAGTTATACAGTGAGCTTTATTTTGTTCCTTGCTTCATTCCAGTGTATCATCAGTTCTTATACCATGTAAACGCCTGCATTTCAACATTGTTTTGCAACCTGCTTTTGCCTTTTTTAAAATGTAACTGGCATTTTTACCTTATACCTTAGACATAGAGGTGAGTGATTAAACTGCGGAATAGCAGGTGTGATTTGGATTATTTTTACCTGAAGTTTCTGGGGTATCTTTTTTAGGATTACACTAATGTGTGATTTTTCTTTTTCTTTTGCTTGCACAGTGACTAGTGTATGCGTACTACATGGGATAGGAGAGGAAGGTTCTCTTACTTTTAGACCAGATTTTCCTTGGCAGAATTTCAGGGAAGAGGGAATAGGTGTTTTGAATTCATTGCACTGTAGATTACTGTATTGACACGTAGCCATGGTCATGAATGAAGTGCATGAACACTGCCAAGAGAGAGGCTGCATGGCTGCTATGCTGCCCTTTCACTTCTATTGGCACTTTGTGTGGGACGGTGGCACCCCAACCTACTGGTGGGGACAGACGATCTTTGTGTTCTACCTGCACTTTGAACCTGGAGTGGTGGGTGTTCATCTGTGTTCATTCATGAGTCATTCTCTTCCAGTGCTTCCTTAATTAGCTTAGAACACTGCATTCCTGCCCTTTTCCTAGGGACGTGCTTTTCCTGCAAGGACTTGAAATGAAATGCAACCCTATGCTCTGGAAGCGGCAGATGGAAAACTTTTTGTTGCAGAGGTTCTTTTGCTGTTACTTGATCCATGAATTTGAGTTTTCTCTTCAGATATGGTTAGGTGTACTCCTATTGCCTCCACTAACCACTCCTAGCCACTCATGCTTTCTGCAGAGCTCAAGGAAAGCAGCACTGCTGGGAAGAGTGATGTGATGGAACATGTTTTTCATACTCAAGAGCAGCAGAGCTACCTGCATATGAAAAGGCTTTTACAGTGTATGGGTTTTTCTCATCAGCTGGAGTAAGACTTTATCTTAATATTTTCTCCTGGAAGCTGTACTTCAGAGTTTGGTTGAAGTTGCGTTATTGTGTGAGATGTATTGGCACTGATGCTATTGAAAGTCTATTTTACATGACAGTATAGTAGTAAATTTAGGTGAATGCTTTTAAAACCTTTCACAAGAGCTGAGATTCAACACTGTAACTTTTGCTTGGGCTGTGTTTCAAAGAAATTATTTTCTACCTTCTTTGTATAATCTGTAGGGAAACAAAGCAATTCAAAGATCAACAAACAGAAGCTCATCAAAATACATCTATAGTAGCTAGTGATAAATAATCTTTTTCTAACAATGGATTTGTTGGTGAATCTAAGTATTGTTCCCTGGTATTCAGTTACTTGAGCTGATTTTATTCATGTACTAGAAATATTGCTGTGCTTCAGCCCTGTGCCTATTGATCAAGTTGGAGTGTCTGTATCAGCCCTGAGATGGAGCTTTTAATACAGTAGTCATGCAGCATCTATTTCCTTATTGTCTTGAGTGGAGCTGCCCCAAGCTGGCAGTCCTCAGACTTGCAGCTGCTTTGTTATACTGTGCCAACACTGGCTGGGGAGAGGCAGCAGGCAGGGAAATAGGCTTTCCCAAGGGGAGGCTGATTTAAAATACTTTAGAAATTATACATTTCCAGAAAGGGATTAACATGGGGAAGCTTAGCAAAGGTGTTTGAAAAAAGTATGCCCGTTTGTGGATGATCTTGTCTCTGGGTTTTTGAGTGGGGAGGTTTTTTGCCTTGAAACTAGGCAGATCATGGCAAGTGGAATTATTTTAGCCCTTAGGTTACAGAACTATAAAGTATTTGAAATATCTACTTAGTACGGATAATTGAGATAGTAGTTTGAATCTGGAAGGACAGAAAGATTTGATGGAGTTTTGCCAGAAGCATCTTTTAACACAGTAGATTTTCTGATAGGAGACTGGTCAGTAGGTCCAGTCCATGCTGCCCAATGCCAGGAAGTAAATGGTCTCTTGGGGCCAAGTGTCCCAGTGCTGTGGCCAGGCTGATTAAATTGGGCTGACATCAGGGCATCGCCAGGAGGGAACACATCTGCACAGCTTGGAGGGAGGGGTAAAAGAGCCACACTATGGGTCTGTTTGGCACCCAGCTCTATTTGACATGGCAGGACTTGCTGGACTGAGCAGAAAGTGTGGGGTGAGTACTGTGTGGGCCTGTGCCACATGGTGCCAGTCACAGAAGCTGTAGTGTTTTGAGTCAATCAGGCTTGGATGGAAAGCACCACAGGTAGCTTGAGAGGGCCTTGCTCGCCCACCTGTGACAGGCTCAGGGTACAGGCAGCTCCTGCTCTGGCCTTGGAATATGCTCTGCTAATTTCCTTTTGTTCCTGCAGAACAAAAACAGCCTGAGTGCTGTTGCCACACACACTGTCCTTCCTTCTGAATTGAGTGGAGTGCTGCTTTTAAAAACACTTATCACAGAATTAGTGAGTTGGAAGGGACCCACAAGAATCATGGAACCCTACTCTTAAGTGAACGGCCTACATGGGGATGGAACCCACAAGCTTATTAGCACCACCTATGTGGCTACACAAAATGCTGTGTAGCTCTCAGACCTGAAGCTGGTGACTCATGACAGTAATTCTCCCCAGTAGTGGCTAGCATGTACGGATCAGTACAAAATACCTTTTGTAAATCTTACTTAAAGGCTCCAGTGTTTGACTATTGTTTCTTCTCTAGATAACTTCTCTTCTTTAGATAATGTTCTTTAGATAATGTTTCTTCTTTAGATAATTTTGGTGCATTGCATTGCACATATTTTGTTTACAGCCTTGTAGCTGAATTTCTGTATGAGGCTTAAATTTGGAGGACTTGTTATCAGTTCTAATGTGTTAATGATTCAAGTATAGTGCCAAATCAACAGTTTGTTTAATTTTTAATTAGGATTATTTTATATTTGGCAGTTTTTTGTAATTGCCAGTCCTTCTACAATTTTTTAAAAAATGAAATCTGATTACTTTGTCCAATTTCTGAGGTTATTGCTTCTTCTGTGAGCACTTGGAAAGAAAGGCAGGCCACTTCAGCTAATTGTGTTGTAATTGTCCTAGTGGCTGTGACAAATTGTATTAACTCTTCTGTACTTCAGAGAAAAATTGAAATGGAAACATAGACTTGATGCAAAGGGCTGGCTTTATTTGGTAAGATGTGTTTTGGTTTGAACTTTCACTTGTTTTCAGCAGCACTGTTAGCTTGACATTTTGATGCATAGTTGTTTCTGGGGGCTCTTGAGTTGAAAACTGTATACAGGTATAGGTAAAGGATTCTGTTTCATGTTTTATATTGTATGTAATCTTGCTTCTGGAGAGCTCAGCTGGGTCTTCCGTGCAGTTCCTGGATTCAGCCACTAATTTTGTTTTGTCTTGTTTTGGGTTTGTTGGGTTTTGTTTGTTTGGGTGTTTCGTTATTGTTTGTTTATGATATCTCAGAATAGCAAGGCTTATTTGTGACTAGCCAGCATAATTTGTGACTACTTGGAACTATTTTTTGAGGGAGCGGAGGAATGTATTGAGTTTTGTAAGTCTTGGTCCTGTACCGTGGCCTACCAGTGGACTGAAAGATGGCATTGCTTTTACCACCACTCTTCAAACTTTTGCTGATCTCTTGTCAAGAGCACAGAGGAGGTATTGTGCTAAATGTGTTATCCCCTTCTCCTTCCTCTGTAATAATTCTGAAGCCCTTTGGTACACATCTGCAATATTTATTGGAAGGAAAATGAATATGTACCTTTGATCCTCTCCAAACACCTTATCTAAAGGGATGGGGTAGGAACCTGCTGCAGAGGACCCGGTTTTATAGACAGGAACTCTTTGAGCAGTTAAAGTTCTGAGTTATCCTCTTCCTGAACTTGAAAGAGGGAGGGAAAAATAAAAAAGCTAAGAATAACTGCAGCATCCCTTAGTATTCAGATTAACTCTGTTGCCAAAGGAAAACCGCAGCAAAGCAAGAGGCTAAGCTATGTATGATGAGTGAGTGCAACCCTTTGTTACCCTTGAGTTATTAGTTGAGCACGGGAGGAGGTGGCCTGGCTTTCAAAGGGAACTGCTAGCAGAGCGCTACTTGATATTTGGCTCTGACATATTCCCAGTGATATGAATAGACTTCTTATGTTGCAGCACGTAAGCAGGATGAGAATGTGAGTCTACTACAGCAGTTGGTGAAAACAACATATGTTTAATTTTATGAAGACTTAAAGACAGATGGTGTCCCATAGAATAATTATATAACAGCCAAAATTCCCTTAACAAATCTTTTTATAATAGCTGTGATAATTACTCATAAATAGCCAGTCATTTCAGTATTTTTCTGTTACATAAATGGTACAGGGATCTAGTTTAGCCCCTTAAACTCTTTGGTGAATTTGTTCTTTAGTCTGGGTTATTTTTTTCACTTGTCATTTCTAGTCTTCCCTTGTTTTTGACAAAAGGCCCAAGTGATATGCGCTTCTCTCCAATCAAGTAAAATAAATCTGCAAATGTCACTTCTGCCTTACATCTGCCTCTTTTAGGCTATTTTCTTTGCCTTCATGGACTCCCTGTGTTTCACTCCTCCCAATCTCTGTCCAAAGAGATTAAAGTTCCTTTAAGAAATTGGCTACTGCATGTTGCCCTGTAGTAAGCCTTGGAGGAATGGAGTATAGAATTAAGATCTGTTTTCTGGAAACTGCTGGCTTTCATCCAAGATTTTATACCTATTTCTTCAGCTGTTATCTTGGATGTTTCTTGCATGACTGTTGAGTAGACTGGGAAGTTGTGCAGATTGCTGGAGAAGTGTTTTTAGAAATGGGTATGAGCTGGACAACTACTTCTGAGGCATCAGCGTAACAGTCTTGGAAGCACCAGTGGCCCTGATTGATCTGACATCAAAATGAACTGCCTCCTAGCAAAGGACAGTTGGCTTTTGATGAGGATTTTAAGGAATGGATTTAACAAACAATGTCCTTTCTTACCTCTCTAAGTCTAAGCCTTTCAGTGTCCAAGAGCTTATAACCCATCTGCTTTCTCTATCCAAGGGGCAATTTGCCAACTCCTTGCAAGCCACAGGTCACTCCTCAACTGGCATCATCTTGGGAGAAGGGATAGAAAAGCTTTTTTTCTAGCTTGTTGCCTGTATCATGTTTGTGCTGATTTCTACTTTTTCTGGTGAGGGTAGTATGCAGGGTGGGGATTCAGATACAGGTTCATGTTAAGTAGGCTGGCCAAGGTTAGGGAGATGTTAAACTTGGGAGGGACACAATTCTACTAACACAACGTTTTAAGTGATGCCAACCAAAAGTAGAAGCATAATTCTGAGCATTGACCAGTTTGTCTGCTAAGTGTGCTTCTTATTTGAAGGCCTCTTTACATGAAGCTGTGTCCCTGCTTTCCCCAAAGGAGGCCTTGCTAGCTTCCTTGCTAGCCACGGACATTTAGCAATCAAAACAGATGAGGGTTTGAAGAAATAATTATAGGAAATACAGCAGCAGAAGTACTTCAGTAAATGCCACTACAGTTTCTCAGCTGGAGAAGTACTAATAGTGATTTCCTTTGGGGCACCACACTTTATTCTCAGTGGTAGATACAAGTCTGGCCCTTGGCAATTCTACTTGAGTAAGTTACAAGAAGTTCCTTGTAGCAAGAGCAATGCAGGACTGCAAAGCAGTAGAGGCTGCTTGTGTTAGCCAGGTCATTACTCTGAAAATGAGTGTGCCTTGTGTGCCCCTATGCACAGCACTACTTACTTTCATGCTCTTTTACAGTAGTGTCAGCCCTAAACAAATACTCGCCAGCAGTGAGCTGGAAACTTATCAAAAGCTTCTGCTTGGTGGGGCTATATCTGTCCAGGAAAGGATCCTGGAAACTGGGCATTCACCTGTGAAAGCACAGATGGGGAAAATATTCAGGAGTTTTGGGGTGTGGGGGAAGAGGCTCTTTGCTAACCTTTGTATGTTACCAAATTAAACCATTTCCAATAATAATAAAATAAGGAAAATCTCCCTAAGGCAAACCAATTTCCCAAGAATCTATTAATAAAGAAATACAATTTTGTTAAAATATAACCAAGAAAGTGTCTAATTTTTTACTTTTATTTATTTTTAGGAGGAGGAGTTCTCCTAAGTTTCTTTGTTTCAATATGGAATTGTTTGTTTGGCTGGTAATGTGGTTGATTTCATCTCTCTGTCATCAGAAGATATTCAGATCAGATTCAGCCCATGGCTCAGACAAATTGAGAAATTAAACAGGACAGTGTCTTTAGCATCCTAAACAAGTTTCGAAGCAGCTAAACTCTTGATTACTCTGTGGTGATAACTTTCATGATTATCCATCCAAGAAATCCAGTGATCCAGGACAGTTAAATGTCTTATTTTCCAGTCTAATATGGTTTTTGCTTTAAAACTTCTAAAATGTTCTTTCACGTTATGTATTTGAATTTTTAGCTCATTTCCAGAGTCTTTCTCTTCCAGTGCATGATTTGAGTGTTAACTGTAAAATCCCTGTGAATCAGCAATGTCAGCTGTGAGATAGGCTGCGGTCTATGCTCACCTGACTCAGACAGCATAACCTGCTTTTAACATAGCTTTTAATGACCAGTTGATTCCCGTTTGAAATGCTAGTTGGCATGGAGTTCCTTCTGGCTCCTGGCCATAAAACTGCAGTTTCCTGTGGTGGGTCTCAGCTTCTCTGTTCATCAGCTCCCTGACTTGCCTTGCTCACTGTGCTCAGTGTGGTTTGTTGTGTTGTTTTTATTTGCATCTACTAAAAGCAATATGACTTATAATGGGTGTCTAATATGCATACTCAAGGATTGAAAACTGTATTTATTCTCTGGGAAGGCAGTGAGATTTGTGTCTTTGGCCTAAATTATTTCGTATGCAACTTGTCAAACTATTTTTTCCCTCCCTAATTTATTGTCAGGACTGATGGGTTTTTACTGAACATTTTTTCATGGTATTCCAAGATGATTGAAATCAATATTTCTAGCAAGTGGTATAGCTGCCTGCATTTATCATGGAGAGCTTCTTACCTTTTTCATGTCCTACTTCATTTCAGCCTGTTAAAATAACTTCACGGTTTTCAATCTTGTCGTTATTTTATATGGAGATCAGGTTGGTGCTTGGACAAATGAGTACACAAATCTTGCATCAAAATATGTCTTTTTTTTTGGGTATGCATCTTATTTGAAACCGATTTAATAATGAGGTGTATTTTGTTTTGTTTTTAATTTCTTGGTCATTCTATAACTTTCTTGATTACTGTTTGCATATAAATTAAGTTGAAAAGACACATAGTTTGTAATATTTAATATAGTGAGAATTTTGGACTATTCATTTTTATATTTTTATTTGCCCATGAAAACTAATGAGTCAAGAAGAAGGAGGATCTCAAGTAGTGAATAACAAGCTAACTAGAGCTAACACTAACAAGTAGTTAGAGTTTTGTGGGAAAATATAATACATAAAACACCTTCAAGAGTTGATGCCTCTCCCTTTTGAGGATTTTAATTTTCTAGTATTGAGAATTCAAGAAAGGCTGTAAGGCTTCAAGTGGTATTGCTCCTTGTTAATCAAAGGACTTGTGTGATGGTGACCTGAAGGAGTAGAATGAGAGTCTCTTTATCAATAGGTAGGAAATCTCACTGACATTCCTGCTGAGCAGGTGCATATGTATTGGTGTCTTGCAAGAGGAGTAGGAGTCAGATAAAGCGTAAACTGATTTTGTTAGAAAACAGAAGCAGAAGTTTGTTTGGTTTTCTGGAAAGTCTGGGAAGCTGTCATTCCTCTTCCTCTTAGAAGGTTCTTGAGCATCAAATCCTACCTAGAAAGCTACAATTCTTATTCCCTTTATTCAGAGACTGTTGCAAATTCTCATTGATGAATGTTGGAATAACCCGAACCATGCTAGAATAATCCATGTGTGTATGTGTGTAGTTCTATACACATCCTATACACACAGATTTTTTAAATTGCTTTATATCACAGAAATTGCTTAACACTTCTAGCATTTTTAATCAACCTGATTTTGCTTTGTCCTTCAACCAGGCTATGTAATGTTATTTTCCTTTATAAATTACCTTTTCATTCAAGTAAGGGTAAAATTCTAGTCATTCTGTTATAAATGTGACTATAGCAGACATCTGCCATGTTTGCAAGTTATCTTTTTATTATTTTCTGGTAATTTAAATGTGATTTCTTTTATAATTTAACCTTCCTAATTGCCATGCTTTAAACCCCAGCTGGTGACAAAACCCCAAGAGCTGCTCAGTCAGTGCCCCTGTGTTGGGATGGGGGGGAGAATTGAAAGAGTAAAAGTGAGAAAACTTGTGGGTTGAGATAAAGACAGGTTAACAGTAAAGCAAAAGCTGTGTACACAAGCAAAGCAAAACAGGGAATTCATTCGGCACTTCCCAGGGCCAGGCAGGTGTTCAGCCTTTCCTAAGAAAGTAGGGCTCCATCACGTGTAATGGGTACTTGGGAAGAAAAATATCATCACTGAATGTCCTCTCCTTCCTCCTTCTCCCCTCCCTCTTTGTGTGCTGAACATGATGTCATTTGGTGTGGGATATCCCTTGGGTCGGTTGGGGTCAGCTGTCCCAGCTGTTTCCCCCTCCCAACTCCATGTGCACCCCCAGTCTCCTTGCTGGTGGGGTGGGATGAAGAATAGAAGGGGCCTTGACTGTGCAAGTGCTGCTCAGCAGGAGTGAAAGCATCTCTGTGTTACCAAAACTGTTTCCAGCACAAATCCAAAATATAGTCCATCCTGACTACTGTGAAGACAATTAACTCTATCCCAGCCAAAACCAGCATGCTGGTGGAAATGGGGACTGCTTGCAAAAGAAAGGGGTTAGGGGATAAAGCAGTGAAATGCTGCAAATAAAGTTTATTGCTAGTATTGGTGTTTCTTATGTGGTCCTTAAAAATAACTATATTCTATTCATTCTTTTGAGGGGAATGACTAAAGAGAGTTAGAGTTTGTTGTTATTATGGTGATGAATGTGACAGTTGTCAGCATTTTGCCATAGAATATTCTTTCAGATTTCCCCAATTGGTGCAGCCCCTTTGCCTCTTTTTAGCAGTAGGAGTCAGATCTTAAAAAAAATCTGTGCTACTACAAGGCAAACTGCACTAATATTTTATCTATTCTAGACCATGGTATTGTGTGGAAGGTACATGGTTCATGAGAAAAAGCTTAAAAGCAGAGGTTAGTTGGTATGTGATTTACACCCATGAAAATCCATTTAACTATTTTAGGCCTTTCCTGCCCATGATTCTAAATTGGATCTATCGTCTGTCACTGTTGGAGGACAGAGGCACTTACATCCTCAGGAAGCTGCTAGTTTGGAGGAGTGAATTAGCTCCCTTTTCAGCCTGGGGATAAAGAAAGGTAGGATTGTCAGATTTCTCCAAGTGATCATTTGCAGCATGTCTGAAGTCTTATATAGTGACCTGTAATATATGATTTTAAACAATAACGCTGAGTGTTGAGGTGTAAAGGATTATTATCCTTAGTGTATACTGCCAAACCTGGAGGTCTACATTAGTCTCTTCAGTTTGCAATTTTTTGTTTCACGCACAAAACCTTTCAGTACATTCAACTTGTACTAGAAGAAAAAGCTTTCAGCCCAAGAGCAAAGAATGTGTATTCATTGAAGGCATGGGAGAAGGGGTGAGACATGGCAAAATAATTACAATGACAGCTTGTAAGTTAGTCTGTACTAGCTTTAGTTATTTCTTATATTTACACGTTTTTCCTGTTTTTGCGGTATTTGCCTTTCTGGAAATTTTAACACCACCTTGTAACCTGTTACTTGAATCTCAGAAAGATGAAAAAAAGATTTTGAAGCCAAATCAGCTTCTCTTATTGATGCTTGACAACAGAAAACTGCTAATACTTTGATTTGATTGAGGTCTTTAGGGAAAGCTTATTGAGAGGTTGAGCACAAATGATCCCAGTGTGCAGAGTACCAAGAATGTCAGAAGAAGGGATGCTGAGCTAAGCAAGGAGTTTTAATGAACTCAAATGTGAAAAAAGAACATAGAAGAAATACAGGCAAAGACAGGCAGAGGGTGTGTGCAAACATCCTTTGGGCACTAGGGATGCCACCCAGCAGGCCAAAGCCTGGTTGCAGTTCAAACTAGCTTGGGGCATTAAAAATTGCTAAGAAGGGCCTCTACAAGTATACCAGTAGCAAAAGAAAGTTCTCTGAAAACACAGGTGTGTTGTTGAATAGGGAGACAGCTTAATAATGGATCATACAGGGAAGGCTCCAAGTACTCAGTGTTTTTGGCTCAGGAAAGCAGTAGAACAGGGACTTACCAAAGAAGCTGATGTGTTCTACTGTCCTCCTATTAGAGCTTTGGTTGATATCTCATCTGACTAATGTTTGATTAAATATCAGCCTATTGCTGTTTCTGTTGCGAACACAGAGTACAGGTTATTCCTTCTTCCTTATGCAGTGGTTAGTCTCTTATCAGTTTGCTGTCCTTTGTGTTGTAAATAAAGATTTTAAGCCTGCTGGGTTTTTTCAGTCCAACAGTTACTACTTCTTTGCTTTCTTAGATACTCTAAGCAATCCACGTCTTTGTAAAGGTAGGTGCCTAAAACTAGATGTAACACCCAGCTAAGCTTTATAGGGACTAAATAGAACATAAGGATTACTGTCTGTATTTTGCAGGATATATGGCTTCAGTTTTAAGCTCCTGTATGGAGTAGGGTTTTTGTGTAGTGGCTTTTTTATTGTTGACTCAACTTAGAATTTACCTTAGGTCTTTAAAACACATTATTTTTGATCTTCAATTTTTTAAATTATGCCCACTCAGTAAGGAAGTAGTGCATGACTGGATTTGCCAGAGAAGCACATAGTTATTGTGGCTGAAATTACAGCAGTGCTTTGGTGTTGCTGTTGAAGGGAGGAAAAGGATGGCAAGTGGGGGATTGTCCTGAGAAATCTATGTGCTATAGGTGTATATGTATATGTAGCTGGGACCTTGAAGTCTGGGCAGAATTTACTTGCACTGAGAAGTCTTAAGAAGCATCAGCCATTTGAATAATCCTGTATTAGATCCATTTCTGTGAGGAGCTGCCACACGCTGTTCTCTGCACTGCACTTCTGCACTTGGCTGTGTCAGCTTTTGAGGAGCTCCTTGTATGTTGCCTCTGCTGAATGGATGATTTCATTCTGCCTCGATCTCCGGACTCCGTTAAAATAAACATGAGGTCTCATTCTGACTGCTGTAGGAAGACCTATTAAATGTGCTGTTTTCTTTTATCCTGCTGTTTAAAAAATTCTGAATGATACAGGACAGGCATCTGGAAATTACTTGTCATGTCCTTCCAGTTTGGCGGGGAGATGTTGGTAATTATTTGCTTACTTAACTTTTTCTCCCCATTCTCACTGTTGTGTTCTAGTAGATCCACTAAGACTACTTACCCAACTTGAAAATAAGAGCCTCTTAATTCAAATTCCTTCAAAATACTACGACTGGTTAGTCTTGTTGGAGGTAATGGGGCCCAGAACAGGCACTAGAGAACTTGTGGGTGGATGTTGCTGTTAAAGTAAGGTTTTTACTTTGTACGTTGACATTAATCAAAATAATTTCAACAGCACAGTGCACAGCTGCAGTGTCAGTGTCCCCTGGGAAACCTTCTTGATCTAAATGTAGTGGGTGTCATTAAGAGCACTTAAAGTGCATGGGGGAAGTACAGTCCTGTGGCATGAAATAATAATAGTCTTCCCAACACAGAGTCACTAAATGATTTGTGTTGGAAGGGATCTTAAAGATCATCTAGTTCCACCCCCACTGCCATGGGCAGGGACACCATCTGTCTGGTTTTATTTTCTAAAGAATACAGAGAAAATTGCCAGCCTATTTTTTTTTTTGTAGTTGTTTGTCCTTCTCTGAATGGAGGAAAAGAAACATCCCTTCATTATTAGATTTGCTTCAGAGCCATTATTAGTTTTGGATATTGGTAAATATCTGAGCTCATGGTTACTCAGTTGCTTTTCCAAGTGGAGCTGAGCTTGGCAGAGGTTTGCCTTGGTACATGGCAAACATGACAAAGCTGGTCATCAGGAGCCTGTGTTTTCATTCTGTAAACTGTAAAGCAGCAACAGCAGTTTAAAATCCTTTTTCCACTGATTCCTGAAAGTGTTTTAAAGAATGCTCTCATGAGACCCCACCTGAAGTACCACACCCAGCTCTGGGGTCCTCAGCACAGGAAGGACATAGAGCTGTTGGAGCGAGTGGATCAGAGGAATGGAACTCCTGTGCAGACAGGCTGAGAGCTGGGACTGCTCAGCCTGGAGAAGGGGCAGCTCTGGGGAGACTTCACAGCACCTTCCAGTACCTAAAGAGGGCCTATGGGAAAGCTGGGGACAATCGTTTTAGGAAGTTCTGTTGTGGTAGAGAAAAGGTTAATATTTTCAAACTGAAGAGGATTGATTTGAATTAGATATAAGGAAGAAGTTTTTTGCAAGAGTGTGGTAAAACACTGACTGGTTCTGTGATTTAAGGAGATTCTACCTTGTGAAGCTTTCAGGCTTTTAAAAATTCCTTGTTATTTCAAGTCTCTGATACGCTGTTGTGGTTTAACCTCAGCTGCCAACTGAGCGCTGCACAGCCGCTCACTCACTTTGACTACTCTGCCAATTTTGATTTAAAGTTTACTTTGTCTTGTCAATGCTGACAGTCTGTGGGAAGAAATAAAAGTATTTGAATGAGCAGAGTCAACATTTTGGATGAAAACATGAATCTCCTAGAAATCCTATTTGTAAGTGTAACTTACTTTTTTCTTATTAAAACATCCTAACATAAACAAAAAACAACCAAAAGCAACTCAGCCTTCAACATAAAGAATCCAAGAACATTATAATTTGAAATTATCCTTTAAACACCTTTGGGACTGCACAGCAAGCATTCAGTTGAAATTACATGAAATTAGTTGTGGTCACTTGAAGTTGATAATGCATATGGAAAACTCTAGATAGATCTGTTTTGCAGTCTTCATTGCTAATAACACTGTCAGAGAACATTAAAGAATGAACATTTTGTCACTGAACAGTAAACTTTTGTCATGTTTCAGCGCATGGGACGGTTATGTGGGCTTTGGGTTTTTTTGTTCCTCTGGAGGAGCTGATTAAAGCTGGCTGTTGCCTAAAGGCATGTTGGAACAAGTTTCTGTTCTTGTTTCTGAGGGTTTCTGTTTGTTTTTAAAATAATCTAATGCAATGAATGCAATCTGCAGTGCAAATGAAATGGAAAAAATATGCTGTCCCAAAACAAGGGTTTTGTTCCAAGCCTCATTTCATAGGGGAATTTCTTCTCTTCTGAGAACTGGGTGGACATGCAAAACAGATGAGGAATTTTGGAATAGAAAAAATAGCAGGTAGCTAGTACTGCCCACAGAGAGAAATGTTATCACAGTTTTGGGGTTTTCTTTTCTTTTGTTTTCATGGTATTGTTTGTATCTTTTCATTGACTTGCCTGGGTTCCATCTGTGATCTTGGCCACTACCAGCTTGGTGTTTCCTGAACTGTATTTGTGATGTCCAAGAGTGGCAAAAAATATCACAAGGGGCAGGTTTCAGTCTGGTCAGCACTTCAGATTATTCTGGCAAGGGCAAGGACATGCAGCTTGTAGCAAACAAGCTTAGTGCCCTTGCTCTCTTAGGATCCTCTGTGGCATTATTAGACTTAATTATGTTGATCCCAAATGCACTTTAATTAGCACAGGCAAGGAGAAAATGAACTAGACAGCGTAAGTCACATGAACCCCCTTTATCCTGCTTTTTATGTTCTTTGCTTTATTTTTCTTTTCTTCCTTCTTTGACTCTCAGGCTTTTATTGGGAAAAAAAAGTGTTTGGCTTTGTCACACAAGGTAATCACATCTTTTAAAGTATAGCTGCCTGCTGTGACTAAAAGGTACAAAAACAGCCTTTAATATCCTGGTGCTGATGAAAGTTTGTCAGGTGTGAATGGTTGATGAAGCTGCTCTTAGATTTCTTTTCTCCTGGCATTTAGGACAGGCCACCAGAAAAGATGGGTCTCTGCATTTCTCTTGTGTCTCCTCTGGGATTTTCATAGATATTTTCATCAAATGTCAATAGACCCATTCCTTTACACCTATATTTATCTCCCTTTCCCCTCCCTTCCCTTTCTTTAGACTTCTTAAAATCTGTCAAATAGTGGATTCGTAACCCACTGTAATAGTGTGTGGCCAAAACCCGTGAGTGTTTGCAGCATTGCTAAAATGAAACCTTTGCTAAATGCTTTTTCACATGCTGTGTTCTTTCTTGTATGTTCAGTACATTGAAGTGGAAGTGAACCAGCAATAATCTGTTATGGACCCCGTAAATTCAGTCTTGTTTCATTGAACAATAAGAAACCAATGTTTCATCAACTCTTTACCCTTCCTGAGTGAGAAACTACTAGGTTTTCTGCTTATACAACAGGGTTAGCATTGTACTCAACCCTCAACTTTGAGACAGGCCTTGTCCTGAAGAATTCAGTCTATTTGGACAAGACAAAAGATGATAGGGAAAACTGAGGCATGGAAGGGACATGACCTGTCTAAGGTCTTGCTGCAGGTCAGTGGCAAAACCATGGTGAGAGCTCGGGTGCTGTAGCTGCTGTCTCATTGCTGGGGCAGCCCCTGCTCACTGTGGGCGGCCACTTTCCAGGCAGTCCTGATAATCAACTTGTAACATGTGTACTGAAGGTCAAGCTGTTCATTAACTCTCTGGTGGTGGTGCTGTCGTCTGTTCTTTCAGCTCATTTTCTAATACATAGCGTCAGGTCTCTCACTCTTGTTTCTAAACTTCTTCATTAATTCCAAGACTAGTTTGAAATGATAAAATGTTAATTTGTAGAACTATTTTACACCAGATTATAGTAAGCAGGTCATTAAGCTGTCATGGTCTGTCGTGTCTGTGGGACTTGAGAGACCTTTAATCAGCAGATTATTGACACTACATGGCAAACAGTCTGGTATGTAAATGAAAGTTTATGGCCTTAGGAATTGCTAATAAAGGGTTCCCATTCAGGTTACTACTGCTAAAGAAGAAGAAAGGTCTATATATGTTTTTGAAGTTGTTTTTATTGTAAGGTTAGTGAAAGGCGAAGAGAGTAGTGCCTTGTAGTTCAGACCCAAGGCTTTTTATCAGCAACTGTAACATTGCACTGTAATGTTCGATTTTGCTAAGCATGCAACAGTTTCCATCTGTTCAGTTGTAATCCTCATTTTGGTGATTTTTGTCTTCTGAAGTTATTTCAAGTTCCTTTGACATAATAGGGACTTAAACAGCATGAGCGTAGTTTTAGGTATTTGTTTGTTTTATGGTAGTAAACTCTCATGCTTTTTTAATGTACAATATAAGTGCTGTACAGAAGTTGCAGTTTAACTCCATGTGTCTTTGCACGTGTAAAACTGATTAGCTCTCACTTTGTAATGTGTTAGATGGTCTTAAAAAGAAAACAGAACCTTTCTCTGTACATCAAGACAAAATGCATTTTGCTTGTCAGCCCTCTTCCCAATTAAACGTGTGAGAGCATCTAAACTGGAGAAATTTCAGAGCCCTTCTCTAAAAACAGCTATGTCATCCCCCTGCCCCAAGCTCGGTGCTCTGGGACCAAGGTAGGTTATGATAAGCATACCCTAGCTGGAAGGAGCTCCTGGGTTCCATGTGAAGTGCTGTAGCTTTGGTGTAGAATGCAAGTACAGATGGCCACAGCTACTTTAGCTCCCCTGGAACTTTCGCTGCCATCTCTTGTCCTTATACAGTTGCCATCTTCTGTGTTTCATACCACAGTGAAAATTAAAACTAATGTTTGAAAACATCGGTTCTCAAAAACAAGCTGCAGCCTTAGTCCTGGGTGTCTGTAACTGACCATAGAAAGTGAATAAACCCAACAGAACCAACCATACTCCTTTGCGTTAAGTAAATTCTCTTACTGAGGATTTACATAAGAAATCAGTAGTAGCTGAAAGTTCATTTTTCTCATATTGTTCAGACTTGCTGTGATTCTACTGCCTGTGTTACTCCTATTTTGAAGGGAAATATGTTTACAGTTAATTGGCCTAATCCCCAGTTAGCTGAATTCGGTAGACAGATCAAATTTTAATAATGGAAAGGATTACAAATTAAAACACATAGATAAAACTTTTGGATATTGCATAAAGCATTTTAAATGTTAAATTGAACATGGGAATACAAAAAAGCTTGATTTTAATTCTTCCTTCAGCCAGACATATCAATTCGATTCTGTAGTCTTTGTCTTAGTGGTTTTGTCTTTCATATAAGTTTTACCAGAATCTTAACTGAAAATTTGTAAAAACGCTTGTGAGAGTTACCAGTTTCAGTGATAGAATAAAAACAATGATATACAATGAAATATATATTAAATGTTAGGTGTTAGACTTCTCAGGAGAAATACTACACTTTTTAGGTGTTTTTCTATGACTTCTAAAATACAGTAAAAGAGCTGATTGCCCTAACTCGTGGTTGGTTTCTTTTTTCTTTGTCTCTGCTACAATGGCATCAGTCTCAATCTATTGCTCCCAATCACTCTTTGTGGAAAATCTATGGGATTAAAAAAACATACAGTTTCACTGAAGTGTCCCCTATTTTTTGTAATTTGATACAAGAATATACAATATTCACTCAGTAATAATTCAGTGGAGAATTCCCCTTGCTAATTGAATAAACACTTCTTGATCCTTCTTATTGTCCAAGTTGCAGCTTTGGTTTTGTGGAATGGAACTGAACAATTGAAAGGAAAGGTCAATGGAAATGTGTTTATCTGTGCTGTAGGACACACAGCTTATTCAAAGAGGGCTCAATGAGAAGTAGATCAGATGTCTTTTGTAAAAACTGCTGACTTTAAATTCATACACATGCTTCTAGCAAAGCTCTTGCTCTTGTGTAAGTGGAGAGGTGATGGGGACGTGGGATTGTTTCTGAATAAACATTTTTTTGGCAGCTCTTTTGCAGTAGAAGAATACAGGTGATGACAACTCTTGGGATGAAAGAAATTTTACTTCCATAGGGAGTTTTTTCCTATGCAAAATCAGTAGCGATGGCCTTATGCAAAAGTATTAAAAATAGCTGTCTGTCTACAATTCGACTGATAAAAATGATAGTTTGGTTAGAAGGTGTTCGTCAATGCCTTTTCCTGAACGCATAACAAGGATAGATGAGGGACTACTCGTTAGACTATATCACCTTTGATAACATGTCAATGTTACTGGATTGTTATCTTTTTAGAGTGAATCAAAGAAGTTTCTAAGGTGCACATTCAGGTTAAAAAATCTAAAGTGAAAACTTTTGTGTAAGGATGCATTTTAAAAAAAATATTTCTAAATCATGAGGTGGACTGTGCTGCATTGATTACTCACTCAGACTACTAAAGTGCACCGTCTCTGAAAATGAAGCACAGCCAAGATACTGCCTTGGGACTGGCAGATGTCATGCAGAACTCGGGGCAGATCACTGAGCACAGCTCACCTCCTCAGCTTTTACAAACAGATTTCTTTATTAAATTTTTGGTTTTGTTTTGTGAGTTACTGCAGGGTTTTAATTTTCATTATGAAATGAGGAATTTGCTGATGAAGACTTACCTGAATGCTTACCATGCAGCTCACCATACTGTCCATTGTACGTGCTAAGAATAGCAGGAGTTTTGGTGTAATTCCAAGGGGATTTCTTCACACAGGCAACTTTCAGCGTCATTGAACATAGGAATAAAAATCTCAATTTGTAAGATTAACTGTAGAACAATTATTAGAAAGGACTCAGAGCCGCACACTCTAAAGAGAAGAAAGGAAAAATGGGAAGGGTAGAAGAATCTGAGATCCAGGTAGTATTTTTGTTAGTGTCTGATCATATTTTGTCTTTTAAAGCCAGAAAAATGTTCTGGTCAATATGAATAATTTTATTCCTATAAAAACATATCAAAGTTCTGATTTTGCATTTACTAATATCTCTCATTACCATAGAAGACTGTGCATCACGGAGGAGAACTTTTGTCCAAAGTTCTAAATGCTTGCTTGTGGTCAGTTTACCTGTACGTGTATTTTGGGTGGTGTTACCAGCTGTATTACTGCCTTCCTTGTGTGTACCTGGAGTATGGGAGCCACCCGGCTGGATTACTTGGAAAGCCCTTGGTGACGGGATTTGGAAGAGTGAATTAAGTAGAAAGTATATGTCAGAGCTTAAGCTGAGCTCTTAATTGCACTGCTTCTGTCAGTGAAGACTGACCCACAGAGTAGTTGTCTCCTTACTTTGGTGCAAACTTCCGGTCTTCTCAGTCCTGACTTATGGGAGGGCTGCATAGAAATATAGGAAGGTAGCCAAAAAAGACTCTGTTGTTTGCTCCAGTGCATAGGACATAGTATCAGGCAGCTTAGGGTCTTTGATTTTGCTCCCAGTTATTGCTGATTCATGTGGCAGAAATAGGAAGGATATGTTTGTGTTATATAGATCAGGGAGATTTGTTGAGAAAGGAATTGATGTATTTAATAAGCCTGTATGAATATCTTAGGACTCAAACTGGATGAAATAATTTCTTGTTAACTGGGAGCCAAGAACTGAGGGAATCCATCAAGTGATGAAAAGAAGGGAATCTATATTTGTGGTACATCTTTGGATTTTTCTTTTCTCCAGGGAATCTGTGATATATAAGATATATAAGATATATATATCTGTGATATATAAGTAAGGGGATAACCATTTTAAAAAAATGTGAGAGAATACAAAAATACAGGTAGCTATTCTCAAATGAAGAGGTAAAACAATTTCATTTGTAAAACTGATTGCATGCAGTTTTAAGGAACAGAAGATCTGGTAAAGCTGGTGGACACTCATTAAATTTTTTATTTTTAAAATAAAAATATATTTTAAGAGGAGATAGAGCAGGTGGCTTCAAAGACAGTGGTACTATTTTTAGCCTTCTGATTCTGTGATGTAAATTAATGGCAATAGAATTAAGGAGAGCTTACCGTTTTCCCATTACACTTTTTTGGTCCACTTCTCAGTTTTAACGACAAGTACGGTAATAAATTGCTTCCCCTAAGTCAGGCACTGTGGAATTTAGCAGTTATTACAGAGAGAATTTTAAAAGCATCTAGTAGTTCTTGGCTACTGTTAAAGTCAAAAGGGAAACTAGAGGGAATCATGCCACAATTTGGCATGTTTGTATATCCTGATTGTTGTGCATCTTTTGCCTGGAGAACTAAAAGTGTGTAATTTTTTTCAAACATTTAAAAAAGAATTAGTTGTATTTCATGCCTTTAGATAGATAATAGATGCAGTGTTTTATGGGGACAGACATCTCAGCCAGCAGCCAAATCTAATCTCTCTTAGTCACTGGAACGCTGCAGAGTGTGGGCTTTCTCCTTCTGCTGCTTCTTTCACAGCTCCAGCCTCCACACGGCCTCATGGCTGATCAGAAGCTCTTTGTTTGTGCAGAAATGTGATTATGTTGGTTGAGAGTGCAGGGGCTTGTACATACTACAGATTGGGGCTTGTAAGTTCCTGCAGCACAGCCTCAGACATCCCTATCTTGTAGGAATTTGTGTAGGAGAGGCAGGAGTAGAAGCACCAAGCAAGACAGTGATAGACCACACTGACAATGTAGAAAACTATGGATGGATTTGTTGTCCTGCATTGTTATGTAAAAATCATATATATTGATCATAATGGCCGGGCAGGGCAGCAGCTCCATTCCTTGATTTGGGACGTATCATTTCAACTCATACATGGTTCCTCCTGCTCTGCCTGAGGCAAGAGCTGGTAGTGCTAATTACTGGATTAAGTGAAGGAGAGACAAAAACCAATCGTGGGTGTCTCTCAGTCTTCACACACTCTGTTCCCCTTGCTCTCTCTTTTTAATGCCCCAAGGGTGCCTGCTGTAGAGTCTAATTGCTTGATTTGGTGCATCGAGAGAGAGGATGTGACATGCCACCCTGCACTTGTTTGTGCTCTGCCCATTTGGCAGTGACAGAAACCAGGCAGAGGTCATGTGAGGGCAGCCAGAAGAGTGCGGCCATGCCGGGAATGCAGTTCTCCTACACTGGGCTCCTTTCATGCCTTCTGTGTGAATAGGGGTCAGCGCTGTACCAGTGTCATGAAATTAAGTGGTGATTTTATGCAGACACATCTAAATGGAATGCCACCCCAGGCTGGAAACATGGTGTTGTGCTTTCAGGGCGGGTGGGAAGAGCTAACCATGGATGGTTGAATGAGTGACTTTGGAGCAAAGCAGTTAGGGGCCTGATCCTAGAAACCCCTTACCTGCTGTTTGTGTGACACAAGCCTGATGATTTACCAGGGAGACCAGAAGTTTAGCAGTCGCTAAAGGAGGAGCTGTTGAAGACATGTTCCCTAATTAAAAAAAACTTACCACTCTAGAGAGTTGGGGAGTATAATCTTGTATGCTTCTGTTTGTGTGTTTGACTTTAAGTCTACACTCTCCAGGCTGCCTTGTCTCCCTAGCATTGGTTAGGTTGAAGTGTAGTTAATGAAGGTGGAGTTTTATGCTGACATGCCCAGCCACTTACGAAGTGTTACGGGTCTGTGTACAAAAATCCTGAGAACCTAGTTTCATCGGTGAGTGTTGATGGGGTGCAGTGGGCTCTTCTATGGGAGTTGTAATCCATATTCTCTAACTCCTACAGCTGGCCACTGCCAGTGGCAATGTGACACTTGGAAGAAGAGCCCATAATCATTTAGAGCAGGCTACAGCTAATGTACTGGTGGTCCTGGTCTTTTTAGATATTTGCAGAGATAATGAAAGTGAGGGAAACTTACAGAAAGCAGTTACATTATTTCTGAGAATGTTTTATTAAATGTCAAGTATTTTCTCCTTCTGTATTCCATCAGCTTGCTAGTCCACAGATTGATGCATGCAATTTCAAAGCTGTCTTCTGTTGTGTTGCCAGTGAAGAAATTTTCAGCTTATAGCGGATATTTTCTTAGTCTTTGAGTACAGGACACTGTGTTTGGATTGTAAAATTTCATTCCATCTGTATGTCCCATATGTTGAGCCCTCCTACTGTTCCAGTTTGTTTGTGGTCACCTTTCTTCACTCTGAAGGAAAGGACATGAGTACCAGGGAAGGATTATTGCTGATAGCTCCACAGCTGTGGTAACTGTAAGTTGTATGTTGTTGGAGACCTCTTCTCTGTCTCTGGGTAGCCCAGTGCAGGGTTAATTGCGGTGTTTGTGCAGCAGGGGAGGACCAGATTTAAAGGGCTCTGTCTCCTGATGTTTCAGCTCAAATAAAGAAATATCTAAAAGCGTGAAAATACAATTAAAGGAAAATAATTCATGCTCTTAAAGTTTTCTAATGTCCTTTTAGTGGATGAACAACAGCACAGGTTAATGGGGAAATTTCCTAGGCTGAAGTGTTTCGAAATGCAAGAGAAGGCAAGCAGAGCATTCTGGACTTTCCTGGACATGTTTGTCAATATACAAATAGTTTCAGTTGCTTCAAAGAGGTTCAGTAAATAGAATTATTGAAAAACAGGAAAAATGTGTTTGATACTGCTTTTGCTCAGTTAAATTTTATTTTGTTCTGTTTGCATTTACTTCTTGAATTTAGAATTGGCTTCCAAATATACTTGCTCTTAAACAAAAGCAGGGCTGAAAAGCAGGAGAAGCTATCTTAAGAGCGGTTTCCTTTCCAAACGCTTCTCTGGGAAAACATGCCTTTCAAGTTGAATCCTTTCCTGTTGCTTGTGTGTTTGTCAGTTAGTGGCTGAAAAGTGAAACCCTGACACTATTAACTTTGGGTAAAATTTAAGCATTGTTTTTCAGATAAGGGAAAAAATCAAGTAAGGTGTTTTTCTATGCAGTGTTTGCTTGCACTTTTGTGTTGCAAAATGTTTATTTTCTCTTCTAGCGTGGATTGAAGTGGCAGTGTAGGCAGAGTGGTGTCAAAATTGATTTAGCAGTTCGGTGCTGTGCATGTTCTCCTTTATGCTCAAGTTTTTACCCTTGCTCTACCAGGGTACCCTCTTGACATTAGTGTTTTTAGCAGGAATTAATTGTCTAGTTAGCAGCTGAGATACACCTTCTTTGCTGTATAAATGTGTCGTTAGAATTATCTGTTATCTATTATAGGATTATCTGTAGCGTGGAGTTGTACTTCTTTAGAACATGAAGCCTTTTAAGCAAAGTTGAGGAAATTTCCTGGCTGGTGCTTTTCCCCTCGTTTCTCTCACTGGTTTATTAGAACACACATTTCTTGGTCTCTTTCTATGTTTGACTGTAATACTGGTACTGAGAAATCTTCTGTCAGGGTGGTCAGAAGGCTGAGTGCCTCAGTCTGACAGAGGTCTGCTTGCCCTAACACACTGCTATTGTGTAACGTGCCCAAAGCATCACTATTCCAACAAGATTTTGTGGGATTCTTAAAGGTAGAGTTCTAGAAAACTGTGTTACCTTCCAGTTGATCAAGCCAAGTGAAGTGTTGCCTGGAAGGCAGGAGTTGAGAATCTGTGGATTGCAGATGTCCCTTTTGAGATTCTATGCAGGGAGGCTGTTCCATGGGAAACAGCTAAAGTTTTTAAATGAGTTTTACTGCTGGCACTCAGTAGTAAAAAATAAATGCTTTCTTTTATTTGCTTTTATAACAATGTCCATCTGGGCATGGAAATTTACCCAGTATTCATATTTTTATGATTAAATGGCTGCTTTGTGCTGCTCATATACCTGGTGCCTTGAAACCCTTCTGGGGCTGAGCAGAAAGAAAGAAAGAAACATTTCCTATGTAATGAGGAGTAGCAGTTCCTGGACTAAGTTGAAGTGATGGGTGAGTGCATGAAGTCAAATCAAATCCACTCCTCTGTGCACAATTGTTGAGGATTTTTTGGTGGTATTTTTTGTTGGGGTGTTGTTTTGAAAGAGCGGTAGGCAAAGACTGACTGCAAGAACACAGCTATGCAGCACAAGGGTCTTAGTCACTTGCTTTTTATAGCTCTTCTCTTAGGGAGCCATCTGCATGTACTACGATTACATTTCCAGATCCCTCAAAGACGTTTTCTAGACCTTGGTTTACTGCTAGGTGTCGTTGGAGGAATCAGCTATTAGTGTTTGTGCAAAGCAGAGAAGGTTTGTGCAAACAATAAGTAAGCTGGTGGATTCATCAGGAATTACAGTTTATGGAAATAATGTAGTTCAAAGTGACAATAAAATTGGGAATAAAAGTTTTCACTTGCAAATGAGCATTTTATATAATGTAGGTGATACTGCTCATAGTGTTGGCTAAGCTGAAATTACATAAGAAGAGTAAGCTCTGTCATAGTGAACTGGAAATCTTCCAGTGTAGCTCTGTTTCTTCAATGCACTTATTCTTAAAGCAAGTTTAACCCTCAAATTAAATTGCAGTGATAGAGTTGTATTTGTATCTTCAGCACAAGTCCAGCAAAGGTGTCAGCAGCAAAACCACCCCAGGCTGCTGTGTCACATTGAACAATTGTGATCTGAAGGGGCATCTTAACAGAAGTGAAGAGGATTTCGTCTACGTGTTTAGTCAAGCCCCTGACACCTCTTTTGAGAATTACAAGTAATAGAGGTACTTTTGGTGCTGTCTGCAAACCAGACAAAGGGTCAGCAGTCTGTTTCATTTAGACAAGCAGCTCTTTTATAGCTGTGTTGTTTTTTTTTTTTTTTGTTTGTTTGTTTGTTTTTTTTTTCCTTCCTACTGCCAAACTGTGGAACTTTTGCCTGGGAACAAAGCCCTCAGGTAAACAGCACTGTGACCATTTGTTGCCTCCAGTTTGTTCCATGTTGCTTGTGTTTGAAAAGAAATTCAAATCACAGTTTTGTTAACTTTGCCCCCTGTGAAGTTTGCTATTGCAGAAAGGACAAATTGATGTCAATTGCTGCATATTTTACTTCCATTGGAAATTAGAAAGATATCTTGTAATATAAATATAGATAATAAAGCATGGGTTAATGTGGACATAAAAAAAAATATAGCTTAATTTGGTGAATAGTCTTTTTTCATCTATGTACATTAACCTCTTGAATTAGTAAGAAGCAACACACTGCAAGACAAAATGCAGAGCTGAATTACCTTATGCCTGAAAAAGAATTTTTCAAAGCTCTGGTCAACAGACCTCTGATGCCTCTGGAAGCTGCACTCAGAGATCCGTAAAACCATTCCTAATACATAATCTGAATGTTTTAGTTCTGGGCATTTAGTGTAACACACAGGAAATGTTGCCATTGACTAAAAATACTACTCTGTTTCTAGACATTTCCCTCTCTTGCAGTGACTACAAAGTGCAAAGTGATGAAGAATTTTGGTCAGTATTTACGCAACATGTGTCTTGCAGTTTGGCTTTGTGTGCCTG
This sequence comes from Machaerirhynchus nigripectus, assembly GCA_013397975.1. Taxonomy (NCBI): domain Eukaryota; kingdom Metazoa; phylum Chordata; class Aves; order Passeriformes; family Dicruridae; genus Machaerirhynchus; species Machaerirhynchus nigripectus. The sequence continues at coordinate 111,503 of VZRQ01004644.1, read as the reverse complement.
GATTGCTGATAATAATGGTGCATGGGTATTGGAAAATAATTTTGATACCTGCCTATTTTGCATTTGGCTTTATTTTTTTTCCCTACATCTCTCTGGAAAACCAAGTTATGCACAGGTGTGACTTTTGAGGTTCTGCTTTTGTTTGTGTTGACAAAGTACTGCTGGCCTGTGTACATCTTGGCTGCACCTTTGTAAAGTGAAGTGTTGCTAGGCTGTCAACTCTTCATAAACCTACCACAGCCCTTCTGGTGTCTGCTTCTCTCCTGCATCCCCCCACACTCAGTGTTGTAGCTGTTAGAAGTTGATATATTTCATGTATTAACATATGCCATACATATGTGCATTTGTCAGTATAGAATTTATAGCTCTGAGGCACATTTGGTCAGGGGAGAAATGTGATAAGCTATACAATCACATCATATCAGGCTCAGGAGTTTGGACACCTGAACTTGGTTTCTGGCATGTTATTAAATTGCATTGACTCACTTCCTACCTTTTCAAACTATGATTTCTTCATATATGTGGTACCAGTTTCTTTGTAAATGGTTTTGAATATCTTACTGTGGGGTACCCTAGAAAGAGAACCAGGAATGAGCATTTGGTGGAGGGAAAAGGCAATAAAGCTATTGAGGAATTTGCTAGGTAAAGTTCTGTGTGCACTTGCACTTCGGGCGTGTGTTCACCGTTTGCTTGATGCTCACTCTTTTCTGTGCTAGTTGGTTTTTTCTTTTTTTAAGGAGAAAGAGAGCAAGGTTTAAATTGTTTGGCTCAAGTCTGTCTGTAAAGCTGATGGTTTTCACTTGCCTCTCTGTCCAGACTGCTTCAGTCTTCTCATTCCTCCCTCATCCTCCACATGTTCGTTCCTCTGCAAAGCGAAGAGAAGGAATCTCTGAGATTTGAATCTCCTATGAAAGAGCCTGGGATGTGGCAGCTTGAGTATCTGGGATAGAAGATTTTGGGACTCCCTCTCTGTAGGCTACAAGCACAGCTAGGAGCTGAGACTGCTTTCCCAAAAGGAAGTGCTGAGCATTCAGAGTATCTTGCTGCCTTGACGAGCCAAACTGTGTTTCCTGGCTCAGCACTCTTCATGTTCTCAGGTGTTCAACCAATTGAGTAGGCAACATAATTGCCGATTTGTTACTAGGGAAAAAGACTAGCGCAGATTGTTTCTGTTTCCTGTATCAAATGCTGTAATTAGATGTTACAACTTCTTGCAACTGAAATAAGTGGGCACTTGTGTATCAGTTGCCTAATGAGACTGTAATGTTTCTGTGTTTTGTGGGCGTGGTGTTTTTTTCAAAATTTTAGTGGAACAGCTGCTTCAGAAAAAACATGAAGATTCGTGGTGGGGATGCACCTAAATAGTCTGAAGCTCAGGTAGAGGGGATTGGGATGAGTAAGATTGGCACAGCAGCAGGAAGAAGACAGTCAGAAAACATCTAGCTGCCCTCGGGGGTCAGAAACTTCTAACCCTGGGCAGCAAAACAGACCAGGAAAATGACCCATTTGCTGTTCTGCTTCCAGACCTTTTTCATTCGCCCTGGCTTGAAGCAAAACATGCTTTCGTTGCCCTTATACCTTTTACTGACTTGCATGCCAGAATGAGAAGACTTTTATATCTTTGCATTGTTAAACTGCCTGAGAGAAATGATGAGTTTACTGATAGAGGATGTCAAATTCAGGTTTAAGGTTTTTCCCCTATTATGTTATTTTTATTTTACACTTTTCTACTGCAAGTGTTTATATTTTAAGCCCGTACTGTTTATGTATGCTGCTACAGCACCACTTACATAAATTTTGGAGGGTTTTGCAAATAAAAACTGACTTCAGTCACTGATACTGCAGTGGAGAGGACAGAGGTAGAGATGGGATGGTACTGGTGAGAACAAGGCTGGACAGGAAAAGAAGAAAGACGTGTAGTTCAGAAATGAAGGCGGGGAAGAGATCCTTGGAGAGGTCTGTACAGCAGAATTTCTCAGTCTTTCTTCAAAGTCTTTTGGGCTCAAGGAGAGCAGAGAAAAAGTGTGGTAAAACAAATTCCAATAGAGAGTAGAAAGAAGAGAAAGGATGGGGTCTATGTGAGATGATTGTACCAAGGTGACAGTGAATGGAGTTGTTTTGTTACTTCAACTCTATAGGCTTTAAAAATGTTTCTGTGTGGTAGTGGTAGGGTATTTACCTTGATGGTCTTTGCTTTTTGTATGAAGAAAAAAGGTACTGGTTTTAGGAAATGAGCTAGATCTCATGGAAATAAAAATGTTCAACTCCCAAAAGCCTTAATTGAAGAATTTTACAAAGTGACTGATATGTTTAAGTTTTTTTGTGCTTTAAAATAAATCTGCTCCAAATAAAGTATTTGCTTTAGACATCAGGACCTGAGTTTGAAGAGTCTCAGTGTGCATTTGAAAAGAGTTAAATTTATTTTGTCTAAGCTTGAGGGGAGTTGTTGTAAAGTTGGAGCAGGGGAAATAATAGGGCATTATTCATTCTTCTTCTGTTTTTCCAGAATATCAGTTTCTATGGACAAGAGGAGAGGGACTTAAGTCTTAAGGGACTCTTGCTCCAAGCTGATTGGCAGTGCATACAATTTTACCACCAGAAAGCAATAAAATAAATACATAGAGCAACAGTAATGGAAAGCAGATGTCTTGCTTTTGCAATTAAAGAACTGGAAGAGACAATAAGAAACTGATGGCAATTGACTCTGTGTTGGGGGGAGTACATATATCTTCCTTACTTGTCAGACAAAATGGGAAACTCCATACTGGTGAAAACAAAACATACATTAATAGCCATAGTGTCTTGCTCTGAAAACTGGGGCCATATGTGCTTAATTTTTCATTAGAAAACATCATGCAAAGGATCCTGCAATATGGAGCAGGCAGCTTTTCTCATTGTGTTCTCAGGTCTGTTTTTCTACTTTGGCTAATTCTATAAAAATCAGTCAAGTCTCTGATTTAGCCGAGAAAAATGTGTGGAAACTGGGATATCTTTTTCTTTTTATTCCACATGTGTGGGTTTTGTATCAGGAGGGAAAAGATTTAACCAAGAGAGTTATCTGTGAAATATAGTTTAATGTTTTTTAGAGGCTGCACATAAAGTGGAAGTAAGTTTGACATCTTGCATTCTATATCTGAATGTTGCCATGAACTAAAATGGTAATTAGTCACCTGCACAGCATCTTCATCAGCATCTTCATTCACTGACAGTAGTACATGGAGTTTTCTTACTGCTTATCTCAAGGCAAACAAGAAATGGTATTTAGGAGAAAGCATTCTTTGTAAGCATTAGCATAGATGTGTAAATGTATAGGTATGCTTTGAGCAGTTTGCCTCTCCTTCCATCAGCACACTTTTTTTAGCCATGTGAAAATGAAATGCTTTAACAATTTGTGTTGAGAATGGAAAAGTCATTGAGACTGGGGCATATGGAAAAATAAATAAGAGCAGAGTTCTGGTACTTTCCTTCCATGTGATACCGGTCCAGGTGAAAGCTGTAGAGTTGAGAGGATGTCCTATCTGCTCTGCTTGAAAGAACACTTAGTGATCTATTTTAAGCAGAGTACACATCAGTGGCATGAAGGAGAGAAGAAAACTGTGTGAAACTTAATTTTGATCTCTGGTGTGGTGCTCTTTCTCTGTCAGAGCTACTTAAAAACAAGCAACAAAACCAACAACTAAATCCTTTTTTGACACAGACAGAAACTGATACAGACATTAAGCTCCTTTTTTTGCCCTGGCTTAAAAAGCAAAAGGACTGATTTGGCATAAAATAGTTTAAAGAAAGCAATGAGTATCACAGCTAAAATAACTTTGAGTGAGTCTGAGCACAGATTGCTGCAGAGGAAGTCCTTTGGGAAAAATTGTCCATTTGGGGTTTTGGAGTTCAGTTAGGAACTTGTCAGCACTGCTTTATATATGTGCAAAGCTCAGGAGTTTTCCTGACTGTATTTCAGGATGTGAAATGCTATACTTCATGTTGTCCTGATCACCGCTGTGCTGTTGGTAAAATACTGTACCTTGTGTTCTGTGCTGTGCTGGTTGAATCACGCAGCAGGAAGTCTTGCTCAGTGAATAATCTACAACATACTGGCGTGGAAGAAACACTGAAGTGCCCATAGGAATCCTGATAGTCTCCTTGCTAACGCTATGCACAAAGTTCTTGTGGCACCTCAAAGGAAGGGCAGGTGGGAGTTTTTCACACTGCCGGATTACAGGGCTCACCTCCTCCCCCCAGCCCAAACAAACCAAAAAGCTGTAGCAAGAAAACTCTGGTTCTGAACTCTGACAGTTTTGGCAGGCTTCAGCTGGTGTGTTTGTGTTGTTTCACAAGGAAGGTGAAATTAGGTGGCTGCACTAGACTTCCACCTCTCACCAGTCTTTAATATAACCACACTTGAACATACACTGGTTTATGCATGTGGCACGTTAACGCGCCTTTTACTGCTTGGCCTGCTGCTGTCATCCTTCTGGTCAAAAACTGGTGCCAAGTTATTTAAGAATGTCAGCTACGATGAAAAATTCAGTATGTGAAGTAATTGCTGGTCACTCTACGATTAAGCGCTTCTCAAAGGTTTTCTAGGCTTTTTGTTAGTGTTTGCCCGAATAGCCTTTGAATGCAATGCTGTGCTGTGTGATGCTGCACCCCTACCAACAAAGAACCATTCTCCTCCATTCAGGCAAGACTGAGAATAAAGTATGTGCAGTTTGAAACACTGATCAATTCATTTTGGAAGACTGCATTTGAATTTTACAAGCAGGGTAACAGTACAAGTACTGTTACACCTTCTACTTTTAAATTCATTTAGTCTTTGTAGAAGAGAAATATGAAAACTTTTGGGTTTTTTTTGTGAATAGAAAACTTATGGCTGAGAAAGTGCTACTGTGCAAGTTTTTTTGGTAAGGCTAATGCTCTAGAGAAATGTTTTGATATTCTGCAAATTATTGTATAAAAAACGAAAGAAAAAAAAGGAAATCAAAATTTTACATGCTCTGCAGCAGTGACCATTTATAGTTAGGCCAGGTGGTCTTACTAGACATCTGTGGAGAATTGAGACTTTTTCTCTGTAAAGCATTTTGTTGATAATGAGGTAAACTTCCACATTTTTATTGCTCATTGGAATTGCTTCCAAATATTTTTATATTTGCTATGCAGGAATTTCTTTCATAATTGTCAAGAAAATCCAAAGTTGATCCTGGTGAGAGGTGTAACTCTTCTCATGAACATCTGTGTTTTGCCAGTGGGGATTACTGAGAGCATTCCTGTGTGCTTTATTCCCATAGCAGACTGTGTTTGTGCAAAGGTGGGCCTTTCCTAGGGCCATGACTGTAGGGGTTTAGGTCGGTGGTCTACCTTCCTCTGTATTTTGTCTCAAGTAGAGCAAGTAAAGTTTCTCCAAGACAAGAGGCATTTAACCAACAAAGCATGCATACAGCAATCTTCTCCTGATTGTAATCTTCCAATGAGCAACAGCATAAAAACTTTCTGAGCCAGAAGCTGTATCAGAATCACATTTCAATAGCTATGGGCTGTCTGTTAATTGTCTAATTCTTTTTTTTTTCTGAATGCCATTAAGCTTTTGATTTCCACAGCATCCTGTGATAGAGTTCATGATTCCATTCCAAATCCTTTTCTCCTAATGGATCTTGCTTGTTGTTCCTCATCTGGTCTTCTTCATCTGCTCAAAAAAAGCATTTCTGCTTTAGGATATGGAGAGGACTGAGCAGCATGTCATTCTTTTATCCTCTTGAAAACTCAGAGAACTGAGTTTTCTGTCTTTTCTTGACAGAAACGAGACTATCTTGTTTTTTTAGGTGCTTCAGTTTAGCACAGTACAGTCTGATCACCCAGTCTGTAAACGGGGATGAGCTCGGCCTGGCTTCAGACCTGTAGTTTACTCTGAGTCACCTTTTGCAACCCATGAGGTAATCTTATCCTTGAATCTTGAATTCTGGTGAAGGATTAGGACACTTGACTGGATTAAATTTACATAAAGTCAGTGAAGCTGGGCCAGACCTGCAGCTGATGTGTATGGCTGTTAAGTTACATTCATATGCACTGATCAAATACACTTCCATTCTAGTTTCATGCTTGTGCTGTTCAAAACCATATTAACCTGTTCACAAAACTTAATGTTTTGTGCCCCTTTATGAATAACAATTTGCCACTTCTAAATGCAACTTGTGGATTTTTNCTGTTCCTTCAACCGTGGTGCCTTTGGCTGTGTAAGAAAGAAGGAAAGGAGCCTATTACTGCAAAAAAGAGCTGCATTTGTCTGAGAGAGAATTGGAAACTTGAACAGCTTTATCTCAAGTTTCAAATAACCACTGCAGTCAGAAAGACTACACACAATCTTTTGGCAAGCTTATAACCATAAAAAACCCCAGTTTTGATACAGGTAAAATGACATTTTTTTTGCTTTTTTGTGGTGTATCACAAGAGGCTGTACTGACTTTCTCGAATCCATATCTTGTACTTTATAAATAATTAAGGCTGTTGAAATAAGACTTTCTTGACCAGCAGTCGTGCTTTCCATCTAGGAAAAATTTCCATCTATCTTTTGTTAAAATGCAGCCAAGCCTGCAACAGTTTCCTTTGAAGAATGCCGACTTGTAGTATTGTTTAAATTTACAGTCTGACTCCTCAAGTCAGAAAGGAACAGTTTCATTGCCAGTATGCATGGTCCTTTGGGTAGCTGGCACAGCACACTTGGAGGAGAAAGTTACAGAAATGCAAGGGGTGTTTGGGAACTGCAGGGCATTGTAGTGAGCATATTCCGCTTGATAATGGGTTACGCTTTACAGATATCCTTGTAATACAAAGCAAAAATTGCCCCTTCAAAAAAAGTGCCTGTAAGGAAGAAGGAGTCTTTCTTTGAAACTGTTGAAATCACTTCTGGGAAAGGTTTTAAAGTTTATATTCTTGCCTCCTCCTACTTTTCAACAGAAAAACACTTTTGTCCTGTTTGCAAAAGAGAAATCATTAGAATGCTTAACTGTTTACACAGATCTTAAGAGAAAGGGTGTTTATGTGCCAAAAATAAATCTGTACACTTCAGTGTGGAGAAATGACTAAGAAAACCAGAGTTTTGTGTTTGAGCAACATTCTATTATATGCGCTGAAACTACAGTGAAAATAATTTTCTTTTTAGTTGGCACTTTTAAAATCAAATATGCAAGTTGGACAGATGACATTTAGAGATGTGCTCAGATGTCTACTAAATGTTTTTTAAACATTTTATGTGGCTGATACTGTATCATGCCAAATACGCAGTAATGATGTTAGGAGATGGAGTGATTATTCTGCCTGTTTTGCTTGTTTCACTGATCATTAGTGTAGCTTTTGTGTGGAATCCCTGTAGATTTGGAGGGAAATGATGCCCGTTAAATTATTCAGTGGAATGGAGAACACAGGGATATAATAAAAACAAAGATGGTGTTCCTTTTTCTGTCATGGGGGAAAGACTACCTCTTGAGTTTGGTGTTGTTGAATCCTTTGGAGGAGAAGGGAATGTAACTTCCTTTATGAAACAGTCACTGTCAGAAAAGTTATAAAATACTGGCTCCAGGGCTTTTAAAAATTTTAGTCTTCCAGACTAGTATTATTTTTATTATTTTTTCCCCTCAGAAATTATGGGTTATTTTATGTGGACAACATTGCTAAAACTGATAATAAATGTGTATTTATGACTTTTAAAATCACTTTCTCGCTGGGAGAGCTCTGCGAGGACAGTTGCTTTGTGCAGGCAGTGGTGATGCAATAGTAAAATAGCAAACAAAAGTGTTGCTTGACTGTGGACTTTGCTTTGAGTCCTACAAACTCAGAAAGAACCTTACTTGCCCGGTACTGATAAAGTGACACCTATTGCACTTACTGTTCCCATGTGGAACATCCCTGAGTTAAATTCTTCAACTTACAATAGTTGAATTGTAAAATAAACTAGATACATATTGTAAAACTCTCACTGAGTGTCCCTCAGTTCTGATAAAATTATTATCCGACAGAGATGATGAGTCAATATGTATCTTAAAAAAAAAAACCCAGACAAAAACCACCACAAATTTCTAATTCCTGCTCTTTTTTTTCATTTTCCTTTAGTTCCTTGGCATAGCATTTCTTGGGATTGGATTGTGGGCATGGAATGAAAAGGTAAGTTGAATATAGCACCAAACTTTGTTTTTCCTTTTTATCTCTCTTTTTCTGATGAAATATTGAAACAGTGATATGCTGCATATTTTGTGTTCACACACAGTTTCTAGTGAAACAAAATCAAACCTGTCAAATAAAACCTTAGCTTGGGTCAACGTAGAGCAACATTGTTGGCATCTTTCCCAAGAATACCTTGGCAAGAAATGGTGGCTGACACTTGCCCATAAAATAACCATTTCAATCCCTGCACACTCAAACTGCAGCTCAGATACCAGAACACCCTGCTGAGGCAGTATGTGCAGTGTGTCCCTAGGAATGGAGGGGGAGCCTATATGTCTTACAAGGCAACTTCCTGAAAAACAGTACTGGGCTTTGTTTTAACATAGCATGTTAATTGCTGTTCGTCTTAAAAAATCAAAGCCAAAAAACTGAAAGCCAAGATGAACTCTGTAAACCAATGCAAACCTGAGGCAGATTAACCCGTCTTTTCTTGTGCAAATTAAACTGGCCACTAGAACACCCTCTGTTGCAAGACTCTAAAATCAGCTTCGAAATGGGAAGTACATGTGTGTGGGGTGAGTGGGCAGAGAAAGAGAAAACATTTCTGAACCAGAGCCTGATTTTTAGTTTGCTTGCTGCAGAGGTTGGGAAGAAGATAAAATATCAAGGCATAATATACAAAACAAGTCAGTATGTCTTGGGTTACTGGATGAAGAGTTTGGCTTGCTGAAAGACAACAGCTAAAATTAAAGCCAGAATTTCCTTTTCTTCTTTGTTTAAAAGATTGAAAATAATAAAACCTGGTTGTTAACAATGGTGCTGTGTTGTTCAGTTACATAATAGGTTTTTCTTCTTTTCATGGAAAACACTGAGTAAGTTATAAATTGATCTTCACTTAAAGCATAACAACTGGTGCTTGCAGCAGAACAAATAACATATTTGGAAGCTCTGGAATTCTGCCTCTGAAAAATTTAGGACAAATTTTGAGCTGTTAACTTATATTCTGTTTTTTCTGTGTATGCCCATTGGATGTAGATCATTACAAACAGTAATGGGATATTAATTAACACACACTGTATACACCTATATAGATGTATATGTATATTTACATACCATATGATATTGATGTTGGATAGCTCAAATAGGCTTAGAAGGAGGTGCTGCAACTTTTTTTTATTCAGCAAAGATGTGAAAACGTTTTATTTACTACTCTGAACATACTCTCAGAGCTTGTACCTATACTTAAGCCCCACAGAACTCGATTGTTTGGGACTGGCTTTACAGAAGAGATTTGAACATTTTTGTATCATTACAGTAGGTGACACAAATGATTCCTCTTTAGAGTGAATGACCAGGTAAAGGGAAAACAACTGTAGTGTTTGAAGTCTAAAGTACACCAGTCTTAACAGCTAGAAGATGTCCTGGTAGAATCCTGGTTAGTTAGGGTTTACGTAATTTCTGTATGGGAAAGCATGTACCCTTTCCTAGGGAAAATGTGTTCCATTCTTAATTGCTAATAGCCAGAAGCCAAAGCTCGGGTTTTTACTTGAGATTTGGACATCTGTTATCAAGTCATCTTAAACCATTTTTAATCAGATTCTGAAAGTGGGAGAAAATGTTGTTTTAAGATAAGCAAATAAAACCACCACAGTTTAATATGCATTAACTCAAGCTCCATATGTAGTAGGTTTTTTAGAATTTTTTTTTTTAATTAACAAGTAAAATGGAATACTGTTTATTAAAGCTTGGGTTTTTCCTTGAGCATGTTTCCCAGCTTCTTTAACTGTTGTATTCTGCAGTGCTTAGTATGGAGTGTTTCAGTTCATGGTTGTAACAATCAAAATGCTGTAGAGGTAATAGCTGAACTGTAGAGCTCTTGAGCACAGACAGATTTGAGTTTTATAGAAGAACTGTGGAAAAACTGACTTCTGTCAAACCAATTTGGATCCTTTATTTCACTCAGCTCTTTAGAGGACAGGCAGTGGCCAAAAGCTGCCATCAGCAGGATCAAGTTCCAGGTACTCATAGGCCCTGTGTTATTTAGTGGGGGGCAGATAAGTTAGATCCCAGACAGAGTTGTTCTTACTGCTGATGAGGAGTTGAAGATGAAAGCCAAGTAGGTGAAGCCCAGGGCTTGAGGGGTATGTAAGATAACTGAAAAGCCCTTCTGTAGCTAGACTGCTGCTTGCCTAAGGCGAGGATGGATATCCCTTAGGCATTATGAGCTGTTGTAATGGTACACTGTAGGACAACAAAGCAGCTTGTCAGAGAAGGACCTGGGAGTCCTGGTGTACACAAAGTCAAACCATGAGCCAGCACTGTGTCCTTGTGACAAAGAAGGCTAATGTGTCCTGGGCTGTACTAGGAGTGCTGCCAACAAGCTGAGGGAGGGAATTCTGCGCCTCTGTTCAGCACTGGTGAAGCCACACCTAGGCCAGTTCTGGGCTTCCCAGTCTAAGAGGGATGCTGATGTACTGGAGAATCCAGCAAAGGGCTGTATAGACAATTAAAGGACTGGAGCATCTCTCCTACAAGGAAAGGCTGAGAGAGCTAGGACTGTTCAGTCCAGAGAAGAATAGGCTCAGGGGAATCTTAATGTATGGAAATATTGGCAGGAAGAGCACAAAGAGAATGGAGCCAGGCTGTTTTGGTGTTTTGGCACAGTGGTGCCCAGTGACAAAGGCAATGGCCATAAAATGAAACACAGGTGGTGTTTCCCCTGAACATCAGAGAACACCTTTTTTTTTTATAATGTGAGGGTAACTGAGCCCTGGCACATTTTGCCCAGAGATTATTTGAATGGAGTTTCTGTCTTAGGAGATCTTTCCAAAGCAATCAGGACATGGTTCTAGGCAGCCAGAGCTAGGTGCCAGATTACCTCAGCCATTCTGTGAAGAATTCCTGCTGCCCCAATGAACTTGATGTTACCAAACTTGAACTTGACACGGCTGTTGTATAATGTGTACATTTGTAAGGGGTTTCTTGCAGGAGTAGGTCTTCAGGACTCCTACTGTAAACTTCATTTGGTGGTGAAAATTTTTATTAACTTCCATTTTGAATCGTGCGGCTTTATACTCAGCTGTTTGGTTTTACAGCCTGCCCATCGACTTGTGTACACTTTTGTTGCTTCACAGAATCTTTTCAAGGTAAAAAGATAGTGTTCCAGGCCACATTAAAACTTCAGGATGTAAAGAAATAATCCACACTTCACAGGAGTCCCATTGGCTGCTGGTTAAAATCAGTTTGGGACAGATTTGTGGACTTGGTGCCTAGTTTTTCTTTTTTTTTTGCTAAGTTGGCTTGAATTCTCCCCTTTAAACTTTCTTGTGAAGAAGAAAAGCACAATATCCAGTCTTGTGGCCTTCCTTACGGCCTTTGCAGGGAGGCAAAAGAGCTCATTTGTCAAGTAGGCAATAGAATTGGCTTGACAGCCAGTCAGCCAGCCCTAAACAAAAGCTGGGCAATTAGCATTCTGAGCCATGAACCTGAAAGAGAGCTGGGGGTGGGGTGGGGGCAATAAACTCTGGGGACGAATAAAGCTATCTATACATGGATGTACTGTATAGCTCACAGTCTTGCAGTGTTTTCAGGCATGCCAGGCTTGGGCTTGTACCATTAAATAGTTCATCCATGGCAGCCGATTTCCACCCTCCTCCCAGCAACAGTGACATGAACATTGTTAACATATGAAGAGTCTACGGAGCCTCAGCAGCTTACAGCACTTTTGCTCGGCAGCAGGGGAAAATGTTTATATTTCATTGTTTTTCTTAACCTCTTCAAGTCATGTCTTCTCTTGACTCTTTAAAAATAAGCTAGACTTTAACAAAAAGTCTATTTCCCTCCTTGGTTGTAGATATTAGATATAGCGGTCTTAAGGCTGTTCTTGGTGTGATACCAGTAGGTGCTTGGGAAAATAAGCTTCCTGGCTACCTGCAGGAGATTTATATTCAAGAATAGTGAGCCTATGTGATGAATTGCTGTTATGTCTTCTGAGACCTTATAAGATTGTCCATGGACCTTTTAGAAGGAAAGCACTGTGGTTTTGGGGTAAACTCTTAAGTAGGGGTAGCAAAAGTAAGAGACACTAAAGTAGGGAAGAAATCTTGCAAATTTTGTTGATTAAATGTAGTTTGTGCATGAAGATGACTGAAATGAAGAGGGAGAAGTGGAAGAAGCTGACAGTGTGCATTAGTTTGGCTTCTCAGCTTTTCCTGTTAAATCAGCATGATAAGATGCTTCAGCTCAGAAGTCAAGTTGTGTGCAGTTTGGAGTAATTCTGGGGACCAGCATAGTGTTTATGGTACCTCTGGGTGCCAGCATAGTATTCTTAGTGAGCAGGACCTCTAAATCTGGATCTCAAGTTTTAAGATAGACTTTTACTTGTATAAGGTGATTTAGGTCTGCTTTGGTGTTCTCGGACAAGGTAAACTCCCTACATGGAAGCAATCACAATTTGTCAGATCAAATCTCTCTCTCCTTGCCCTGAAGTGAAAACCAAAGTTGTTTTCAGGAAATAAATCTCACTTCTCTTATTGTCCCAGTGAGTGGCAGACATCAGGAAGGAGTGATACACTAGTCACTCCATAATTGTTGTGCATACACATCACACAGTTCTTCCAGAAATTATTGCCAACAAGGAAACTGTGTACACATCCTATGTTTCTTACAGGCTGAAGGATACCAAAAGCCTGTATCTTGTCTCTAATACAGGGCTGTGTGTGTGTTTCATAGGACTGGAGAAGAGAGGGGGGGATACACTGTTACACTTAATTTAAATTTCAATATGTAAATATACATAATCTAAACAGGCAGGCTCTTAAAAAATTTACTAGTGTTCCAATACTTTATAATCATTTATCCTGAAAAGTCTAAAAATCTGTATCTTGTATGTATTTATGCCAGTTATTCACCTATTGAACTCTGCTTTGTCAGGAGAAGAAAGCTAGGCTAGTTCTTCTCCTCTGTTAGACACATGAAAAATACAGTTCTGCTGCTATTATTGTTTGCTGTGGGAAATGCAAAACCAACAGAAGTCAAGGAAATAAGATTTGTAAACATCCCCCACCTAGTTTCTTGCTTGCAGAGACAAAATTCTGGAGTAGAATTAATTTGGCATATTTCAATGAGTATTGTTCTGTTCCCTATGTTCATTCAGATGCACAGCATGGAGAAACTGCATGGAGTTTATGACTAACAAAGCAGAGAGACATTTTTCTGTTTTAAAATCATGCATTTGAGAATACTTTTATTTACCATCATCCCCCAGATGTTACTGTTTGCCAGTGATACTAAGTCCTGCAGACTAGCCTGTGAAAAGGCTAAACCTCTGTTTACAAAAATAAATAAATGTTTCAGAACATTTTGTATTGATGTATCTTGTTCTGATCTTCTGGAGTTTTTTGGGATATAGTGTGGGTTTGTGGGGTTTTTTTTTTGTTTTTTGTTTTTTTTTTTTTTTTTTTTGTTTTTGTTTTTTTTTGGTTTTTTTTTTTGTTTTTGTTTTTTTTGGTGGTGTTTTTTTTTTTTTGTTTTTTTTTTTTGCTTGTTTTTGTGTGTTGTGTTGTTTTTTTTTTTTCCTCCCGGTAATGGGATATTGCAGCAGAGAAGTTTTTTCCCCATCTTGGAGGAAATGGAAAATAAAAAATAGCTGATTTCTTCCATCCTCCTGTAGTGTTCAGTCCTCTTACATGCATCCTGTGGGCCAAATTCCATATATACTCACTGTATCACCTCTTTGTTTCTTAGGCTGATGATTCTCCTAAGTTGTCTCTGACTCATTATGCCTTGAATTTTCATTATTGGGTCAGCTTTTCAAAATTGCTGCTGCCTGGACTGTTTTCAGTTGGAGCCGTTCTCTCCTGTCCTGCAGTTTGCTACTGTGGCTGTTAAAGCAGCAGCTGTTCAGCAACAGATGATCTAGAAATGTCACTGGTTTGTTAGTGCACTTGTGACTCCCTTCTCTTTGGCCCCATTAGGAACCCAGGAACGCATCAGATTGTGTAGTGTGACAACACTAGGTCACTGCTCCAGCCAAGATGTGTGTCTGGCTTTGGGCTCAGCCTGCGAGGGCTGTGTCTGCTAAATGCAGGCAATGGGGACCAGCAGGAGAGGAAGTGGTGCTGAAGATCCAGCTTGCACACTCTGCAGGTGTTGAAAGGTTTCAGTTCTTTTCAGCCTAGTTCTAGTGTGATCTCGTGGACTGAATGTCTGCTGGTTGGAGCATGAGTTATGTTCCAGGGGCACACCTTCATTTGTAAGTAATCCAGTCTGTGTGCTCTGAGACTGTTCCCTGGTGTGAACTGAGGCACAGCTTGTGTGTGATCACTTCAAAAGGACTGCTGGATCTGACCTGTAATATTAATGTAGATGTGCGCCAAAGGCAGGAGCTGGAGTCAGGAGTCTGTCTCTGAAAAGTAGTACAAGCTGTTCTGATGATCTTAGAGTACAAAATGGAGAAGGATTTAGGTGTGGACCCTTATTGCTTCCGTATGTGACTGTTGCTTCCTTATTCTTTATTGATGGGATAAAGGCAAACTATTGTGCAACTATAGTACCAGGAGGGGCATTCGTGAGCTCCTGTGTTCAAGACCAGCATTTTCCCTTTGCCTTGTTCTCCCTTGAGCTATACATGAGATGCTACTTGTAGCGTGGAGGGCTCAGGCCAGGATGAAAACATGGCATGACAACAGAGGACCTGTGGGGCATCTCTCAGGCTGTTTTTCTACCTGTGCTCACATACCATGAGGAGAAGACTCCAGTTCTGCAGGAGTTTTTGTTGAGCCTGGCTTGGTTGTCTCATTTCTTGGTGGGGTGGAAGGCACCCTTATATTGAAGGAAAGAGCAGATCCTACTATTTCGTTTGACTTCTCCTGAATTTGGGGTGGGGTAGAAATATGGGGTTAATTTATCCTGTTCCATACATCATTATATCCTACTGATTGAAGTACATTTCACAAATAAAGGAATTTTTTTCACAACTTCACTCTTACTTATTTTAGTTCACTAATGGATGACGCTTTTGTTTTACTACACCAAATAAATTTTGACTTGCGTTGGATTAAAATATTAAATAGCAACTCATGGACTGTAATGTACAACAGGCTATGGAGGGTCGAGGAAAAGAGCAAACAGATGAGCTGGAGATCAGCCAGGGAACATGTCCTGCTGGCTCTCCTTGTGGGACTACAGCAGAGCCCTGGGTTGACACCATAGTGAGAAGTAAATCACTCAGGTATGTAGCTTTGTACAAACAAAGCATTTCCTGCCAAATACAGATTACACACATGCCTAAACTACCAAGAAAGTGATGTGCATGTACCTCAAAAATAACCATACTTAAAAATGAGAATGCATTTAGAGGAAGAAGTTGTTCCTCCTTTTAGGTGTTGAAGTATCAAAGTACTTGCAACTATTTAAGTCATGGTTTTAGTGGGCAGCTGCAGTAGTGTTTTTGAAGAAAAATACCTCGCATTTGTAGAAAGCCTGACTTTAAAGTATTTACAGGTGATTTGTTTAGGTCTTGCAGTGATGTAAGAGAGAAGTCGATAGTCACTGTATATTCCATGACTGCTCAGCCAGAGGATTGAGAGCGCATCATGTAGAATGCTGTGTTAGAATATGAGATTGCTGATCCTCTGCTCAAGCACCTCTGGAAATGTTTCCTTCTGTTTTTGGCTAAAGATGGGTTGAAGACAGAATTGGTCACTACCAGATGTTTGTACATCTCTGTCGAGTGTTTCCCAGGAGTAGTTATTGCAGCCAAAAAATACTTGATACTGTGGTAGTAGGTGTAGTTGGCATTATAGAAACTTGTAGTGGATTGGAAGAGTATGTGCCTAGAGGACTGTACATTTAGATCTCCTTAACAATATGAAGTGAGATATTGTTCTCCAGTCGTTGTTGTGCTGCTTGAAGCAAAATATGCTTTTCTTCAGGGTATTGCACTGCTGCATCTTCAGAGAGCTTATTTGTAAGTGTCCAGAGTACAAGACTGGAAAATTGTATTTGAAGCAGTAAGCAGGAATCTTCTATCAGACTACCTCTGTGTATCTTGAGCTGTAATCACAGAGCATTGTCTTGTGTTTCTCATTCCCACTGCTAGCTATGGTTTTATTGACAAAGCCTCTCTGAAGACTGTGTATCCTGAGATGTCTCTCCAGAATACTGATAACTTGGGGTTCATATGCAGAGAGCATACGGAGTACAGACGAGAATTAAGCAGTATGTGCTTTGCATTGTCAAGATGTGTTATTTGGGATTTATCCAAGCTAGGCTTATGATTGCCATATGTGGACTAGCAACAGATGCACATAAAGGTGCTTTCCAAGGACAGCAAACAATGGCAGATAAAGCCTGTGTTGTTTTATTCAGTGTGTGTTGGATCATAGCTACCCTGAGGAGTGACCAGCCAACACGTGGCATTACAGGGTGCTAAGAGCCTGGCAGTTCCAGAAAATCAAGTAAAGGGAGAAAGGGCAGGATTGGAAAAACAGTATGAAACTGGCTTAATAAATTTTATTGCCATCAAATTTAATGTGAGTGTGACAAAATGCAAAGTGGTGTGTTTCTTACTACCACTTTTCTATTATCACTGTCTTCTCTAACGGTACTGTTTGTGAATGCAAGCTGAATTTTAGTTGGATTTATTTTCATTTGAATTTTCCTACTTTCATATGGAAAGAAGTTGATTTAGCATAGTAATTTCCTTTGAGTTTTTTGTTGATTTATTTTTGTTGCTTTGTTTTTAAAGAAAAATAAAGTGTCTTATGAAGAGAGACTTAACTCTTCATCTTTTTTGGATTTTTTTTAAAGTAAATACAAGTAATACAAAGGAAACATCACTTTTCCAGTGACTGATTTTTTCACTCTACTACACCACAGTCCATTAATTCCAAAATCAGCTAATGTTAAAAGAAAAGAGTAGTAGTGCTTGCTTTAGGGCAGAATTTATTCTCATCTTATGGTAACTGTATAAGCACAGAGGAAAGGGCTTTGTAACTCTGTGAAGAAATCATTTTAGTAGTTGTTTTTCCCCCTTGAGGTGGAGCTAATGCTTCTTGACTTGTATAGGGCCAAGGCCTTGATTTTTTTCAAAGGTTTGTGTGTTGTTGGATTATCCTGACTATACTGATTATTATTCTTAGCCAGAAAGTTGGCTTGGATTTCTTTTCTATGACAAATGTGATGAAAAAAAGTAGTGGAAAAACTTTTGCACAAGCTGATGTAAGTGTTAATGACAGGTAAGTGTTCATTTCATCTTGGTGTGTAGCATCTCTTCACTGAGATGGTACCAGAAAAAGGGATGGGCCGACTGCTCCGCTTTGGTAGCAGTGCTGGCTTTCAGTTGTGTTATATCGTTCCTTACACCTCTTTTTGCTTTTTTAATGAATGACAGTAAGGCTAGTACTGTATGTGATGTAGGAGGAAAGTGATGAATGTGATTTTTTTTTTTTTAATTTATAATTTTTTTTTCATCCCTCTCAGTCAATAGCCTTCTGTAGTAGGAGGGAGAAGAGTACGCTTTGAGAATGTCATTCATGCTGTTGGATTATTGTTCATACTTTAGGATTGGGTGGTAATCAGATTTTTCTTTGGGTTTCAGCCTTTTCTAAGGCTTCTTGATGTGTGCATTGGTGAAATTCACATGTATATTTTGCCTACTCTGTCCTTGTCTGCAGAATTAAAAAGCTTTGAGTACTGTCTTCATTTACTGCTTGTTCAAGTTTTGCTTGGGAAACTCTATGAAAGTGGTTGCAGAATATATGAAGTAATGTGTTAGAGATATTGGTTACATGACAATTGATATGTTTTGAGTGGTTCAAAATGAGTATGTGTATGTGTGTGTATATGTATGTGTATATATATATATAAAATAATCACAGGTCTGAAGCCACAGTTGTGAACAGTCATCATTAACCATGTTACTATAAGCTTCTGGAAATGAGTTTATGATAAATTCTCTCTAAATTATTGCTGTTTTGGGACTAATTTGAAGAAACAAATGGGATATGAACAGGAAGAAGAAAAAGGATGAACCTTAGACTTTACAGATAAGGAGCTATAGATGTAGAGATCTCTATTGCTGCTTCTCAAGCCACAGCATCATTCAGGAGTTAGAGGAAGCAGTAGTCCAAAGTACTCAGCCTGGGTTCAGGCTTCTTTGAGGAAACACAGCAGTGTGCCTTGCATTGACCTACAGCACTGGGGAGGTGCATGAAGAAATAGTGACACTTCAGCATTTCTTTCCTGCCAAAAAGCCTTAGGAAACTGTAATTGTTCCTGTGCAAACTCACTGGAATAGGGGAAACTTTGTACTTGCTTCGTGATACAACCCATCTGTTCAACATCAGCCAAACTCTGCCTAAAATGTGTTCAAAAAATTAAAATAGATTCTCGGGATTACTGGTGTAGCAACCCAAGCTTTGCTTCTAAGGCAAAAATGGCATTACAAGCAAACTGTGCTGTCGTATCTAAAACACAGCATATGTGATTTAACATATGATAGGTCTACCCTAAGTTAGTGTAAACCATGTCCCAAGACAAGTTTTTAAATTGTCTTTAGTCCTACTAAGAGATTTTGTTGTTTTCAAATTATCCCTGTTAACTAATTATTTAGTAGCTTACTTTATTTCTAGAATGAGGTTTTGTCACTGTAGATGCCTGAAATTGAATTGGCCAGATATGTAGTTTGTCCAAATTTGTTGAAAAAGTTTTTGTTGCAGGGTACTGCAACCTAGGAGCTCACTTCTAATTTCTGAAAATTGCTGTAAATACTGATTCAAGGTGGTTTTATTGCTTTTAACTGTTTTTTCTATCATAACATGTAACTGTGGGCTTACATAAAAGATCTGTATGATTTGTAAAATGCATCTCAGCATGGGTAATAAGATTGAGTTAAGTTTTGTTCAAGTATCTGGTCTGAGTTTCTGGCAGACTACTTGTTATAGCTACACAAGCAGAAAATGCCCTGTGGGTTTCTCAGAGAGGATTCTTCAAGAACATTTTGTTACTCATTCACATGTTGATTCAGAAATATTGGACATAATTGCACTTTTTCATCTCTTTTGGGATACAAAGATTTTCTTAATTGTATTTTCTTGCTGTGCTGTGGAATATTTATTTTGCTGTAGTCTTCTTCTTTTTTAAGAAGAAAAATGTAGGCAGAATTTGTACACTGGAAAGCTGAACATTTTATCCTTTGGCATTGTCTCTTTCTCAGGGAGTGCTGTCCAATATCTCCTCCATTACTGACCTGGGAGGCTTTGATCCTGTTTGGCTCTTTCTAGTGGTAGGAGGAGTTATGTTCATTTTGGGATTTGCAGGATGCATTGGAGCTTTACGAGAAAACACTTTTCTTCTCAAATTTGTAAGTAGCCTTTGCAACTGTGACAATTCTCATTCACGCAGCATGCTATGTTCTCTGTTCTCTTTTACTGTGTTAGGCTTTTAAAATGCATTTTGCAGAGGAAGGTGTTATCCAGTGTCAGAGTACCATGAAAGCACTTAGCTTTTAACACTTTACAGCTCTTCAGTCTCTGGTGCTTGCTGGTTGTGGTTTTTTAAAGTTCAAAACTTTTGGTGATAAGAATCATATCATGGAAGTACCGCTTTTGATATGGATATAGCCTAACATTTTGCTTGCGTGCCACAAAAAGAGAGAAATTTCTTGTGGGAATCTGTGTGTTGAACTTGGAGTCCATAACAAGCTGCCTATGAAATATGAGGGATGTAGATACAGTGAATGTGACCCATGTGACGTCAGCTGTGCAAGGGCCCCTCATGGTACAGAGGAGATAGAACTGTTATGAGGGGTCGGTAGCTGATATCCTCAGTCTGTGCCATTCAGCTAATTGGAAAGGGCTTCATTGCTTTTAATGCTGGGGCCTGAGGAGAAAAGGAGAAGGGAAGGAGAATGTGTCCAGGATATGTAAAGAAAATGGAAGTTTTCTTGAACTCTGGGCTGGACTGTTGGTTAGGGAAGGAGCTGCTGATATACAAATGTACCTCAGTATGCAGAGCTTCTTTAGCTAAGTAGCTGGGTTCTGTATTTTGAAAGACCTCATCCTGTGACTTTTGAAGATGAGGGTAACAGTATCATGCTCCCTTTTAGATAAATTGAAGATTTGTAATTAAAAAGATTCTTTTCATCCACCACTCCCATTTCCAGAGGTGGGCACAATCTGGGTGCTAGTTGTGTCTTCATAACCATTAACTGTTAATATGTACATGTAAAAGCTTCCAGTGAAATAACTGCCTCGAAGTGACACATTTGGCTCCCACAGACATGTTGTATAAGGGGAGGAGGCAATTGAGAGTCGCAGTTCTTGAGGCATTTATAAAGCAGCTTGTAACACTTTTTTTTTTCTTCTTCCTTACTTCTCTTAGCTTGCCTAAGATGAACCCATCTGCTGTACCAGAAATAGCTTCCCATACAGCAGCTGTGGGAGAAATTAAAAATGCATTTGAACACACACAGAGAGCATATTAAAATGAAACTCAAAGGCACAGTTGCAAAGGGGATGGACTTCCAGTACACCAGGACCCCTGTGTGGTTTAAAACAGTGTAGACTCAGTGGAAATGCTTAGAGAAAGTGGCAGATCATTAGTAATGCCTTTGGCATCCATTGCATTTGCATTAATCATAGCAGCCTCATTTAGTTTTAATGTGGATGTGAGTCATTTCATAGACATTCCGCTCTGACTTAGTCATTAATTAATTTCTGCTGTTACCAATTTCTGCTTTGTCTGCTTAGGCAAAGCTTTGCCAATGAGAGGATCTAAAGCAAAAGTCACATAGAAAGCATTTTACTGGCACTATTGGTTGTTTATGTCCTCTGAAATATAAGTGCCTGTGTAGAAATTTAAGATGGGTTTTCAAGGGCCCTACATGTGGTGGTGATTTGCCTTCTCTTGAAATTTACAGTGGGTCTCTTGGGTCTCTTTGAAAATCTCGGTGAAATGTCCAAGGTTTGGACATTTGTTATTTGCATTTTTAATATTTGTTAGAAAAGAATTAAGATTTCTGTACTACGGCTCCAATAAAAATGGTGTGTTTTTCATTTAGAATTTCCTCTGTGCCAAAATGGCTTGAACTTGCACTGAAACAGATAAAGCGTTATCACTGGATATAATTATGATCTTTGAAAAAGTTTTTGGTCAGAAAGGAAAATAATTTTAGCCTTTTTTATTTTCTTCATAGTTCTCTGTATTTCTTGGAATTATTTTCTTCTTGGAGCTCACTGCTGGTGTTCTAGCATTTGTTTTCAAAGACTGGATAAAGGACCAGCTGTATTTCTTTATAAACAACAACATCAGAGCGTACCGAGATGACATTGATTTACAAAACCTAATAGACTTCACACAGGAATATGTAAGTTGGACTATGTTTATCTTTTTGTAAAGCTTACCTTTAAGAAATACCTGCTCTTAGTTTTTACTTTCCAGCTGTTTTGTTTCTTCAAGAGCAACAGAAATATTGTAGCATATAATACTTTTGAATATATGAATATTTGTCATTACAGAACTTCTGCAAACATACAGCATCTGTGAAAAGTGGCTTTATGAGTGAGTAAAACAAGATGGAGAGTTGGGGTGACTTTTCTTGGAGACTTAGAGATAGCATGTCAAATGCACCAAGTTAAAATATTTTGTTGTAGGAGCCGTCACATCTGTTTAAGAAATTATTCCTTTTTTAAGCTTAATTTGGTCCTAGGATGAATGTTGGTGCAGTTTTAACAACATTAGACATGCTACACCACACTGCAGAGTGGCAGAGGTATTTAGTTGGTCCAAATGAAGCTACAATGTTATTTCTTCTGATTTTGACTTAATAGAATTAACCTAATGAAGTGGGACACTTGTAGAGTTCTTGTAGGACATCTCTAAGTGATGCCACATCTGCTCTTGGGAGGGAAGGGTGAAACCAGTGGTGCACCTGTTTGTGCAGGTTAAGCTCTGTAGTTTATCACTCTGTGTAAAGAAGTCTTGCATTGGCTTTAGCATGCAAGGTCTGCCAGTACCTTCCCTCATCAGTACTCAGTTCTAGCTTGTGTTGATGAAGTCCTCTTTGAATTTGGCACTGTGTGGCTAACATGGCTAAGTGTTGGTTGAATTCATGTTTGCTAATTTTGTACATTCTGCAATTAAAATAGTTTTAATGCTTAATTTGCTCCTCTATGCCTGGGGGGAAGAAAGGTAAGTAACAGGATTTGGATCCTTGCACTGTTTTGAATCTTTTGCAAGAAGGTCAGAGGTCACTACAGTCTGAAAGCAGTGGTTCACTTGTATGCAGCCAAAGGCTACAGTCCAATTTTGCAGTCACTACCTAAAGCTTTCTCTCCTAACTGGATTAGCACTCAGCAGATAAGCCAGGGGCAGCGCAAGTTGTGACAGCAAGTTACTTCTTCAGCCAGTAGAGATAGTGCATGAAGACAACATGTTCAACATGTTCAGGTATTGCAAAGAGAACTGTGCTACATCTAGAAAAAGAGAATTGCTATTTCAATGCTTTTAAACATGTGGTTTGTTTGTGCGGTTTTAAATTTTACTTTTTTTTTGAAGTTGACATAGATGCGTTCATTGGTGTAGCTCCTTAAATGCTGTAAACCATCAGTGCTTCACTGATCTCCAGTCCATTCTGTGTATGTTCAGCAAAACACACCAATTCCTTGTGTGTTCAGCATGTTTTGCCAGAGACTGAGCTTGCCTTTTGGCAGATTTACTCTTTGAAGGATTCAGTAGTAAAGGTGTTAATTGTGCAATGTGTAATGCTCCGGGAATAATGTATTCATATTGTCCGACATAACAGCCAGGCAAAGTTCCCCCAAACTGGCAAAAGGAGTAGCTGTACCAGTGTAGCCCTTGGAGCTTGTTTATTTGAAAATCCATGGCCCGTTAGACTGGACAGAATATTGTACTCTTGGCTCTACTGTCCCTCAGGCCTGAGCTTGTAGGCCTGTGCAACTCTGTGGTATTGTGTAGGCTTATCAGATCACCCACGGGTTTCTCTCCAGAGAGCAGCATAGCAGGGTGTGAACATAACTTTAATCACATGATAACTTTGGAACCACTTACAGGTCTGGAATGGTATTTTTAAAAAACGACAAAAACCCCCAACCAAACAAAAAAAAATGCCAGTTTCAGTGAAAGCAGTGGGAGTCTCAGATTTTGTTTTGAAAGCTAGAGGGAAACTGGCAGCAATGATGCGTGTTACTAATGCTGAGATTTTTGTTCTGAAATTTAAGAAGCTCTTCTTTTTTTGTTCTAGTGGCAGTGCTGTGGGGCTTTTGGAGCCGATGACTGGAACCTTAATATTTACTTCAATTGTACAGATTCCAACGCGAGTCGAGAGCGCTGTGGTGTGCCATTCTCTTGCTGTACTAAGGACCCTGCTGTAAGTGACAGTCAAGAGAGTAGGATGGGTCTGCTGTTTCAATTGTAAATAACTCTTCAAGATTTTCCCTTTTTTTTTTTTTGTCTGGAAATTGTGCGTAATTATTAAATTCTCACCAACCTGTATTCTTTTTGTTCTTGCAGCTCAGCTTTACCACTGACTTTACTGCAGTCAGTAAAAATAATAAGCTAACTTAAGTCTTCATTTTGTGGCTTTTAATAAAAAGAGAGAACCATGGGCTTGGCTGAACATACATATTAATTTTAGCAAGTATAAAACAGAGAAGCTCTTTAATGAGTTGAAGGATGTGAGCTTTCAAATGAAATTCATCAGAACAGGAACCCTCAAGATCAGACACTTTAGAGGAGGTATTATTCATTATTTAATGCAGTGTCCTGAGGCTGCAGCCAGTTTGACCCAGTTTGTGCCAGGTATGGTAATGAATGACAGTCTGTGCCCTGAGGAACTGACATGTTTGCATTAGAATCTTGAGTTGGTTATGGATATCTTTACGTACTTTTTTTTTACCTTTAAAATTACTGCCTGTCCTACAGTCACCTGAAATCAGACTTGAAAAGTCAGAAATTGTCTGCATGAGCAGCTTTTTGGTAGATTTTCACATCCTTTAAAATATTTATAGTTCTGGATCATCAAGTGGAAAATGTTGCAGCCATGCATTACTAATATGGACACAATCAAGAAGACTAAAGTGTAAAGTGAAAAGTAAAGTGTAGGGAATCAGTTCACTAAGAGTAGAAGGCTTGGAGCAGAGATGGGTGTGTACATGGAAACTGTTATGTGCTGCTGTATACATTTGACTTTATATAGCTTGAAAGAAGCTGGCTTTGAGTGCTTGTATTATCTAGCAATTCAGCTGTGGCTTTTTCTCCACCTGGAATGACTTATAGTTCCTTGAATGTATTAGTCTAGCAGACTGAAGTTAGGCAAGCTGCCAAAAGGCACCTCAGGTGCTTCCTGCCTTGCTAATAATGCAGTGCAGTCACTGCTCCTGGCATCCAGTTGCTGCTGCTCATCCCCTCTCCTGATAAGGCAGTGCCACTTGCACAAGCTGGTTCTGGTTCCTCTGCTGTGTATGTGTCTTCACAGTAGTTTGAGTTTTTCTGACAAACATAGCTGAAAATGTTTTAATGGGATATTAAAACAAAATGTAGGTTAGGCTCAAACATTACATTATGCTTAGGATTCCCTCTACTGTTTGCCTATCTGCCCACCCACCCACACAGAGGTCATCACAACCCAGTTTTAAAAATATAGTTGTTATAAAACCAAACCAGTGACAGCAGTACAAGGTAATCCTATAAATACATAATCCATCCTAAAGTTCTCTCTTTCTCTCGCAGTTGTGTAAATGGCTATGCAGTTTGTTAGGGTGTGATGCAGCAACCAGAAAATTGAAGATAAATCTAATTCTTTTCTTAATGGCCTTTAAAGACTGAAAATATTACAAGTCATGCATACAATTAAAATAATTTTAACCAAGCTGTGATTGGTTCAATTGCAGCTATAACACACAGGTTTATTCTGTGGGAAAGCAAATTTGTCTCTTTCAGAATTAGGTTTCAGTGTTGGACTGGTGCAAACAGTTACATGGATGCCTTATTGCTTTTAGTTTAGCTTGAATCAGGAAGTGGTAAGTTTAAAGTAGGCTAAAATAAGTCTCTTGAAACAAATTTTGACTACTGTGTTTCACTTTGATGTAGTTAAGGAGGTTGAAGTGTTCCAAATTCCTGTACAGACGAGTCTAGAAAACTTTTTATTTCCATTGTATTTTTCATACCTTCTTTTGATTAACCAATTCCAAGGCTAAAGGCAGAAAACATTAAGGGTGAAGCAAGTAAGCTTTTAGTACAATGAAGAAAACTTAAAATCCCTCTGTCAGAATCTTAGGTGCTTTTACATCCTTGAAGTCTGTGGCACTCAGATCCTGGAAAAGAAGCATTCATCTCATTAAGAGATACAAGTTGCCCAAATTTTGAAGGTCCATTAACGGAAGCCAGTTTGGGCAGCTGACAGAATGCAACCTGTTGTACTTCCTGCAAAGTGAGGAAACAGGAGCTTTCCACATTGATAGGAGATACTTGTTTCCATATGGCTGCTTTTTAAAATCCATTTCTTGAATGCCTGCCTTTCTCACTTCCCACAATTTGATTAAATTGTGGTGTTTGGTACACCTAGCTAAGATTGCCTGATTTTCTCACTTTCTTGAATAGTCCTTCTTCTGCACACTGTTGTTATATGATAAGTCAGTAACTTAATATTTTGCTGCCATTGTGGCTGATGCCAAAAGTTTCATGCTTCATTTTATTACCTTGAAATAACTAAATATACAAAGTAAACACACAGATTCAGCTGCCAATGGGAAGCACTTGGTCACTAGGGAAAGTCTGCCAGAGCCTATTTTATTACCTGTGCTTTGGGAGTACTAAAGGAAAGGGAGTAGGAAAAAACCCTTCTTTCCCATTGGTATCAAGCTCCTATAAGAAAGAACAGGCAGTAAGAACACATTACCCCATCTGTTCTTTTTTTCTTTCATGTTTTTGGAAATGAGCTAGATACTGTACATATTTCTACAGACATTCTCAGAAAGAACTTGCAGCTTCTGCAACAGAACTGCCCCTTGTCACCTCTTCATTCTGCACAGACTGAACCTTGAAAATAACAGTACTCTTGACATATTTTTTAGTATAGACAAAACCTTTTCAGCAGAAGGTTCTTTCACTTAACATAGATGTTCTCTAGTCCCTTTACTTTGATACTAAATGCTTTTATCTGGAACATGGAGTTCACCCAAGTGGAGGGCTGGTTTTCTCAGCTTGCTGACTTGAGAGATAAAACTTTCTTTTAACCGTGTGCTCTTGTTTGCTGTGAATAATTAATAGTGAAGAGTAAAGGAGGAAGGTTTTTTTTTATTAAAGCAATATGCTAACCAAAGTTTGGGTGATTGTTTCATTACATACAGGACCAACTCCAGGGAGCTGGGAGAAGGTGTTTGGGAGACATTTTACTGATTGCCTCTCTTCTCTCTCTCTCTCTCTCTCTCTTCTAGGAAGATGTTATTAATACTCAGTGTGGCTATGATGCAAGGCAAAAACCAGTAAGCTGTTTTTTTTTTTCTTTATGTGGTATGTTAAGGATCTGAATCCCTTTTTCGAGAGGAGATTATCCTACTGATGGTGTAGTTGAATGTAATTATCTCTGTTTTCTTCCCTCTTCTCCTTGGCAGGAAGTTGATCAGCAGATTGTTATCTACACTAAAGGCTGTGTCCCTCAGTTTGAGAAATGGTTGCAGGACAACCTTACCATAGTTGCTGGTATATTCATTGGGATAGCATTACTGCAGGTAAAAACATCATGTTCTTGGTAATGAGTTGCATAGAGGAATAATAGATAAAGTGAATATATGAGGGGGGGAAACTGTATCTGAGAACTGGAAATGCAGTGTCAGTTGCCTGTTCGTGGATTTTAGCAGTGGGAACTTAATGTATGAGGCTTTCTTTCTGTTAAGGAATACTTAATTTTTATCTACAGGGATACATTTTTTTCTCTTCAACTCTTGGCAGGTCGAAACTAGCACTCTGTTAGATAAAGCTTAGGTAGAGACTTTTAAGCCTCTGCAGACCTACTGTTTCCAGTGGTGCTTAAATGAGCAGCAAAGAGCCTTTAGGGTCGCTTTGAAGGAAGACTAGAAACTTTAATTAAACTGCAACCTGGCACCACTATAAAAATAGTGGGGTTACAGGAGTTCTGCAATATTTTTACTTCTTCCAACACTTAACTTGTTAACACTTACCACTTGTTGACTTAATTTCTACCTCTGTTGTTTCTTTCATATCTAAGTTCTGTATAACCTAAGGAATTTGCCTATGTGAAAAGAGTTGTCCAATGCTCCAAATGAATAAACTGTTGTCTTTTCCAGATATTTGGGATATGCTTAGCCCAGAATTTGGTTAGTGACATTGAGGCTGTCAGAGCCAGCTGGTAAAGCTGCTGAAGTAACCACAACAAGACACTGGACAACCGAAACCCTCTGAAACCTCCAGTGTGTCACTCCGACACCAAGCTGTATGGACATGGGTGACAGGGAAGCCTTCTCTCCCGAGTAGTCTCAAGTCTAAGTTCCTGATATTGCAGTGAACTTGTGTTTCTTTGGGGGGGGGAGAGAAGAGTGGGCTATTGAAAATCTGCTGCTCACTGACAATTTTTTTTTCTTTTAAACCACCACTTTGAAAGCTGTTGAGCCGTGAATCTCTACTGTATTCTTGATTTTGAGTAACAAGTGGACACTTTTTTAAATTGGTGTATTCAGTGAGACAGAGTTGCATCGTTGTAGTCTGTGGATATGCTGTTTATTCTTCATGTCATGAGCTCTTTGATAGCTGCCAAATATTCCTGAGATGGTCTATCTCCTCACCACTCTGTAAAGGAACAATCTTCTTGTTTTCACAGCTAAACATAGCTACAGGCCTAAACCCACGAAGCAGGAAGCAACTTTCTATGCATCTATTGTACAGTAAAAAAAATTGTTTTTAAAACAAGGGAATTTTTTTTTATGCAAGCTTCCAACCATCTCCCTGTAGTACTTTGAGGCTGGAATCAGCAACAGGGAGAATTGCTTAATTTTGTCAAGATCTTTTTTCCTTCTCCACCCTTGTATGAAGGGAAAGGAGTTTTATATTTGACAAACAAGGGTTGCTGCCATACCTTTGGATATCAGTCTCTTTAAGGCAAGGATGGGATATAACTGTATAAATGTATGAAAGCAGTGTGGATGTTGGATCCAAGTGAAGAATAATATTCAAAGAATGAATTATATATTAACTTAAAAAAATCAAAACTTATGTATCTGATATGGCAAAATCTTTTGTTTCTCTGAAATTTAGTGTAACCTAATGTATTTAGGGATCTCACTAATATTAATGCTCTGACATACTCATGCGAAGCTTGTTTCTTTGGTCTGTTCCTAGTTGGGGCTTTGGTCTTTCTTTTTTTCTTTTTCTTTTCTTTAATTCTTTTTACTTGCATGAGCTGTGGAATAAGAATCTGTGACACTCCAGTACTTTAAATATGTGCATATGTTTTAATACAGTCTAATCCAAACTTATCTATTGATAAATGCATGTGATTATGGAAAGATCATATATCCCATTCTCTTGGAAGTTGGAGAGAACAGTTTTTGCCAGAGTAAATGCTTACCTCCAGTGAATGAATCCATGCTATGGAGCTGTGTCTCCTTTTCTTGCTCTGAAGGCAACAAAGAGCTTTCTTGAAGCAACAGAATAAGTCTTAAAATAGAAGCATTTATTAGGATCAGCTAAGACAGACCCTTTTGAATTGGACACAAGAAAGGAGAATATGGAAAAAAGCACAAGTAGTGAAAGAAGACTTAGATCAGGCTCCATCCAGCTTAGTGCTTTTGATTTGTTCTTCTTCACTAATAATAGTGAACTTAAAGACCTGACCATGGCTTGGGTAGTTTATTGCACTTTGTATAAATTGAGCTTGTTTTATGACCCTTCTCAATATCTCCCATACAGTCCTGAAAGCTGTGGTCCTGCTTTGGTCAGACAGCGGCAAAGGGTGTGTAGCACCTCTTTGTAAGAATGTAACATCTTTCTCAGTCGAGTTTCCTAAAACCGGAGGTATGTGGAGTAGAAGAGAGGAACACGTTGCTTTCAAAGCCTCCCTGTTGTGGGGGATAGATAGAAGGCTGATCTCATGACCTGTTAAGGCCCTTTCTGATCCTGTGACTCTTAAATGGATATATGTACCCTTGCACATTTGGCTTTCTGTGCTTTAGTTGGCCGTGGTTTTTCTCCTGTCTGAAGGCTGGTGATGGGCATGCCGGTGCTTCATAGATGCCTCAGATAGACCCGTTGTCCTCCCGTCTTTGAGCATTACCTCATCCTCTTCTGGTTAACACCCACTGACTGGCTCTGAATCAGGCAGCCTCCATATCCCTTGGTATCTGCTGTTAAAGGCCAGCCATGACTCAGAGTATTTTTTAAAGCCTTTCAAAGCAATTATAATTCACTGTCCTTAATAAAGTTGGTTCCACCTCAGCACAGTGTTATGTTTTTCTTAGCCACTCCTTGACATGAGGAGTTACTGGTTGTTTTCCTCCAGAGGGACATACCATTTTGCCTGATAGTGGCAGGACAGACAGATCATCAGCACCAGTGTTGCTGCACAGAGACAAAATGGTGCAGGGAGGAATCAGGGTAGCAGGGTTGAGGAAATAACCCCTCCACCAAAGAGCCTTGATTGTGATCCTGGGCTTTGATTTGGAGGGAAAACAAAAAGCCTAATTACAGAAACATTCCTTGTTGCCACTGATCTTGAATACTGCTGTTGCTGCTCTAAGCTTCTGAAGATAGCTTCATTCTTCTACTTGAATCTCTGCAGTTGTACTGTATTGGCCTTCTGTCTTGTCACGCTGCTCTCTGAGTTCCAGTCTGCTGGCTGTGCTGTTGGCAGTGTCAGACTGATAGGAGAGTAAATGCTCCAAGCTGAGCAAATCTTGTTCTCGCAACTTGCACGTCTACACACAAATGTGCAACACTTCTGCTGAATCCCAGAATGACTGACTGTTCTTACAAAAACCACTAAAGAACTTTTATTTTTCTAGAGCTCATCTTTATTGCTGCAGATGTTGATCCTTCTCCCTCCCTCATTTCCAAGAGATACTTATTTACTCATTTTTGTGGTTGTTTGATGGATGTGCACTGAATGTTTAGGATTAGCTGTCTATGTCACACATTTAAATCCCACATTTTTTTGTCTACAGATCAGGTAAGATGTCCTAGAAATGTCCTTTCAGCAGCTACTTGGCAGCTTAGGTGTCCAGTTCGAAAAGCTTGTGGGAACCCTTGGAAATCAATGTATTATTGTCAGAGCCTGCCAAATACAAGCAAACTTTCTTTCAGGAAACTGAAAAGTTCAGGTGAGCTGCAACTAAAGCACAACTGCTGGCTGCATGGGCTCAGTGTCTAAAGCAATAAGATACGGTAGGCGCTAGGACTCCATGGCAATTTCTAGGCTGCCTGATGTGGTGGTGGGGTAGACATGAGTTCAGAGATCAGTCTGATTATCTTTAACGTGCAGTAGTTGTTCAGAAATTTGTTGGCAGATATACAGAGTGGGAAACAGCTCTGTTTGCTGGGTGATTCCTGTGGAGTAGTGGCATTGCTAGCGAGGAGTCTGGTAGCTCAGCAGCAGCACTGGCTTTAAAGCTATTTCCATATATCCCATTGAGCCCTGCCAGAGGGCATCACAGTCCTTGCTCCTCTGCTTTCTAAATACCCTCTGTATTCACAGGCCTTTCTGTTGTTTGGGGTTTGGGGTTTTGTGTTTTTTTAAAATTAATAGCCTAATGGACAAATGTTTGATTCATCTCTTTATGTCTGTTTTGGTAGCAGTAGGATCTCTTTGCTTAAAATCCATAATTTTGATTGTGCCCCTTAGAGTTTAAAGCTGTGGGGGTGCTTGCTCAAGTGTACTCTGTCCTGAAAGCCTTCTTCTCTCCCCTTTGAGAGAGATGATCATTGTAGTTCTGGTGTGTAAATAGTGTTTGAAATGTAAATAGTAGCATGCAGATTAAATGATTCTTGCACATGACTGCTTTTCACCCTGAAAGTGTTCATTATGGATAGGAAAAGTGTCCACCGGGAGAGTTTGCTGGTGAGTCCCGAGTGGTTGTTTGGGCTGTCCCTCACCACGATGGAGCAGCAGGAGTGCCTCAGCTGCCTGCGCTTGTGTGTCTGCCCAGTGGGTGAGTGGCTGCACCTGAGGAAGGTGAAGCCCTGGCCAGCCCTTCGGGCTCTGGTTAGTGGCAGGGCCTCCCTTGCCTTTTCCCTTTGCTGCTTGGCATTAGAACAGCATTAGACTGTAAAGTGGAGAGTCGGTGGCAGCACCTCTTACCAGTTATGGGAGGTTGCTATCACTTGTGGCAGGACTAAACATGGTGCTATAAGAACTGTCCTGGACATCAATCTGTATTTCTACTACTTTAGAGATACCCTTGTTAAAATTGGTCTTGATTAATATGGTTGGTTATGAGAGAAACTATTGTCTTAATTTTTGATTCTGTTTCCCTTCTTGCTGTGTATGTCTTTTGGGTGCATTGAAATAGCAGTTCTGCAAATACCTAGGAAGGAGATCAGACCTCAAAAAGGTGTCAAGCACTGCTGAATGTTCCAGTTCCTCCCATTTTTGTTTTTTCTCTGAATCTTTTTCAGATACCTGTAACAGGTGATGAAACTGTCTAATACAAATGAAATAATACTACCCAGATCTATTAGCTACCATTTTTGCCACTTGAAAAAAAGAAATAAAAAATCTGTCTCCCTTAACATGCAGTATAAGAAGAAGTGTTGTACTACTAGCGTGCACGAGGCAGCACTGCTAGCTGTCTTTCGTGTTTTGGCAATATAAGTGTGTTAATAAAAAGCTCCCTCTGTATGTGTGTTGATGTTCACGCTGTGTACATAGTAGAGATGGACCTTGAGCTCTGGGGAGATTGGGATTTGGGTTTGTGACTCAGAGCTGTTTCTGATACGTATATTCCAGATTAGTTCCAGCTGAATCTTTCTCTCTGGTTCATCCGAAGGTGTACAGCAAGGTGTCAATATTTACCCTTTGTGTATCATTCCTTTTTATACGAATGTATTCTCTTGTGTTCCTTTTTTATCAGTTGTAAAATTGATTGTAAAAGCCAACTACACTTACCAATTGAAAGTATTGCTATAACAGACTGCATGCCCAGTAGAGTTTGACTTGAGCTTTAGTTTTCTGATTTTGGACTGGTTCCCTTCAGTCTAGGAGAAAAGCATAGATCAGGTGCATAATGTATTACTTGTCATCTTTAGCATTAGACTGTGGTATTGTATCACATGCTGATCTCAATGGATGTAACTGGAATCTACTTAGGAAGTTAATGCAACTTCCTGGTAATTCATTTTAAGCTATTGAAAATGGTCTTGGTCATGCTACTTGTGTTCTTGGGTTTTTGTTTTTTAATAGAGGCATTTTTTAGGAATGTTTTAATACACTTATGATGGACAATACAATAGTTTTAATAGTCGTGCAGTATTCTGTATTTACTTGAAGTAAATCATTTTATATGCAATTTGTTAGATAATTACAATTTTATAAATAAAATTGTGTGAAATATGATGATGTGAATGTGTATGTACTCTTGATGTAGCACTTAATATTAACAATAGAAAGATACATTCATGGGAAGTTCCGCCAGGAAAAGATCCCTACCTCCTTTCCTTCAAACTAACAGGGGAAATAAATCCCCATCTCTCATACGTGTTGTAGAATACTGTGTTCTAATTAAGTAACAATGCTCATGCCACCAGTGGCTGCCCTTAAGTGAATAGTAAGTTAATATATGAAGAGCATGTCCCCATGTGAAGAGATCCCTTATTTGCTGTAAGCTGTTGTTGAAGTCTCTGCCTAATGAACATGCTCTGCTTCTTTCCAACAGGTTGCTGATGTTCCTCAGGCTGCAGTGGCTGTGCTCTCCCCAGAATTACTCTGGTGACCCTGATGTGTTCAGAAGTTGCTGCTTTGCATGACTTAGACAAATGAAATTCCCATTTACCTTTTCAAAAGTTTAAATAAGTGCAACATGTCCTTAAACAGAAGTAGTGAGAACTGGCTTACATTATTGTGCAGGTAAAAATGGGTAATGATGTCTTGTGGTACTTTGGATAGAGGAGGAAGAAGACTTTTTTAAGTATTTCAAAACCTCTAGGTTTTGTACACAAAATGGCACTGTGATCAGTTTAAAAGCATGTCTATATCCAGATTGAAGTCTAATGCCTTTTGGATATTTCAGGCACTTATCTGTATGTATGGAAATGATTTGGCAAAATAAGCATCTAAATTGGGGACAGATGACACACAAGCACAGGAATGACCAGAAATTAACAAAAAAGAAGAAAAGCCAAGAACATTGCCTAATAGGTGTGACAGACTTGAATAAACGTTTTCATGATGGAGAGGGAGACTAGGAGGGGCTACCTGCCATCTGTCAAAACTCTTGACAGACTTGTACACTGATTCTTGAAGTTGAGGCTAGTTACTGTTTGTAGGACTTCTGAAACAAATGACCTTTTCTGGGTCTCATGGTCTCATTTGACTAGTGGGTGCTCTGGATGCAAGGCCAGTATTGTTGGGGTTTGTGCTTTACCCAGCGGAGCTTCTTGTAATAAGGACAGTGAAATGTAAAATCAAGGGGATGTGTTCACCTTCCTGATGGTGAAATGCTGGGCCTTGCCAAGTTTGTACCAATGCCGACAAGCAAGACACTCAAGGGAGGTGCTGCCTGTCCTGTGGTGTGGCTGTAGGGATTGTTCTGGCTTGGCTTGCAGTGGCACTAAGACAAAGACAAGGCCCCATGTCTGGCATTGCCGTCATAAAAACAGTCTGAGCAGCAGATGTCAAGCTTTGCTTAGGTGTAATCTAGCTAGTAAACATCTAATTGGAATTACTGTCAGCAGTTTCAGTTCACTTGACTTCAGTCCAGTGAGTAGTGAAATGCATGTGATAGTAACGTCCTTAGATCCCATTTGTTTTTAAAGGTGCTCAGAGGATAAATGATT
Organism: Machaerirhynchus nigripectus; assembly: GCA_013397975.1. NCBI lineage: Eukaryota > Metazoa > Chordata > Aves > Passeriformes > Dicruridae > Machaerirhynchus > Machaerirhynchus nigripectus. Next base: position 77,333 of record VZRQ01004644.1, on the reverse strand, counting down.
TACCAACCACATAGAAGTGAGCTGCAGGCTGCAGCACGCTACAGCACAGCATGGCTAGATACAGTCTCTTCAATTACCATCTCCTACTGCAACATACACCCTTCTTTGCCCTTATGTGGGCTTTCCTTCCTAAGCTCAGCACAGATTTTATCTAGGACTGTAAGTCATTTGATATTCCATCCATGGAAATCATCTGAAAGAAGGGTATCACCACTGGCTTGTGTTTATGCTTGCTGTGGCACTGGTATTCCTGATAAACATTTGGTGATGAGCATAGACCTAATGCTTAACCATAGCTCCAGTCAGACAACCAAATGGGAATTCTGTCAGTGTCACAAGCAGTTTTGTGTGAGCACTTGCAGTTTATACCAATGTCAAATGGAATAGTCTCTTTCTAGAACTAGGCAGGTTGTTGATAACTCACCTTTCAAATGTTATTTTGGGTTCTGTTAAAGTCAATAGAAAATTTCTGTTCCTGAGAAAACTTGGGCTTGTGAGGGCCTGTGAGCTGTGATTGTAAACATGCATGTTCAGCAGCAGTGCAGAGGTTCTTTATTTGGAGCCTGATGTCACGAGGTCCTGGTCTGTGTTGACAGCTCTGCACTGTCAGTGGCTTTATTGCACTAGTACTAGCAAATACCTTTTTGAATGTGTGTATTGTTGTTTTGTTTTTTGCTGTTGTGCAGTTTGGTATTGGAGGCTTTTTCTGCATGTTTCTGGCACTGGATTAAATGGATGTGGAATCTGCTGAAAACTCCTGTAGCATCTGCTATGTTTTGGTACAATCTGAGAGCTTAAGCTGACTATTGAAGGCAAGTTTCTTTTCATACCCAGCTTGTGTAAATAATCCCTTTCCCCTCATGACTGGCATCTTTCCATCACAGTATCTGAGGGATAGGCAGTGGTTTCATGGAGCTGGGGAGTGAATTTGTGAAGATCAAAAGCAGTGGTTTGCAATTACCTCGCATGGGATCTCATCGGTGCTTGGACTTTGGGTTTGCTGCCTCTGCTGGTAAGAAAAGGATCTTGAAACTTCTGAGGCTGGCACTTCAGCACTGGGAATGCTGAATTCACTTTAAAATGTTTTGGATCTTGTGACCTTCATGCATGGTGGGCTTGATTAAGCTATGCAATGGTATTGCATAGTCCAAAATAACATCTGCTGGCTTGCTGGAAACTGCTATCCCAACTGGCTCCTGGTTTTGCCAAAGTGTTGTCTCCTGGTTTGCTCACTGGCATGTTAACAGACCTACAAAAGAGCAGCTGTGAGGTAAGATGCTCAGACTGGCAGTTTTCCATCTCCCTTACCTAGGAAAGGCAAAAAAGGAAGTCTCTTGCATCTTCCATTTCTCATTCGATGGGCTTCTGTTGAACAACTGCTGCAAGATATGCCTTTAAAAATCCATCTATAAAAACCCCCAGTAAACAAAGAAGCAATCCCAAGCAAGCCCAGGAGCACATGGCTTTATAGGATAAGGACTGTATCATGCATTGCTGCTAAAACGCATGACTGTTACGCCACACAGTGCCTCTGTGTGAGCACACACAGTGAAAGTGGTTGGAATAGTTTCCTTTGTATCCACTCAGCCAAAAGGCAGTGATTGTGTTGGGCCAGAGCCTGGAACAAAAACAGCTCACCAGTGCATGATGGTGCAGTCGCGGCTTCTGCGTGGGATTAGAAAAAAGGACAAACCACAGAGTAAAGTGAGAGCACTGAAATTTTTATTTGTTACCTCTAGGTACCACGAGTTTGACATTAATAGGCAAGACCAGTGAATGAGCAGCAGTACATCGCATTCAAACCTGAATCTCCAAAGCACCAAAAACTGAGCTAGATTTACTTCTTAATCCTATAGTCAGCACACTAGTCTGGACTTGCTGCATTTCATATTGTCCCTAATTTAGTAGTACATTGTTATGCAGTTAGGGGGCATGAGGAAAGAGTCAGTTGTGTAGTACCACTTCTACATCATCATAGGACTACAACATGCACATTCTACTATGTGGCCCAAGCAACACGAATACAAGTAGAACAGTTACGGGTGGAGACAGGTTCATGTTAACACCACCTATGAATTTGTAGAAACCTTTTTGGACGGGTACCTACAGCAGTTCATCAATTTGTGTGGGAATGTTACACGCATGCACAAGTGATACAGTGGAAAACACAGCAGGAGCGGCAGCAGGACGGAGGACAAAGGTGAAATCTGTGATGGGATGCACTGGAAACAAGACCTTCCTCAGCTTTCTACAGCAAGTCTCTGCTCTGTTAGCGAGGCCTGCTGGGCAACAGTTTTGTTCTCATGGCTGCGGAGTTTTGATATGACTTCTAGAAACGCCATGCTCTGCACTTCTTTTTGAAGAGGTTCTGGAAAAAGTATTAAAAGAAACAGTGCTTTGTATGAGACAGGCAGAAGAACAGAAAACTGATAAACTTTTCTACTAAACCCTGTACACACAAGCACGCAGCTGTGTGTATGCATGGTCTGGTTATTTTTGAATTGCTTTTGAAGATGGAGAGAAAACACTTCAGGGCGTCCAGCACACACAAACTCCATGGATTTCAGTAATGATGAAGCTGCTGCATAGCAATTAAGAATATCCACCTGGATTGCTTTCCAAAACAGATGCTTAAGGAAGTGTTTTTAGTGAAAACATTTTTTTTTTGTTTTTTTTTTAAACTAGCCTGACCAAGTGAGCTGGCCATGACAGGCTCACTGCATCATTTGTGTGTATCAACTCTTACTGGTTGTGTGGGATGTGAGATGGGTCCTTAATGGATTTGTCACCACCTGGTCACTGTTTGCTGTCCTTTAACAGCTCAGCTCTGAAGTTAACGCAAACACAACATGCAGAGCATTGCCCAGCGCTGTGCATATGGATGCAGTGTTTAAGTTCTACTCAAAACTAAGAGACACTGGCTGATGATTCAGATCCTGGATTGCATGTTACTTTTTGTATTAATTAGGAGAGGCTGGGAGCAAGTCATAAAATTGAGCAATTTTATAAGAAATTTGATGAGTTTTCTCAAAGCCCTGTACTCTGAACATCTCACCGTTTTGATCTAAAACAGCTGGTTTTGTTTCATGCCATACTAGTGAAATCACATTCAGCAAGAAATGCTTACATGTAATTTTGCTTTCCACATGCTGCTGGGGGCTTAATCTCTGAACTTCCCAGGAGAAAACCCAACCACCTGTTTCAGATAGCTATGCTTTATGCTGTGCTATTTACTTTTTATTTTTAATAGCAAACTTTGGCATTTGTTCCCATGCCTACCTACTTTCTGGTTCACATGTTGTTAGTTTTCATGCAGTTTAACCCCTGCCATGTTAGAGCTGGAACCTCAAATGCTGCTGTGCACCTGGGAACGTGTATGTACAGACTGATGTCACTGAAGCTGTTGGGGTGGTTATGCTATGTAAGCACTTCCTGCTTTCTCCTGAGATATCAACATATTTAAGCAGGCATTTCACTGTGCTTTACAGTGGCTGATAACATCCAATTTCATGGAGACTCTTGCCTATAGAAGACTCTGCTAGCTATGAATGCTGTGCTTTGGATGATTCTTCCGTTTTCCATTTTTCTCATTTTTCTTTCCCTATCCATTCACTCAGTTGCAAGAGGAACTTCCATATGGAAAGAATCACATAAAAACAGGTAGTTATTAACTGCTTAACACCATCTGAAGTTCAGGAAAGGCAAATGCAGAATTCTGCACCTGGGGAAGAATAACTCCAGCCACCAGCACAGGCTGGGGGCTGATCTGGGGAAAGCAGCTCTGTGGAGAAGGACCTGGTGGACAACAGGCTGTCCATGAGCCAGCTTCTTGTAGCCAAGAAGGCCATTGGTATCACTGGGGTGAATTAGGAAGAACATGGACAGCAGGTCAAGGTCCTACTCAGTCCTGATAAAGTGACATCTGGAGTGCTTTGTCCAGTTCTGGGCTCCTCAGTACAAGAGAGACATGGAGCTCCTAGAGTGGGTCCAGTGGAGGGCAGCAAAGATGATTAAGAGACGGGAACATCTCTCACAAGGAAAGACTGAGGGAGCTGGGCCTGTTCAGCCTCGAGAAGAGATGTCAGAGAAGGAATCATCAATGTCTGTGAGTATCTGAAGGGAGGGTGTCAGAAGGACAGAACCAGGCTCTGCTCAGTGATGCCAAGCACTAGGACAAGAGGCAACGGGCAGAAACTGATGCACAGGAAGTTCCACCTGAACATGAGGAAGAACTTCTTTACTGTGCAGGTGACCGAGCACTGGAACAGATTGCCCAGAGAGATTCTGGAGTCTCTCTCACTGGAACTTTCTGGATGCAATCCTGTGCCATGTGCTCTAGCATGGCTCTGCTTGAGCGGGGAAGTTGGACCACTGTGGTCCCTTCCAACCTGGTGCATTCTGTGAACCTGTGAACACACAGGTGTTGGCAACATCAAGTTAAATGTGATGCCAGATACCCCATAACAAAGCATAGTAACAACAGCAGTCACCGGAGAATTAAACTAAACCAGTGACCAGTAAAGTACCAGTACAGTAATTAAACCAGTGGAACTGCTTCTAGTCCTTACTGAATTATACTGGGGTCAGTTACTTTAAAAATAACTGCACAGGTCTGTTCACAGTAGAAATAAGGAAACATGTAGATGCTCAGAGTGTGGAGACAGTAAGGGAAAGAATTTAGAGGCAACAGAGCTGGGAGAGGTGTGCTTTAGTATCTCCCCATGTAAAGAGCAACTGACTCCTTGATCTTCCTCTCCTTCGTTAAAATAAAAATAACCACCCCAGAATAAAAATAAAAACTCCTCCCCAAACTTAGAAGTTAGTATCAGGGTTGCTCAGTTGTTATTCTTGTGTCCTTACTGATTTTACACAGGTCTGTTCATTAGGAAGCAGGGCAGAACAGTGGGTCAGTCAAATGCTAGGCCTTAACTTCCCAGCTGCATAATGCAGTAACATGCTGCTGTCCATTCTCTGGGAGCAGGGTAAGGAGCCTAATGCCTAGGCAAAGCTTATCGTCTGATGGCAGACTGAACTCTGCCACTTGGATAGCCCAGAAGTACCCCCCTAAGATAAGACTGGTCTGTACTCTGGTGGACTAGAGAGACAGGTATTTGATTTTACGTAACTCTTGTCAGTCTTACAGGTGACAAGATTCAGGAAGGGAAAATGCAACCGTCAGGCAGATTTTCTGAAAAGGATTTTAGCTGGAAACAGCAGCAATAAAGATCAAGACAGTGAGGCTGAGTGTGAACCTTTGGCAAAAAGCTTCTGCTCTAAAATGCATGGATAGTCCCAAGCATGAAATGGCTCAAGAAGGTTGTGAGTAACAACTAAGTTTACATGTCTTAACATTAAAGTGAGTGCTTACTGGGAGCTGAGGCTTGTTAGCAAATTTTGAGCACAATCTTTGCACACTGAGATGTGTATACTCTCTAAAACCGAGTATTTTTTCCTGTAAGATGGCAGGAATACAATATTCGCTTGCAGGGATGTACAGGTCTCCAAAATTAGACTTGCAGTAGGCATGGTGAACGCTGAGGAAAAAAGCATCTTTGTTTACAGAGACAGCACATGATTAACTGTGGTAACTTTTAATCTATTAATTGAAGTGCTGTAAACTAATCTCTAGAGAACCTTCATTTATTTCACACTTGACAAGTTGTGCAGACAGGCTCTGAGTTTCCACCTTTCTGTAATTATTCCAGTTCTTTGTCATCTTAGTTGTCTGTAACTGCCTAAAACCTTGATGGAATGAAATTTTTTCTCCCTCCACAGATTCAGTCTTAAAGAACTGCATGAAAGAAATGTAGCAACTTCTTGAAACCTTGAATGAAATTTCCCCATGACACCTTGCTCTTTTTTGTTTTGTGGTTTGTTTTTGTTGGTTTGCCCCCACACAGGTGGGAAGTTGCAATCAATATCCAACCACAGCCTGCTCCAACAGCCTGTATCAATATCCTGTAAACAGCCTGATCTTTAGCAGAGGGTGAGCTCAGACAGGTAAGAGTTTACAGTGTCCAGCACTGATGTGTGTTACTGCACACTCTGCCTGGGGGGCTGAGCACGCGAGGGCTGTTGAGGAAAAGGATCCTTCCTAAACCGCCATCACACATCAGTTACAGGGAACTTGCAGCTAGAAATGAAAATAAAGTTCTTGTTTTCTGCATATTTGCAAAGACAACTTGATATTTTAAATGCTTTTCATTTCTTTCCTGTCAAAGTTTGAGCTAGCTGCATCGTATAGAAGCCAGGGTCAAGTTTCTGCAGTTAATATCCAAAACTGAGTTAACAGCCTCATCCTTGACACTACAGATAGACACTACAGAGTCACAGTAAACTGAACCTTTCTGTCTACACCCATGGTGAACAGAGAACCAGTTGCACTGTGTTTGCACATGCTCTGTTCAGCTGTAGGAGAGAACCATATTGCATACATAAATCTTGGGAAGCAGCCTCTCCTGGATACTCACCAGATCCTATAAGAGCGCAGATCAGCACCATGGAGTTGTATTTTATTTCTGGAGCACTTCTGTCGTCTGAGAGCAGTCTGTGTAGAATCTGAACAAGCTGAGCATTTTCAAGATCCTTTTCAGCAGTGACTGAAATACAAGTGAAAATTTTTAAGTCTGGAAGTGCCACTTGCTTTGATGCTTCCATGTGTTATCCCTTTACTGAAGCACGATCTCTCACCAGTGTGAAAGTGAGGCTGTGGTACCTAACTCATTGGTATAAAACTCGAACACATATTTATGGTATGATAGTATGATGACAGGAATCACAGCTCTTGCTATAAAAATGTGAAGTTGTCTAACTGCTTGAAAGGACAGTCACAGAGTTTAATGATGACAGCCAGTCTTAATGTGCAGTAAGCTGACGGAAAAGCCATGAGGCTTTCTAACCATTTAGGCCAACACCTGGAATACTTCAAGACTTCCATTGCCTGAGTTTGCTTTTGGAAATTCTGTCTGAATAAATAGAGATTGTGTAGTTCTTGATTCCATTGCAGAGAGAGCTCAGGGTCCATTATAAAGGCTGTGGAAAACTTTTCAAGATCTCCTTTTGAGTTACTACCTCTCTAGTTTTCTAAGATACACGTATTGAATTTGGGCTCAACCTTTAAATGCCTGAAGACAAGACAAAGAGATGATTCATGTGATTAGGAACATCTTTCCTTTTATTTAAAACAATTCCTTGAAGTATTGGCAGTGATTCGAAAGTTGAACAGAGCATTCCTATAGTACACAATGGCAAGAGAAATCAAGAACAAAAATACGTAAGGTTGTTAGTTTAGTTTCATAGTTAATAAGCAAGCAAGTATGATAAACAAAACCTCTGCTGAGCATTTACTCTCCTGTTTGAAAAGCTGGGGTACTACGAATGCAGGTCAAGACGTAATCATGTCTGCCTTCATATGGCAATTCTTGCACTTATTTCTGTGCAATTTAATGAAGACCTGTTGGGGGCATTTATCACCTTTGTGTATTCTCTAGTTATTTACTTACTAGGTAAGTGGATGCTTGACTTTGATAAGCTATCTCAAAAGGCAATTAACATTCCAGTGTAGGAATATGATCAGGTCATATAGTCTAAGGTATGTTCCCCTTCTGGGTTTTACTCCAAATCTGAAAGTTAAGCTGGAGGGCCTTTCTAGATCACACCACCACCTACCAGAATGATGGAGCAGATCCCATATAACCAGAACTCTCCAGTTTCCTGCATAACATTAGGGCCTGCCTGTGTCTGCATGAACCACCACGCATTTCTGTGCTACTGAAAGGCAGGTGGAAGGAGGAGGGCTATTCTACATTGCATTCTCCCTCAATGGCTTCTCTTGGGCATGCACTGGAAAGGAAACAGGTGGAGTGAGCTGCTGGGATACTCACCTAACTCTAGAGCCGCTATCAACGCCAGTGCAACGAGAGCTTCATTTTGCATTATTACGTGTTCGCTGGTCGCCATGGTTACTAAATGCTTGATGCCACCGCTCTGTACAATGGTCCTAATTACATCCTAAAATAAATAACGCAAAGATGAAAAAATTCTGCATTGCATACAAACTCTATTAAATAAAGGAACTGTCAGGGATGCTATGTTATTTTTGGGTAAGGGTACTTGTTGTCTTTATGCACATAGAATCATTTTATACATCAGTGTGCACATGAAGGCCTCCACGTTATCTGTTACTGCTCTTCAATTGTAAGGTACAGTGTGTTAAACCAAGGCAGGTAACCCCATGACTAAGTTAAGACACACATAATGAACTCTTTTCCAGGTTATACAGTATAACTCAAGTTCTCATGCTATGCCATCATCATCAAATAATTAGGGGTTCAAAGTATCCAACAAACTATATACTTACGGTAAGGAGTTGAGGAAACACAGTTAGATTATTAGTTAGTTTAGTTATTAAATCCTTCATCCCTCTCCACGAATTTTCAGAGTTTCTTCAAAATGTTCAGAGAGGTGAGATCGCAAATATTAGACCTTACTATGTAACAGAAATGGTGCACTTGAAAAGCTGTTTAGACATGGACAGGAAAACGAGCAGTGATCTCTTATTATGGAATTTTTCTTCAAATACAGAACAGGTAAGGAAAGGGTAGGTATGGGATACCAATGTGTTGGTTTCTGTTCTAAAGCCAGCTGTTGAAATGAACTGTTGTGCAGTACTGCTGCCCAGTATCCAGGAATTAAAAGTCATTTAACTGGGTTAAATATGTCTAAAGCAGATAAAAAATACACAGGGATTCTGTTTTCAAGTCCAAAATTTGATCCAACTTACATGACAAGGGATAAATAAAGATTTCTGGTCTCTACAGGTATTTGTTAGTTAAAATTTCAGAAGTGGTTGTGCACCTCATGTTTTCACCATCTTATGTCCCAAAAATACTTGCAAAATGTTTGCCTGAAAAATCAGGTAACTTGGCATGCTGAAAGGAAACTGTTCAAGGAAATGTGGATTGGGTTTTATTATTTTTTGTTTGTCCTGTGAGTGCACAAACGTTTGAAATAGCATTTATTTCTTGAAACAATAATCTGATTTAAATTTTTAATCTATATGTTAAAACAAACCACCATTCATTTAATTCCATTTAAAACACACCCCTCTTTGTAACACCAGCCACAAGCCAAAACTGATACACTGACCTATGTGTTGAAAGTGAATTATTTTTTCGGTCCTTGCACAGGCTTTGCAGTGGTGTTGTTTATGCAAGGAAACAGACACAGTATAATCATAATCCTTGAAAATGGAAATATTTTTAGATAATCATACTGAAGATACTAGCGGCCCAAAGTACAGCCTAATGACCCAAGAATATCACATTTAAAACCTTTTTTTCTTCCTAAATGACATAATGTACACAAGCATTTAAGTTTTTCTATATTTTTCTGTACTTGAAATGATGTATTTTATTATTTGTGATTTTCTGCTGGAACTCTAGAGTAGTTTTGGGAGCAAGACAATCTGGGAACTGCTAAGTTCTATTTGAATTGGTGTGGAATTTTTGCTATATAAGCCTTAAAAACCAATCAGCGTCTTTGACATCAAGATTTTTTATTTTGTAGGTGAACATCACCCTTTAAAAGGCAGTACCAAATAGATGACAGCCATCATGTTTGGTGCTAGGGTGGCTGAAATCACAGATACCTACTCCAGTTTTTTAGAATGACTAAAACTGACTGTTGCCTTTGTAAATATTACCCCAAAGCATTTAAAACTAAAAGCCAAAATCAAACCTGATCTGTTAAGAGCCATACAGCTGTACTCATATTCAAACCTAGAGGGCAGCAAAAGCTTAAAAAACCCCACCCTCTCGGCTCTGTTATCCTCTTCCCATCAAATTTCCTCTATGAGTATATGCACCACATAAAAATTAATTCACCTGTGATAATGCTGTTAATATTTGCCTTAATATCTATTTCATGTCATCAGTAGTGTCTCCATATTTAGAACTGAATTCTGTTTTCCTATAGAGAATATTGGTTAAACCTCACATCTGTGGTGGTGTTTGCCATCCATGCATACATGCCGGGACTGTGGGGAAGGGGGGCAGAAAAAGTGAGAACTCAGAAAAATGAACCCTGATCAGTTTTAGAGGCTGAACATAAAATGGAGAATGGGTATTAGACAGAGACAGTGATATCAGAAATCAGCAAAACTTTATATCCCCGTAAGGCCTGTTGATTTGTTCTTGGAGAGGCTCAGTATTAGATCAGGCCCCTATTATGTTTTTCACTTCATAAATGCCACGGATGAATGAAGAGGTCACTGTTACAGTCTGAGTTCTCAAAATCACACTTGCTATTTAAGCTCAGTAATGCAGCCTGTGTTCGTATCAGTGAATATGCTAAAGGAAGTCTGAGCCTGAAATAGCCTGTCTCCAGAGATGTGTTTGTCCTTTATAAGGCTGCTTTGTCTAATACTCTGCTGAACAAGAATGATGGACCTGGACTGCTTAGGTAAAGATATTTGATTGATATGAAGGTGATGGGAGGGGCAGATCAATTTTTCTTAATGTTATACTTTTTGCCATATACAAGCAAGCTTTTGTTAGAATTTGGAATAAATTATCATTTCTAATGATCCATCAGAATCTTAAAACTCTGAAATATGCTGTATGAAGAGTAGGGAGACAGACTATTTCTGGATGTCAATTTTATATAAATATATAGCAAGATCCTAACAACTGCGTTCACTGATTCTTCATACATAGCATCATTAAAACATAGAGAATACAGCATGCTGAGCTTCTGCAGGATACATTAAAAATAAAAATGAGTCAAGCCTTGGGCAGAGGAGATGTAACACATGAATACCCAAGCTGGCTTCCTCGAAGGATTGTTAGCTGGAGGGCTGGCTACCAACAGCAAGTGCACAACTCTTAGTTCTGACAAGCTGACCTTTTTCTCCACTAACTTACTTTTGATTTGCTGTGCCGTATAAGTGCAGAAAGTAGTCTGTTGGACTCTCCCATCACACCTGCGTGATCCTTGGCTTCACACCACTCCACCAATCGTTCCACCAGTTTTACATTTTTGCCCAGCTGTTCAGCTGCTTCTGCTACATGATGCCGGAGCCAACAACACAACAAAAAGGTTGTCACTTTTTTAAAGCAAGTGCTAGAAAAACAAGCTGAAAGTTACTAACTAGGAGTTAGAAGAACTTCACTAGCTTGCACTAACAGTGGGAGAAGTCAGGGTTGCATTGAAGCAAGTAAAGCCAGTCAAAATGAAAAAAAAAATCCAGAAAAACATTCATAATCCAGTTTTTGGAACAACTTTTCAGCCCGGTTAATGAAGCTTGTGAATTGATTAAGAGCAGGGAACATACAGATGATGTCACATGCCCAGCTGAGCTGTGAGCTAGGTCAAAAATTTAAAACCAGGCAGGACTGCTGCCAGAAGGGAGCACTGTGGTCAGTTAGATTAAGTTTGATAGACTGTAAGTCATGTAAGTTTCATCAATAAATTTCTATTTCACATCTAATAGCTTTGCTGGAACTAGAATGGATCTTCTGAAAAAATCTGTAGGACTGAGTCAAAAATAAATACACAGCTAATTTACCTCATGAACTACTTCTGGTTTTTAGCAGACTTCTGATTTTATAAATCCTCATCCTGGAACAAGCTGTTAACTGAAAGGTGCTTTTTCTTTTTGAGATTGCAGTCTATCAATTAATAGAGTATTATCCTGTTCCAAGGACCAAGGTACAGTCAGAAAATACAGTAAGTGAACAGCAAAACAGGAGTGGTAGCTTAAAACACTCACCCGTTAATTCATACTTTTAATGTGACAGTGTAAAGAAGTTCAAAAGTAAATAAGACACCTCTTTGGAGGGTCTCTGGTAGTCAGTTTAGGAGTTCTGAAAAAAAATCAAGCCATATTCCTCTCCTTTTGCATATGTATTAGATTTATTCCATGACTTCAGGAATGAAATTTAAAAAACCTCTGCTTCTCTCTTTTAAGAATCTTGGCAGCATATCAGAGACTGAACCAAAGAGAATCACTTAACATAGAGAACAGTTTATTTTTACCTTGTGCATCTATTAACATTCTTAATGTTCCCAGCAGCTTGAACTGAACGGGGGGCATCTCCGATCTGAGAAATTTCAATACAGCTTCTGCAACGCCAGCTGATAGCATCTTAGCCTTATTTACAACTGCATGAATAAAGAACAGGGATTGACCTCAAAAACATTTCTGGAAGATGCAGTTTATTTCTTAGCTGGTCTTGAAGCAAATTTTCAGACGTGGTTTGAAAAAGAGGTTGTGAGCACAGACTTCAGGAACAGTGTGCACTGGTGATACTGTGTTGTGGAAAAATGTCACGGTTCCTGTGAAATTACGTGCTTTTTCCGAGCAGGCACATCTAATTTTCAGTGTTCAGCTTGAGCACCAACTACGGGCTAGACTCTTCCCCTTGGTCGAGGAAGGGCATCTTCCACAAAGTGCACAGGCAGAAGCCCAGATTAACACTTGCACCCCAAAATATGAGGAAACTTCTCTGAGTTCCAACCACGCTCTTCTAATTCTCACAGGCAAAGGAACTCAAGCCTCGAATTAGCAGAATAACCTCTTAACCCAGTTCCAGTACTTCATACAAACAACACTGTGGTCTGACATGGCTGGAGTTTGTAGTCTTTTGTTGCCTCCTTCCCCCCTCCAACCTCTCTTTCATCCCTTCCACTAGGCCATGTTCTCCACTTACACAGAGCTCTCTGAAATGCATTTAAGGTGCAAATCTTGCCCAATAGTGTACTTGGAAAAAAGTTTTATTAGGTATTTGAAATCATGTTTTGTCATGTAGCTCATCACTGAGGTCAGTTACTACTTGCTCATTTCTTTCTAACAATGTGCAGGGAAGGGTATGTAGGAATCTGGCAGACACCCTTCAGCACAGGCTACAGGGAAGCTGACTGATGAAGTGAAAAGAATGACTCACCTGAGAAAGGTAAGCAAATGGAATACTGCTAAAGCTGAGTGGGTTTAGTTATGTATGCATGATCATTTCTAAAAGTTATGATTTGTCAAAACTGAAAATAGTTAAATAAGGTTAAATGGATGAAAGACTTATTTTTGGCTTCGCACAAGAAAGCATACGCAAGTGTTAGAGATTTGCTTTGTGCGTGTGCTCTACCTTTATGCTTGGGTAATCAAAACTCATACAAATTAAGTTATTAAAAATGACAAAGTTAGCATTCAGCTTACTGCCAACAAACAGTAACTAATTGCAATAGGCTGGCTATTCTGACAGTCTACCTCCAGCTCTAATTTGGTAATTTTCAAAGTCTTAAGTAAGATGCAGTGTTTTAACAAAGTGGGCACTGTTCTCTGGCGGGGACCCTCAGCTGTGAGACAGATGGCAAATGAAGGAATCAAAAAGAAAAATAAATATGCAGTGCTCTGGACAAAAAGGGTTGAGAAATCATATTCAAGGCCTCCTCAGCTCCTTGCCAATTACAAGGCTGCCTGCCCTTTGGTGGGGGATGCTGTGGGATCAAAGTGGTAAGGGACAGTCACTATGCCTGTGATGTATTCAGAGCTGCTTGTCACAACTGTGCAACAGACACAAAAGCAGTGATGGGCCACAATGAAAAGCAGCAGTCTGACCTGCCTCTAGGACTGTCAGTCAGTTCTCCCACCCACATGCCCTGGGGGGTACAGTGGGAGGACAGAATTTCACCTTTGTGTAGTTAGCAATGCAAAGAAAGGCTTACCAGGAATAGCCAGGTTTCTGAGAGCACTCAGTGCAGCGTGCTGCACAGTTACATTTCCGTCCTCCACATGTCTGTCTAGCAGATCCATCAGCTTTTGAACTATGCCATTATCCACCATATGGATGCAGTTTCCATCTGTGCGAGATGTAACAAGTCACTTGTGAAGGGAAGATTATTACTAAGATTTTTACAATAGCTTCTTAGGAATAGAAGGGTTCTTTCCTTGCTCCTCTCTAGATTTCATTCTTGAGAATTTGACCACCATGACCTGTGAGAATTGCAGTGCTCGTGACAAATTTACAAGAGCAATAGAAGAAATACTGAAGAAGGCAGAGATCCCTTATACCTCTCTACAAATGCAAAACAGTATTTTTAAAGTAGGCTTAATACTTTTGAGGATTGTAGAGTTTAAAACTACTGATGTTGCTGTGTAACTCAACAGCAGCTTTACTGCAACACAGGTCTTGTTTGTAGCTGTACCGACAGAGCATGATAGAGGGGCACACATAAATTTACATAAGCTATTATGGCATGTTCTTACCATTTCTGGCAAAATTTGCTATAGCCAGTGCTCCTGCAAGCTGTAGCTGATGACTATTGGAAGGAATCCATGAAAGTACTCTTTGGAACACACTGCCTTTTCCTCCTTCAAATAACTTTTGCATGGATTCATCTAGGGGTAAAAAGCAGAGAGAGTCAGCAAGCCAAAGTGTTTGGTAGGGAAGCTTATCTTTATATTTGTGAAGCTCTGCTGGTTCCACTACAATTAATCCAGTCCTGCAATAAGGGACAAAATCTGACCTGTTAAATGTTTGCCTGGTGGGTAGCCATCTAGCCATCATCCTCTAGGTTATTTAGAAAATTAATGAATAGTGAAATTCAGCAGCCCAACATCATTACAAGTATCTGCTGTTGCTTTGCAGAACAGCCCATACTTACCTCCAAGTAATAATAGAACCATAAGATCAGAAGCTGTTTTAAGCTCTGCAATATCATCCTCTTTGTCACTGTCCACAGTCTTCTGGACGATCTCAAGTAAGCACTCCACCAAACCTGCTTCAACCAGCTGCAGTTTAATGACATCTGGAAGATAGCATGGATAACAGGAGTCAGAATCAGGATTTTAAATGCATCTATCATATACACATGCAGGACAGACTGTAAGAAATAGTGATGTCAGTGTTTTCACTGACAACTTGTGTACATAAAACTGCAACTTCTTTATTTGAAATTCTTATGGCCACCTTCTGCTATTATCGTCTAACAGGCTTTCCCTGGCTCTGGACTGCTTTTAGAGCACAGTCATAAGCTGAAGATGTATGGAGCTTTTCACTTCTAAAAATTAGGATATTTCTCAAGAGCAAACTTCTGGCACCTCGGTCATGGCACAGCGGACTCATAAGGACTGTGCTGTGTTCACACTTTCCAAAGACAGACAGCATATCTGCCATTCATTGAAAGGGCTGCAGGAGGAGTGCAGAAAGGCCAAATCCAAAAGGTTGGGTTGGCAGAGAAGTTTGTTCTGGAAACTGATGAGGCAAACTAATTTCTTAGTTGTTATTTATAACAAGGCTCGAGAAGGTAATAAATATTTTTTCAGGTGACATAGAATCTGCGAGCAGTATTTTTCTCTTGTTTCTAAAATAACAAAATATTTAACAGATATTTCCCTTGGAGTCTCCTTTACATGCCTAAACTCCCTTTCTGTTAAGAGGGAACGGCAGGCTGTCTTAGGCTCCGTTAGGTCTTTTCATACATGGAAGTGGTACTGGTAGTTTTTGCATGCTGATTTTGAAAAACAGTCACAAAGGTCTGCAGAAGTGTGCAAAAGAACTGGATTTCTCTCAGTTTTCTACATGAAATGGTATTTTAACAAAAAGGTGTTTAACCCAAGTTAAAATACTTTTAGGCCAGGGCTTTGGAAATATGTTTGTCATATAGTTTAGAAGCCACATTTGGGAGAGCAAGTGTGTTCTACCTCTGGTGAAGGATGTGTCTGACTCTCAGCTTCCTGGTGTCACTAGGCTTTTTGCCTGAGTGAAATCCATTGCTCCTCTAAAAGCGGCTGACCTTCTCATGAGCTTTGTAAGGAAATGCAAAATCTCCAGTTGGGATTTTTTTTTAAATAGGCACTTCTGCACTGAGGTGCTTTAAAAACATAGAGAATTCCCTTAGCTACAGAGTATCGGGTTGCAGATGTTCTGTGATTTGAAACTGAAATTGCTATACCAGTATGCTTAATCAACAACTAAATTACAAGAAAAGCTTAAAACACCCTTAAAACACCAAAATCTAGACTCTGCAAATACTTCATTTAGATGTTTTTCCCTTCTGACCTATTGCTAATTATCTACAATCAAAAGCACCAGCAAAGTCAATTTATTTAAGTATGCCTTGAATCCACAGTGGAAATGTTCTTCTGACTACCTCTCACCATGGAAGCATCTGAGTTAGGGTCAGCAGCAGTGAATTTCTCAAATCTTATTGCAACTAAAAACCAGATTGCAACAGAAAAAACAGAAACTAAAAAACTAAGAAAATTTAAGCATTTGAACTGACACATGTCAAATACACAAAAATTTCAACTCTATTCCATGTCAGTCTCTGAGGATGGAACTATCTTAGAGCAAATTGCTAATTATTATATAATAAATTAATATATTTTGGAAAAAAAATGTGCATTTTCAGAACTGAAAAAAAGGAATTGATTTTCCATGCAACTTGAAAGTCAAAGTAACTTTTTATATGGAAGTGAAAGTTTATCCTTACTTACACTATGTAAAATAGACCCACACAGAGTGTGTATGCACAACAGAGTGGAATGAAACACACTTAGTTAGTTGTAGTTCTATCTAGTTCTATCTAACAATTTATTCAACTAAAACAAGCTTTAATGCTGAGGTGGTTTAAACAAGGTTAGAGAGCCATCAAATGCTGTGATGTCTTGCCTACACAGAACTGCTTCCCACATCAGTCCAGCTCCACCTGTTAACTCATTTCTTTATTTCCATTAAGGGCAGATGAGACATTGTACAAGCCGCCTTTGTCTGATTCTTTGTTCCTTTGGGAGGAACATCCTGGAGGGGTGATCAGGTGCACATCAATTCCTGCTCTGGCTTGAGCAGTGAGTCAAACTGGCTGCCTGGGGCTACGTAAGATATGCCACCAAACACCCAAATTAAATTCATATGATCAATGAACAGTAAGGGCAGAGTGTCTAGCCCTAAGCTCTGCAATTGAAATGCCCTTAGCAAAAATAATGTCCATAGGAAATGGAACTGCCAGTGGCTCTGTGATTCCAGGAAATGATGATGCTGCTATGGTTTACGAACGCTTGAGCCAGTGTTTGCAGACAAATGTTGTGAAGCCCTCTAAAAAGCAGGTTTTGACATTCCCACTGAGGGCACAGGGCAATAAAATATAACATAATTGTATACAGAGTGAATCAATGATGGAATTAGCATCAACAATGTGCTGGCTCCTGTCATATGCTCAGCAATTAAGACCTATTCACTTTGCATGAAACTACAATCACAAGGATCAGCCATGGTGGCTTCGGAACGAGGCAGCCCGTTACTCTGCATTTAGTGCCTGAAAAAGATTTACCAATATACTGGAATACAGAATACACATAAGAGAATGAGTAAAAGATAGAGTAAGAAAAAAAAAATTCTCACCATTTTCTGCCAGGGGGGCCAAAACTTCAAAAATCATCTCTTTTTTATCATGCTCTATTTGCTTCTTGAACAGTTTCACAAGTTCTTCAGCAATGTTTGTGTAGGCAAACTGCTCCTTACTTGACTCTGTGAAGCAAATGGAGAAAATCAGTATGAAGTAAACAAACCACATCAGAAGGTACAACTACTTTTTCTCTTTGTTATCAGGTTTATTCAGTAAGATGACTAACTGCTCTTCACAGACAAGAGCAATACACTCATGCTTGTCACAAAATGAAAAGATAAACATCTTTTATGTTTAATGTTTAAATGTGCTGACCTGAATTAATTATGGTTAAGGCTGTTAAAAATATATGAATATATGATTCAAGGCTGTGGGGTCTGGTTTTGCCCAACAAAATGTAATGTAGCTATAGAAACAGTAATAGAACAAGAATAATAAGTCTTTGATTTCCCTCATCTTAACAGAAAGAAGAGCAGGTTATATACTGCCTTTTCTATGGGAGAGATGAAGACTTGCACCGAATGCTCTAATATTTACAGGGTTTCATGATGCTGACATTTCTTTTGAAGTCTGTGTGTGGCTGTTGCTGGGCCATCTCATGCTGCACAGATACAGCATAAAGCAACTTTACAGATGGGCGAGATTCCTACCAGATTTGCCAGCGGATCTTCAAATGTACATTCAACAAAAGCATCTCTTATTCCATTGCCTGTATCATATTCCTCCTCACTGGCAGTATTACAAGGGATGCAGGTGGTAGGGCTGGTGTTCTGCATTCTCCAGTTGCCACCTCCTGAGGGCCATCTGTAGTTAGAAAACCTTCCAGCACCTTTGCTATTGCTCTGATGGATGGTTAGGGATTACTTTACTGTAGAACTGACCCCAAGGATTCAGGAAAACCATGTGCAGTCTTAGGCACTTTTGTGCACATCTCATTATTGTTTTCTCTCACTATGCATCATTGCATAGTATATTCTGTGTGGATTTTTGATCTTTTCAGTGTTTTAACAGATCCATCATTGGTTTGTGCCCTGCTTTGACACAGAATAAAAGTCATATAATGCTGTTCAAGGAACCTGTGCAATGCTGTTGTCTCATAAGTGATGAAAAATGACAACCTGACAAAAAATTCCCTGAAGCTACAAGGCAAAAATAAAATAATACAGTTACAATGTGATTGACTAAGCTATTGCTTAAGGGAGAATAAAGTATTACAAAGTAAATTTTGTGCCAGTCTTAAAACAACGAGCACCTTTTCAGTGTATTCGAACTGGAAGGGAAGCAGCTGCTCTTAAGTTTCTTTCCCATGGTTCTCATTACACAACAAGACAAAGCTGGATCTTTCCAAAGAGGGAAAGGAAATTCTCAGTGAGTTCTCAGTGAGGCTACCATTTATTATATTTATTATCATTATGGTTTTGGTTGCATTTCAGCACTAGAACTTTCATTGTATGACTCTTGTATTTTCTGCTGTGCAGACTCAGTACATAGTGCCCATCTTGAAGACCTCTGATCTGTTCATTTCTTTAGTGCTACCTTGATGGCTCTTTCTGTTGTTGATTTGTTAAGACTTGTCTGCTGTAAATAAATGTATTATGTGTATGATCAGACTAAACTAGATAACATAATACTTTCTCTGGCCTGGAAATCTATGAACTCAGGCCACCAAATACTACAAACTCAGAGATCCATTCTTCATATTTTGAACTGCTGAATGTTCTTAGAAATACAAGATGGTATCACAAATGCTATGTATTATTTACTCCAGTGCAAAAAAACCCCAACTCATAAGACTAGAATTTCACCAAAGAGGTTAGCAAAGAACAGCAATTTAAACCACAAATGTTAATAAAACACAGGCCGTAACAACCCGCTGATTTACACATGGTCAAATTCCAATGAAAACTGATCCACTTGCAGAAACATTGGATCAAAGCAGGGCCACAAACTTCAATTTAAATGAAGTTGTAACTAAAATTAATATCTATTTATGATTTGTACATGGAGGTATTTAGACTAGAACATGTTAAAATTCTACACTTATAATAATACTGTATATGCAGATTAATGAACTGTGCCTGACTCAGTTTCATTCAGAGATTTTCATAAGCCAAATTTAATCCTGATAAAACTTTGTGGAGCTACAGCAGGATACAATATGTATATTATTAATAAATAATTCACATTAAGTAGCACTGCTATGGAAATACTATTTAGATGATTTAAAATGTGCTTAGTTTCACTGAAGCACAGTAACATAAAACATAAGGTTGAATTAAGTACCCAAATGAATTTCACTTAAGGGGAAAAAAAACCCAGACAACTATATATTCTAGAGAAAAGAAGCAAAAAATTCTTGTCTGTTATTGTTGAATGTATCAAAAAGACTTGAACGAGCTTTGGTTAGTCTTTAACTAAGACTTAACATTATGAAAACTGGATGTAAATTTGAGATTAATATCGTGGACTTACCGAGTTCTGCTAAATTGCCAAATGCAACCAGGCACATTTCTGTCAGAGCTGCATTTTGGCAATGAATACCCAACAATTTCACTAACGTAGGAATAACACCCATATTGATAAGCTGTGACTGCAAGGTATCTACATAAAAAGAGAGTACAACAGTGAGTTAGCATTTCTCTTCATAGTACTGTTCTTTTAACCAAAAAAGCATTTTTCACACAAAACAACTTCTAGGCTAAGCAGCATTAAAACATCTGTCTCCTCTACTCTTCAAACTAGGATTTGGTCCAGATTTGAGACATGGACTCATAATTCTCCTTGTCCCTGGCAGTGGAATGTATTCCCAGAAATATTCCTTCCTGATCTGGTCATAGGGTATAGTGAATTATGCAGCTACTGACAATTTTGTGGTTATCAGGTTCCTAATACATGTCAGGTTTGATTATGGGCTCACTGAGACTAGCTGAATGAAATTGACCTGAACTAGGTCAGTGAAACAATGATTTATCTGAGAGCTTTTTCTATATACTCTTTCTAAAATTAAAGATCAAAACTGGAAAATTAAAATTAGAATGAATATAAACTGGCACTGAAATAAACATGAGAAGTTTTATAAACACAGGAAGTCACAATGTAGATTATGAGGAGCTTGAGAAAAAAGAAAGTTTAATAAAGACAAAAAATGGAAGGTTTAAGAAAAGTCCTTAGAAGCCATTCTGATAATTTCTTGCATAGGTTGAAAGTTTATAGTATTTACAAGTAAGAAGATATTGCTCCTAGGTGTCTGCAAATAGAAAGATGCTTTGATGGTTAGGCAGAAACATGATTGATTTAAAAGATTATTTATAACAGTATCTCCTCTTACACATTTTACCTATAACATAGCAAAGAAGAAAAACAATGTTTAACAGTTCAATAGAATGAAGCAGACATAAACACACCAGGTGTTGTTTAGTAATTTTCCTAAGCATCTTTTTTCCTTTGTTTCTAAAGCACTTCAACTGTGTTTAAACACTACAGACTCAAAAGACAAGGATCCAAAGCCCAGTGAAATCAAGAGAATTGTATTACTTCATTTAGCTTTTGGTCAAGCCCTGTCGGGGAATTCTGGGGTTTTTTTGGTGGGTTTTTGTTTGGTTGGGGTTTTTTGGTGTGGTTTTCTTGTTAAGGAATTAATTCTAGGCAACTGAAATCAGTTGGAGTTCTTATATCTGTGGCATCAGAGCCATAAAAAATTGCAGATTTTTACAGGGAGATAAAAACATACGACGTCTGAAGTTTAGCAAATTTAGAATCATCTCATGCTCTTGAAAAACTCTTTGCCCTCAAAATTCTGCCAAGCATGTTTGAAATTTTCATATAATGAAAATTATGATATGATTCCAGAATATTTAGCTCATTTGTATTCAGTATAAAATACTTTGATAATAATTATGATTTTGGTATACTATGTAAGTAAATGGCATGGTTACTACAGGTTATTGGGGATGAGCAGGAATCCTTATGGCTTGACATCTTTAATAAAACTGTATTACTTACCAGTAACTGAATTTCCTTTTTTGGGGGGAGGGATTACCTCTTCCACAGATTCGTGGTCTTTATTGAAATTTATGAGAACGCCATGTCAGACACCAAAGAGCTGTTGAAGTTGTCAAATTTCAGGTAAGTACAAATTGTACTAGCGCATGCATTGAATGCCATTTTACCTCTGGCAGATGTGTGAGTCACTACTACACCCTCCTACTTCATTCCAAACTGACTAAAAATCTGTCTTTCAATAGGAAAACTGGGGAGAGGGGGAGAGGGAATGGTTCTACAGAGAAAATTGCTGTGTAGGAGAACTCAAGTTACTGGTAAATAATCTGTTTTTGTCCTTGGTTTGTAATTGTCCCCTGCAAACACTTAAAAATTCTGAAGGAAAACTGGTCGTCATGGAGAGCAGGAGAACAAAGACACAAACCACAAATGCCATAGAAAAAATATTTGGAAAAAAACTGCTTTGTTACTAGACTATACCTTTAGTCACTCTAAAAATCACTTTATCCAGCTGTAATGGATGAAGAGACAATCTCTATGGACGTCATTCCAACATCAGAAGCCTAAACTCTCCATTTTGAGCAGGGGTTTTTTTCTGCTGTCTCTTTCTTATAAATAGAAAGTATATTTCTAAATAGAAAATATATAAAAAGCATGGAGGAGAACATGAGTAGAAAAAGGGAAACCATATAATCTTTGAAAGGGAATAGGAATCTTAAGAGCCGAACAGAAAGATGTATCGTTGATCAAGAGAGCGTGGAGTGCACTGACTAAAGGTCCTCTACAATTTCCAAATGAAAAAAAAAGGAAAGAACCCCATACACTAAGAAAGAACAATTGTACTGGGTCAAAAGTCAGGTATTATACCAGACTCCATACCAGTCTGATTTTCCCAGAGTAGAAGGATGGCACCTGAGTACAGGAATTATCTATCTACAGTGGTAAGAATGGCATGACAAGAATTGTCATTAAGGTAAACATTGCCTTAACAGCAGTAAGTGTTAATTTAAAATTTATAAGTTTTCTCCTTTGACAAAGACAGGGCAACCCTGTGAGTCACAAAACTGCACAGGAAGCAAGACCTTTGAAAATAAAAGGCTGCCAGCAGCTATTTGCTGTGTTTATACTTAAGCTTGGGCTTGCCATACAAATTCTGGATCTGACATTTACATAGGTAATTATCACCAGTAGGAGGCTCATTCTTTAGCGAAGTCTGTTAAGCAATTTAAGAGAAAAGCATTAGGCATCTCACTGGTACGGAGACCTATAGCACTTTTTAGTTCAGATAAATTAAAAACATTTAAGTGGTTCAATCTCAGCTGGACAGACTGCCAGCAGTACTCTCTCTGCCCTAGGAATGACCTCAGACTGGGTAACTTGGACTAACTGCGTATCTTGGCCTTTCACTGCAGAAAGTGTTAATGCCCTTCTAGAGTAGGAGACAAATTTGGGGAAACATGCATCCATCCTACAGTCAGTTGTCTGACACAGGACTAAAGCGAGCCATGACGCCAGGCAACGTCGTGTTTCAGGGTGGAACAGCACTTCTATCCACTTCCTAAGCAGAACTTAATGCACAGCGAGCAGGAAGCATGAAAAACTGAATGCCTCTTCTGAATTTATGACTTGAAGCCACATTTTACACTGCTATCACATGTTGCACTATACCTGTGTTCTTTTGGGGTGAAAAGCACTGACAGTGATGCTGTACAGATGCATATACAGGTAGATAAAAGGCAATCAATACATGCGCCAGCACAAAGAATTACCTACCTAAAACTTGAATTTCAATGGCTCCATGTCCTTCGGTGACACAGATGGAAACTCCAAAGAGT
Source organism: Machaerirhynchus nigripectus (assembly GCA_013397975.1). Taxonomy (NCBI): domain Eukaryota; kingdom Metazoa; phylum Chordata; class Aves; order Passeriformes; family Dicruridae; genus Machaerirhynchus; species Machaerirhynchus nigripectus. Next base: position 54,099 of record VZRQ01004644.1, on the reverse strand, counting down.
AAGATCTGAGGAGAATATCCCAAATTGAGAACTTTATTGGGGGCATTTTAGTTAAAAAATTATTTAGGCTAATTCATGATTTTGAAAAGAATTTCAGAAAACAACTCATCATTTGTGTCCCGTCAGTAACTGTGATTATAATGCTGAAGGAAAAGTAGTTTTGTACAAATTGATGGCATAATTTCATACCCTAGAGAAACCTGCTTGCAATCCCCACAGCTATGTTAAATCATGACATAACATGAAAGTGATTGTATTGATTATCTCACTATGGTAAGGAACATACTTTAGATCTGCTTTTACATACTTTAGGTTACTTTGCATTTAAGTATATTTAGGTCTTGAAAGCATGCTAGGCATCTCTAGCTGTGATGTAAACGAAACAAAAACCAAGACAAGCATGAAAATTAGCAAAAGTAAGTCTTAGGAGGAAGCATTACTGAAGTATTGCTGTCAGACCATAATAATGGTGCCATGTATCTCCCTTTCATTTCTTGTGTATTTACATAGCTTCTGCAGATGGTCAACAGTGCACATCAGACCCCAACATTCATTCCAGTTGCTAAGAGTTTTGTGAGAATAAGAAAGGCTCAGCAGTTGTATGATTTAACATCAGGATGTCACATTTTACAAAGGTACTGAAGGCAAGACAATCTTGACAGACTGTTTACTATGGAATGAAATGAGGCAGCAATCCACAAACGTAATTTTTATCTATGTATATATGCTCATATATATAAATGTATGTATACTTTCACACATGCATACTGTATCCAGTTAACTTCTGATCTCCAATTTGACTACCTAAGAAGCCAATTGGCCTAGTTCTTCCATAATTTCTGCATATCTTTAAAAAGCCTTCATGGTTTGTTTTAGAGATCTTGAGAGACAATTCATTACCTTACAGACTGATCCCATAAACTTGCAAATAGTCTTGGCTCACAGGATTATGAGATCTGCAGAATAACCACTCATATTTCTAACTCTTTTACGTGTGTTTGCATATGATTGTTAATTTTATTAGATTAGTTATTAGTTTTCCCCTCTTTATCCAAGCCTGCTTTGCTTCTTGCTCTTAAGCAGATTAATGGCTACACAGAAGCTAATAACTGAAAGCAGGGATGAGCTATTTGTGTCTGATTGAATTTGGGTAGTAAAATACAATTATGACAAGAGGGTCAAGATAACCTGGCTGAAGGCAAAGGGATGTTTTCCATCAGAAAAAAGCCCTCTAATTTCTAGCAATGCAATTAAATATCAACACTTCTTTTTAAGCTTAAAAGAACTGCAAGAAATGCCAAAGTTTGAGTTTGTTTTAACAATTGTAGTTACTAATGAAATGATATCAAGGAAGCAAAGAAAGAACTGAGAGACAGTAAGCAAAAACAATTCCTGAACACAAGCAGATGACACAAGAACCTTGTAAAAGGAATACTGGTTTTAAAGCTTAGACAACAGTGTTATGACTGGAGTTACAATTGCAAGCTGAATGTCCAGAATCAGGATGAGATACAAGAATGCTCCATTAATTTGCTCCGTTTAGGAAATCTTACTTGTAGCTGCTCCTTAGTTGCCTTTTTTGTAAAACTCGTGTGTGATAAATCCCTTGAAGTACTCAAGATTAAGTCTCTCATATTAAAAAAATAAGGCAGTTGATAGTTACTAATAATGAAGTAGTAGCTATTGGAAAAAGAGGGCAATTAGCTGACTAGGAATGACAAACTGTTTAGAATCAAAACAATTTATATGCTCTTTTGCTCATAAAATGCTAATGATTAGAAAATATTAGGGTGTTCACAGATAATTAGATGCAACTAAGAACCAACTGTGCTGTAATGGTCCTTAAGTGGATTGCTAGTACAAATTAAAGGAGTGCAAGTCATGAAGAGGAGGTAAAGAAATCTTCCAACTCCCTACCTGTAACTTTTTAACATGGCATGCCAAGCTGGAAAAGATTACAGATATATGAAAAGAGAAGGCAGAAGTGCTATTCCAAAGACTGAAACACTTCCTCCTTACCTAATATTTTTTCTTTTATTATTATCTAATTGGTTCCCATAACTATGGACAAAGAAATCTGTGACTCTAGGCTGCAATCCCATACTCCTCATCCTTCAGCAAAACCAATGCAGTATTTTATCTTCTTTCTAAGTAGCTGGGATCAAATCTTTGCAAGTAAATCCCAAAAATGGTATTCACTAAGCTGTGAGCACAATTAACTGTCAGGGCAATCTCAGTTTTCATGTTCAACAGGTCAGCAAAGAGCTGTATTTAGTCAGAATATTATTCACCTGCTGCAGCAATGCAGGGAAGTAAGTGGTTGTCTCAGGCTCCTAGTTGACAGTGACTGCTGTCCTGAAAATATACAATGGCCCACAGGTGATATTTTTAGATCAGCTCACAATTATGGTCCAATTGTACTTGTGATCCTTAAAACAAAACTGGCAAGACACGTCAACTACCTGTTTCTCCATTCACGTGCTATAGGTATGGTCACCGAGTTTTCTTCTAAAAATTTAGTCCTCTAAATCACTTTTCTTTGTTTTTAGTATTGATTTGGCATATTATTTGGGGTTTAATTCAATGGTTGCCTCAGTCAGTGAGCATATTCACAATGGAACTAGAGGACACAAATCTTACACAGCCTACCCATGAATGCTGTGCCAAACACGAGCTGGGTTCCTCCAAAAGGGACCCTGCCTCAAGGAGACAACCAAGTATGTGGAGCAAGGTGGGGGTTTGGTAAAGCTACAGCACTCCTCCCTGATGTGATCGTAGAACACAGGGCTGGTGAGCACCCAGATCCAAGAGCTGGGAATATTCCTGCATTTCTCACTTCTGACATTGCTTCAGTGGCTCCTGTAAATAGTGTGTGTGAGATGAAGGATGTCCTCTAGCAGAGAGGAGAGCAGCTAGTGAATCCTCCTGGCTGTCTGAACCACACAACTACTTTACTGATTGCATCAGAATAAGCTATCTTACTAGATGGAATGAGTCATTTATTCACTGTTCATAACAGTTAAGCTGTTCAGAAGCTGCTTGTTTGGGAGATTTATCTCATACTTAGTTTTCCTAGAGAAGATCTGCTGGGAGCTTGGTCACTGAAGCAAAACTGATAACAGTATGTCTACACATCGCTTTTGGACTTGTCTGTCTTGAGCTACCAAGTATACTGTATGCTCATTAGTCTTAATTAATACAGAGGATTCTAGTAGCTTAGAGGTGAGAATATCCATTTGCTCCAAATATTGTAACAAAGAAAGTACTGAGTTAACACTATGAAATGTAATAAATGTGATACTCATGCAGTGTGATCAAACAAAACAGTTCTTGGAAACTATATGAAATAAAGGAACTAGAAAGTTGCTATTTAGAGAAGATGGAAGAAGTACTGTAAACAAGAATTCTTAGATAATACAAAGAAAAGATGAGGAAAAAACCCAATGTAAGAACAAGAGAAAGAGACGAGACACATACAACAGTTCTATTTGGAGCTGGATGAGTAACACAAAGAGCTGAGATCTCCAGAGAGATGGCACAGAAAACACACATGGTAACTATGCTAGAAGAGATGATAAAGCAGATTAAAACCGTATACAATAAAGCCTATGGACTATCCTGAAAAGTAGAAAAGTTTTGGGGACATAGGATTGGAAAGTGAGCAAGTGCTATCTTTCAGGAAATGGTGAGTAACTAATAAAGAAGATATTTCTTCCTAAGATAAAAGACTGCAATTCAGGAAATGGGCATGATTGAAGACAATGTAATTACTAACTGTATTTGCAATCTGTGCCACTGCAAGTCAGGAGAACAGCCTCTCTGTAGCCTTCCTAATGTATTCCAATTTTCTTCACATTTTGAAAACCTGAAAATGTGTGAATGCTGTAAATATACTTCAACACACTAAAACACTTGTGTGCAGAAGCAAGCTAAGTACTAGTTTGTACAACTAATGTAGAACACTATTGTGTTACTCCCAGTGGTCAAGGGTTTCTCATTCTATATACTCTCGTGTTTTTGTCCCAGTCCCTAAACATCTCCAGTTAATGGGATAATGAACATATAATTTGTAGACACAGACCAGTGTTGAACATACCTATAAATGATTCCCTATTTAGAACAGCATAACATACCGTTTTATATACATTTCACATGGAGAAAAATTATTAACTTTTTGGCATACATATCCTTAAATAATTAACAACTCTGCACGTCTGCAACAAATTAGTCTTATGATATTATTTGATACTAATGAGAAAGAGGGGACTTACTGTAGCCTTCTAATTATCTTCGGTAAATCTGTATAATACACCTTTATGCTTTGCTTTTAGAAAAGGAAGTAAATTTCAGACCCTGATCTTAAAACTACAGAATTTATGTTATATGGAATTGTGTCAGGAATATATCTAGTATTTTTGGGAACATAATTTTACTGAAACAGAAAATTGTATATGTGAATTAAGGTCCCTGATCTCTTCAGAATAACTTAGTGTTAAGCATCCACAATGTAAACCTACAGATGACTTTAACTTTTTATCTTTTTTTGTTGGGGTTGTTCTCCTGGTAGACATAAAGCAAATTTTCGGTGTTGTTTACCATTCTCATTGCTATAGTTCATCAGCATGCCACAAAAGACAGTCAAGAGCTTCTCACTGGCTGGATCTGTTTTACTGCACAGTGACCTTAAATGGTCTACTACAATATGTGCACCACCTGCATGGTCAACTGCGTTCCTGCCCTCATCTGTAAAACAAAGAGTTACATTAAAAAAAATGAAACCAAACCCCACCGTTGAATCCCAAATGTAACAGTAATCATACAAAATGAAGCTTTTAAACAGAGTGAAGTCATTCCTCCAGTGTTGGCAAATTCACCTAGAGAGATGCTTGAGGGCCAGCTTTTAGTGCAACAGAGCTAGGAAAGTGAAAACACCTACAAAAAAAATGGATTAACCACATAGCACTAATACCTTTGTAAAGAAGTTCAGTGTTTGAGGCAGAGGTGCTGGAACTGATAAATAATATTCTGAAGATACACTGAGTTTTGCCAGAGGGAGGTTCTGAGCATTTGACACTGTCTAGTCCAAATACAGGTAAATTACTCTTGCTGTTATGTAGATCAAGAAATTGAAATACAGAAAATAAATCGCTTGGGTTACTTAAAAAGGGGAGTAAAACAGACAAAGTAGACAGAGATACTAGTTCCCTGTGGCAACTGTTCATGCAGTCACTCTGCCACACAGCATGTTCTTTGTACTTCTATAGCTGAAATTTAATACCACTATCAGATTCTTTTTGTATGGCTAAAAGAAAAATTTGCTCTGCATCTATAAAAGACTACAACATTCTGAAGGGTTATAAATAACATACCATAATCTTTGTATGGAACTCTTCCCATTTAACAAATCAGATTTGATGCAACAGTGTAGGAATAAAGGAAAAATAGGCCTTCTATTACAGTAATCATCAATACTGCTTCCTTCCCCAGGAGGCAGTAAACAATAGACAACAGTCAATAAACTAAATTCCAGGGCTTCCAAAGGGAGAGATTTCCATGTGAGCTACCACTGGAATCAGCTGGAAAATCTGGATGAAACCAAAAGCTTGGGGGGGAAGGAGATCAGTGAAGTTTTGCAATATAAAAAACCCCCAAACCCTCACCTCAATTTCTTAATTTCTTTCCTCTCCTCAAAGCAAATCTCCTCTTTTCCTTGTTATTCACCATTCTACCATAACTCCTCTGTCTCCCTATCATATATGGAGGTCAAGCTATCAAGTTTTCATCATTCTGCAATGTATTCAGCATGAAACCCAAGGATATACACATTTATAATACGATCTTCCACTGTAAAGTGTTCCAGAGCTTTGCAAAAACAAGCTTCTAAATCTTCCAATTCTTGTTAATACTATTTATGAACTATATATACCCCTTATACTATATATAAAAACCAAGATTCTAAGTATTGCATAGAGGGACTTCAAAAAATTTGCCGAATGGAGCTGAAGGAAGGGTAATTCTTGGCAGGTCTTGAATTAAAATTATTACCAAAGCAGTAAGAGTTTTGCAGAATAAATTCACTGCCATGACTGTTTCCACCTTGGACAGGATCAGGATATCAGAAAACTGCGCTTTGCTGCAGGCATATCTATTTCATTTTGAAAAAGAAGAAATTGTAATCTATTCAACAGTTAAATTCAAGGTAGGACTCTGTGTCAAGGAACAACTGTTAAAAAAAGGACAAATAGAAAAGAAATCACTCACATCCTTGATGTCATAACAAATGTAGCTATAATGCTGAAACAAAAGGAAGTCCTACGTCAAAATATAGTGAAACAACATAGTCAGGTGTTTAGACACAGTGCTTACATCTCCCAAATCAGCAGAGAATAAAAAGTATTTTGGGTTAGAATAGTCAAGCATTCCGCTTTATGCATCCTATTCTGGTATTTTTTATTAGAAAATTTATGCAAATACAGGATTTTGTATTTGACTCACCTGTTCTGTGAGTCAAAACAGGTGTGCAAAATGAAACTGAATCACTGATTCTGGATCAGATGGACTAAATGTGGTTCTCAAATTACTATAATGCAACTGAAATCAACAAACTAAGATGATAAATTCAGATAAGAATCACATGTCAAGCTCAACCCTGTGTCTTGATGTTCATGAACAACATGTAAAATATGTAAGCAAAGAATAATATAAAGGTAGAGTTGGGCGAGGGTTTGGAAGCAAGTGTTAAAACACACACACACAAAAAGTTACAAGCTAAGCTCCTTACCCGGACAGAATTTAGCAGAACTCTACTGAAAATTAATGTGTGATAATATTTTACAACAAATCTAAGTCGTATATCCTTTAAATTCCCTTATCTCTGGTTTGTCAAAGAAGTTGTATATTAAAAACTGCTGTATAATCTCTCACTTCAAATACATGACAAAACTCTTATCCACACAATGTTTCTGTTAGTAAACAGATAACCAGCTTCTGCTGTATGGACAGAAAAAGTAAAAGCAACAAGATTCAGAAACACATCTCACTCCAAGAAATGTCTGCCTTTATGGTATACCCAAAAAGTTAGTTACAAATGAACCTCAGGATCCCTCCCAAGAAGGTGGCAGGCTGTAAGTGCCAGTCTTTGACAGGACTACATAGGCTGGAAGACTTGTAAAGGAGATGCCATAATTTGCTGCTCTCCCTCCTTTCCATGCTGGAGCTCACCCTGCGTGGCTGCTTCTCTGCCCTAGGCAGCTGAGCAAAGAACAGACCTGGGTGAATGCTATAATTAGGATCTCCTGGTGCTGCCTTCTTTGCCCAAGAAGATTAACTCAGCTCATTAGTGGAGGGCCACAAAGAATCCTGTGCCAGATGTAGGAGGAAAACCCTGAAGGTCCTGCCTACCCACAGCCAGCACTGCTGTGACACTCCACTGCATCCCCAAGCAGAAAGCGTGGTCCTGACTCAGAATGCTTCGTGCGTGTTTCACCAACTTGCTTCTCACTACTCCTCTGTCGCTAAGGAACAGATTTTGCACACAAGAATACTCATCAAACTCCTAATCATTTACAGTCAAAACAAGTCCACAGCACATTGCTGCATCTTGTTCTCAATCCAACTATTACCTTGCAGTTCAGCAGCTCTATGAACTCCCACACTTACCGTGCTTCCAAGCCTCCCAGAAGCTGTGTTGAATTTTTTTTCCTGTGACCTTTTTAAATAAACATTTGCTATTCCTAAGAGAACAGTGATCGAACAGTTTAATGAGAGCATTCACATTTCTGCTTCAAAATGCTTCACTGCAGCTCACAAAGGGTAATGCTGTTGTATAGCTTTTTTTAAGTACATGTAATACTGTCTAAAGATGCCAGAACGACAGCCCAAGAAACCAGAGGGATTTTTTCCCTGTGAAATGTCCATTAAGATTTATTACAGAATGAGTTAGTATTTCCACAGTGTTCTTTAGTCCAATTCAACACAACTGTCTCTAAGAATTAGTACAGTCCCTTTTTCTATCCCGAGTTGCTCAGAGGAGTTTTATGCAAAAAAAGGGTTTTAAGTGGATTATCAAATTACTGTGACTGTTCACATTCCCTCTATGAATAGTTTTGTCAAATCTTCCTGTTGCTCAACCATGCCCAAAGTCAACAACCAAACTTTTTTTAGTGTGCATGACTGTTAGATCTTTACAATGTAGCGCTTAAGAGTAGTTTCAATTTGCTTTTCCCAAGCTATTTGCATCAGTTTCCCTTGACTTTTTGTCCCTAATTTTCCAAGACCTAAAACAAATTACTAATCACAAAATGTTAACAAGAAAAAATCTAAATCAGGAAAAAAGGGCTGTGCCGTAGTAGGAGATACTGAAAAATAGCCAGGTTTAAAAAGTACACCCATTTCTCAGATAATCAGCTAAAAAACAATTTGATGGCATTTCTTAGAAATAGTCTTTCAGGCTTTAAGTATCAGATTTATATTTTGAAATGTTCTGATTTTGCCTTGCAACTGGAAACCTGAATTATCTTTTCCCCAATTCATGTTCTGCAGAAATTTTTTGGTGTAAATAGTTGCATTGGTATAAATGGTGCAAGTCAGGGAGGGAAAGGAAGATCTGCATGATCAAGGTCCCTGATTTGCATAAACCAAATTGCCAAGACAGCAAATTTGGGTGACATGGGAAAAATATAGTATTTATTTTAAAATTCTTTTTAATTGTGTAATGATCAAATCATTTAAGTGACATACTGCCATTTTACTTTAATTACTTCATCTTTATTGCATTTGGCTACAATCCTGCATTTTTTGACAAAACATTGCTTAGATTAGACCAGTGCTTTACAGATAACTCTTTCTTGTTTAACTTAATTTAAAAAGATGAACTAATTTACATTAGCCCAAGTTGGGGGGTGGGGCTTTTCTTTCTACGTGTTCTATTTCCCCCTGTTTTTTTAATTAGATCCTTTTCACAAGACTTTTGTGGTGAGGCACTCATTTGCTCCTGCTGCTTACTTTTTCACCTGAAACCATAATGATCTGTGATAGCAAACCAGCTTTTGCAAGGAAACGATAATGTGACAGAATATTACGATCATGTGTAAGGAAAAAACTGCAGGAGTACAACTCCAAAGGAAAAAAAATATCCTTGTCACATGTGAAAAAAATAGGAGGAGAAAATACTCAGAAAACAATGGCAAACCCTGAGCTAGTGTAAATTACGTTATCTATGTAGACATTAGGAAAAACACTGCCACTTACATAAACTGGGAATTTACCTTCTCCTGTCTGAACACTGTAAGATTAAAACTTTTCATCCAATGCTGTCATTCAGTTTTAACACTTGACTCTACTTTTTATCCTCAGTCCAGTTTGTGTAGGCTTTTTAGTCACTGCCCTTGTCAGCTCTCTGACTGTATGGCTACAGACCACAATCCTGTTACACAACACACAGTAGCATTTCATTAATTTCATTTTTCAAGGAAAGTAAGCTTCATATGATTATACTGCACTACTATTGTTTGCTGCTTTTTCTACGTCTTCTGTGCACTTGTCTAAAAGGGACCTTACACAGCAATACTGTATTTTGAGATTCATGTTTTAATAATTCGAAAGAATTTCTGGGATTGCTCTGTTTTGTACTGAAACTTCCCTTTCCTTTATTAATTCCTTCAGGAATTATAAGACTGATTACCAGAAGTACAGTTTTGTTTTACTTGCTTACTGATTAGAATCAATCAATATAACCTTAAAAGTTTTGTTTTATGAAGAAAAGAACGATCTTGAATTAGTTATGCTTGCTTCAGAGATAAATAGAATTGTCCTTTAGTCAGTTCATCTTAAAAATGCTGGCAGCTATCCTTAGCCCAAAGGTAAGCATCAAGGATACTGTTTTTCAAGTTATTCCTTTAGAATAATTGCTAAAATAATAAATATGTAAACAGTAAACTAGAAACACTAGCAAAACATTTTAATACAGCCCCTTCAAGGACTGAAAATAGGTAGAGTTGATCTTTTTGGATAAAACTGTTGCCAGCAATTTTTTTTGGCTAATGACAACTGATGCAACAGTCTACTGGCCCTCTTATGCAACTAGTTTATTCTAACAAATACAATTCTAACAAATACAATTCTTAAATGTATCCAAATAGAGATCTAGGGATGTTTTGGGTAGACTCTTCATAACATGTTCAATGTGTGGACCACAGGATACCAATGCCAACAAGCCCTAATCTCTTTCATGATTTCTTTTGTCTACAGAGTCAGGAGTTTGGCAGAATATTTGAAGGGAAAGGTAAATGTGCCAGTAATGTAATCTCCCTAATGATATGCTGAGGCAGCAGTCAAATGCAAGCCGGATTCAAGACCACAATTTAATTTCAATAAAATTTGCTTATTTGTCATATTCCTCTTACGTCAGATAAATACAAGAAAAAAACACATGCTTCTGATTTCAGACAAAAACCCAGTGATGAATTTACTGCTCAAGATTTCAATACTTCACTTCCAGTCAAATGCTACTGGTGGATCTGAGATTCCAACATAGCAGCAGCAATGTTTTTATCAGCAACGAGACATACATACAATACTACCAGACTCAATATTGGTAAGTCACTGGTTCTGGATTCCAAGGATACTTCAGTGTGTAATTAAAAGGTAGTAATTACTGTTACCGAATTCTGTTTGAAATTAAAGAAGCCAACTAGAAAGAGAATGTTCTACTTAGATATACTAAGGTCAGATAAAGATCCTCAAAGCTGAATCTAGCACTTCTCTTTGCCTTCCTTTTCATATGCAATATGCTTACAGCAGACTGATCACTTGATTTTATAACTCTATGAAACTCTTTAGTAATTCCATTGCAGTCATACGAATTACTCTAGTAATGAGAGTGTAAGTCAGAGCTGAAGCCAGCTTAGTATTTCATATAGCATGAAATAAATCATGGAACCCAATTATACGGTGAAACAGCAGGCAGTTTTTCTACACTGGTAAACAGGCATTTACAGCATCTCATTCTATTAACAGAATAGACCTGCACACCACAATTAATTTAGAATTCCTACTCCCAGGCCTGCAGTGCAATGTTGTCTCTCAGCTTCAGACTCTCCAAAAAGAAGAGGGGTGCGAAATGAGCGTGGCATGGTCACAGTCCGGTGCAGAACAGGGGTGTGCTGCTGGCTGCTGCTGAAAGGAGCTTGGCAAGAGGCTGAGCCTGGTACTGTGTGACAGTGCTGCTGCTATCTGAAGGAGCCCAAATGAGCTGTGGGTCTCCACCAAAGTAGCCAGAGGAGCAGTCTCAGGAAGTGTGAAACCCATGGGGATTTGCAGTAGGTAGGGAAAAGCCCAAGAAGGAAAAAGTAAAACAAAACCAAAATAATTCATCATACAGCATATTTGTGGATTCTACTAGGGTACTCTTCTTTCCCTACTAGAAAAAGAAAGAAAATTATTCCAAGATTTGAAAAAGTACTAAGTGGACCTGGGATCTAGGAACAGCTGAGGCAAGTCCTGGGTTTGGGGTCAGTGCTACTTGTGCCAAATAAAGAAGCCTAGGAGGAGCCTAGCCTGAGAATGAGAACTCATGGGTTTTGCATCACCTCTCAAATGGCTTTTTTCTGATGCTCTAGAAAGATTTCCTCATCATTCTGATTCCATTTAGGCCAGCTGTAAAATAAGAAATTAGAATAATATTGTTTAACAGCTTACTAAGAACATTCATGATTAATTGCTAGTAAGAATTCAGTATTACTGAGGAAGTTTATGTCGGAATACATACACTCTAGTTTGTAGCTGATGCAATACTTGTGTGCAGAGCCTTGGAGAAAAACCTGCACTATAAAGGACTTCTGAACTAAAAATGCTGTAGTTTTTTAAGACTGTGACATGCCTCAGAGAGGACAGATCTAAAGGTAAAACACTATTACTGTACAATCAAAACCTTGAATTTGAATTCTCTGCAAGCAAAACACTCGGTTTTCAAGCAACAATTTAATGACTCTGGCCTCGATTTCATGGTATTTCTTGGGAAACAGCTTAGTAGGTGGCATTTGCATTTGGTAGGATCTAGTACAATGATAAGTGAAAAATTATGCTGCCTAGCTGCATGAATCAGGGTGACCTTCATAAAAAGGATTAGCCAGTAGTGTGCCATTATCAACATCAGTTGTGTTCTAGGATTCTGCTGGTTTTCCATATGGTAATGAAAAAGGTTATGCCATTTTATGAAGAAAACTGAATTTGACTTATTTCCAGTATGTTTTATTTTTAAGTGTCTGATTTTCTCCTGTAGATCATGAAATTAATCCTATCTCCTGAGAGAACATAACTGTAGAATTGAGTAGTTTCTTATTTTTGTATTTAGCCTTTCTTAGTAGAACCCTACAAGAGATACGTACATTCTCGTAAGACAGGCAGCTGAGTTTACAGAATTTATAGCATGTATAAGATCTTTTTAACAAAAAGTGATAAAATGTACATGTTCTGGAGTTGAGGCTGAGATAAAGAGGGATCTGGTTTTATGTGTAAGGCCACATAGCTGAAATTCAGCTAGGTGTCTTGCCATCAATACAAGTAAGTGTGCACAGATAACAAAGAATGTACAGCTTGGGAAATGAGAAAAGGACCCAATAAATCTCCTGCTGAGAAACGTAGATAAGCAGCTGACAGAGGAGAGCCTTTATAGAATGAGTTGGCATTTCTAGCTTCTTTCCAGCTGTATAAGATGTTTATATACCACGTATGGTTGCTAAGAACATGTACCCAGGCTGGTGGTTTCATGAAGAAACAAGGCTGTGGTACAAAAAAAAAGTAACTTCTCGATTCCCCAAGGAGGTCTCTAAGCACTACCATTAAAATGAATATTATGGAAGGGCAGAATGGGAAATTTTTCACTTCCATTACAATATATATAGAGAGCTAACTTCCCCTTACTAACTTTCAGAATAGGTGAATGCTATAACAGCAAGAAGGAATTATTTTCTACTGGGTAAGAGCCTAATCTATTCTCAACTGAAGTCAATCAGAATGACTCCCTCTAGTTTGCATGGCTACTGAATCAGGCTCTAAATATCCCAGCCTTTCACTTCCTCTTAGAATTATCACTTTTATAGCATAACTATGGCAGCCTCTATCATGTGCACAATGCTATATAAAAACACAGGGAAGTACTTTGTCAATCAGTTCAGAATTGAAGTATCTAACAAGTTACCTGTGGAAAGATCAGTGAGATTAAGATAGCATATGCATCACAAGCTTCAAGATAAAAAATATGGTGAGGCTATTATTAGCTAAGAAAATAATACTAATTTAATATAGCACCATCTTCCATTGAAATACTTGATAAAATTTATTTGGTTGGCCTGATCTTTCATCTAGACAAACTGCACTGGTGGGGGGGGATGTCAGAATAGGACAGAGACCTGGCTACAGACAAGTTTTGTCTTTCTCCCACATTGTCTTGTTGGTCTTGCAACAAAGTAGGTTTAAATTGAAAATTGTAGTCTCAGTCTCCCTGTCCCCCATGCACTTGATCAGCCACATGAGTCAAGTCACCAGACTCTTCCCAGTCTACTGTGAAAAAAGCCACCAGAGAGAGCCGAGGGGTGTACTAATCACCAGGGTGTTCCTTACATGATCACGAGGTGCAATTTGGATAATGCTTTTCTTTAACTTAATACCCCAATGGCCAGAGCTGATGGCAGCAAATAATTCTTAGGCTTTATCTACACCAAAATTAGCCATTCTGCACTGACTTACAACATTGCTTTTTGCAGCAAGAACCATATTAAACATAACCTTCTCCAAACAATGGAGATGAGATCTTTACGTTGTATGTGGAGCCAAGGTGTAGGGAGAACTTAGAATTCTGAGTTTGGGAGGTATCCCTTATTTGTAATGTCTGTACCTCTGTAATATCCCTTAATGAACAAACTTATTAAAGAAACAGCACTTGGGAGAACGACAGGAGGGGATGGACAGACAGACAGTAGAAAGATACCTATAGTTTGACTCATGGATAAAGAGTGGTGAAGCAGCTAGGATAGCTGTTATGCTCTGACAGGACAATGCTGAAGAATTTAGCTTTGATTATAAGCGAAACCACGTAACTGGTGGTTAAAAGGAAAGAATGGGCTAGGAGCTTTGCATCTAATAACATAGTTCCGATAAAATTCTGCCGTGAGTGAGGCTGAGGACTAAGTTGTCTGGGGATTCGGAAGTACAAGCAGCTGTACTTCGTACAGGCTGTAGATACAGTGGGGGAGAAAGCAGGAGGGAGAAGAGGAGAGATCAGGTCTCCATTTCTTTACTTTGCACTTACTGCGTTGATGCAAATTTGGGGGCTGAGGTGTATGTGGCATTTACTGGATAAAGCATGTAGAACAATTACAGGCTGTACAGGAACATGCAGTAATATATCTGTTCTTAAATTGTAGGGCTGCACTGAACGGTCTGCATACAGTTGCTTCTGACAGTCTGCAATTCATTACTTCTGACTTAAAATCTTTTTATCTGCCTCAATTGTTTCTTTCATCTTTGCATACAAGAGGAAGGCTGGGAGACCAGAAGCCTCATCAGTACTAACAAAGCTTCCTTCTACTCTGCTTTGCAATTGTATTTGCCTACATTCTTGATGTTCAGAGATTCACGTACCACAGATTTCTTCAAAACAAATACTTTAAAAAGGATGTCCTCAAGGCTGCTTGGTGTAAGTCTGACCTATTTTTTCCCTTTAACTGTTTGCGTAATGCATTTAATTCTCTGTATTTTCTTCCATGCTCTAATAGGTGATTAAGTCGTGTTTTAGAGGGCTAGCACTGATGAGCACCCAGACAATAACTGTTTGTCTACCTCAAAATTAACAGACAAGAAAGTCTGTCAGTAGGTCAACAGGTTTTCACCTCATGTTTTCTGTGAGGAAACGAATCTGTTCAGTGAGGTCTCTAGCCAGGTGTAATTCCCCTTTTACCTCATGGAAGGTACTAAACCTCTTTCAGCACTGGGACTTAGTCATGAATTACCTTTCCACAGCAGCTGTGTTTCAGGAGTAGCTACTCCTGAACTTAAGTGGAAATGGTCTTGCCTTCATATAGCAACTCTGGGATCTGTGAACACTGAGGAACCACTGCCATTTTCCTTTAATTGGGAAAAACAGTTCAGGCAATCCTTCTCTTCAAGGCTGGTTTTAAGGGGCTTTCCCTGCAGAAGCAGCTGTTTGTCCCACAACTTTCATCCTGCACCACACCAACTTCTCTCAGAAACAGAGACCCGATTAAGTCATTTTGGCACAAGCTGTCACTAAACAAAGTGATGCATGCTTGCTGAGATGAAATACAGGACAACTGGGGCTTTCAATAAATAAAAATATTGCTATGAGCCACCCAACATGGGCTTTATTGCATAGTCTCAGCCTAACATTGATTTAGGACTTAAAGATACTCCTCATTGCTGCATGTTATAGTTACATGGGCAGTAGGAGTGCAAAAAAAGCTCATGTATATAGAAAAATACCATTACTCATGCATTTCAAGTTATACCAATCACAATTACCAGAAGGGTAACAGCTGCTTTTGTTTCAATTAAAAAGAAAAAATACTATTGATATGTAACATTTTTAATTATAACTACTGGCCTCCACATCTTGCCTTTGTTATACTTTATATCTCCTTGTTAGGGAAAACCAATAGAAAAAAATTGAAATACATTAAATTTTCTAGTAATAAGCACAGTGAAAGTATTTGTCCTAAATAAGAATTTAGGATAGAGTACATAACTATTTAATAATTACACATTAAGTTAGCATAGAAAGTGTCAGATAGGGTGGATGTGACAACTAAGCACTGTAAATAGCTTCTTGCACTCAAATCCAATAAGCTAACCTTGATTTTTGTCACATTTTATTACACTTTACTATTATTCAGATACGGGGAAGGTAGTGACTGTCCTCCCACAGGAGCACAACACATGGCACACAGAACACATCACTGCCTACTGTAGATTTTATCAGTGCCAGCTTTGCTCCACAGAAGGACAACACAAGGTGAGTAATACAGTTTTTTTGTACAGGATAAATCCTGCACTGTAAAAGCCAGCAGTAGTCTACAAAACCTCATGTTACAAAACCATTTCTGCATGTCCTTACTGTATTTCATAAAAAAAGTGGGATGAACAACAACATCATGAACAGTTACAGAAATTTTACTTATATGAAATAAACCAATGCACCTGAGAGCAATCTTGATCTCATACATAATCCTGAAACAGAATATAGTATATGAATTACGTTATAGGAAGCTTAACAGCTTCTATTTGAAGTTTCCATGGGGAAGCAGCTGTTCAGTTGATTCGTCACCTTAAAGAAAATCCTAAATGAAAGAATTATACATTAACATCCTCAAGCAGTAGTTGTCTGTAACTGGAAATGCCAATATTTGATTAATTTCCCTGAGGTCAAGGGAAAGATAATTTAAAACAACATAAAATGTAAATTTTTGAACTTGGATGAAAAAAGTAGCAAGGAGAAAGGCTACAAGTCAGTATTCATACAGCAGAACTTTTGGTAAATGCAACACAGTATGCAGAAAAATTCTCGCCATATAAAATAAGGCACTAACTCTCAGGATAGCAAAATAATTTTACAATTTCATCTCACTTCCCATCTGCAGACATCCATAGGCTACTAGTTCCTTCATGTGCCTAAAAACATGTTCCTGGTGTCTCTGCTTCTGCACAATATTTATTGTGCACCGGCTTTTTTCAAAATTTTAAAGTAAGGGATAATGAGGCTGCATTTTCAAAACACTGCAACTGCTGGTTTGGTTTTGCAGATGACACACCCATGCATGTAATCAGCACATGGAGTCACAACTGCATTTCAAAACTCAATCGCTTCTCAGTGTAAAAATTTATTGTGCCCATAAAAAGCTAATAAACCTCACCAACCTCCCCCCGCCACCACCCTTGACTACCAAAAATACTAATATGTAATCCTGGAGCAACTGATTGGCCATATAAGAATTTTGAGGATCAGCAACATAACTCAGGCATCATTTCAGCCACATACGCAGCTCTGCAAAGATTTGAGGCTGGTTAGAATATGAATATTCCCTTCTGATTCTGTTCCCTTCCAACACATTCTGTTTGAGGAAAAATTAACTGTTCAGTGCCTCTGCATATGTAGCATCTGCTCCTTGAAAACCTAGTTCATTATGTTTGAAAAAACCCCCAAAAATACCAAACCCAGGATCAGAAAGCCTTTCTATTCTTACATCTAGTTGTATCACAATATTGAAAAGATGTTTTAATCTTTCTGTCACAAAAGCATTATGCAAGTGTGACGTTCAATTTTCCCATACAATCAGAAGAATTGTGGGGTAAACAAAAACCAAGAAAAGAGGCAAATGACCCCCCAGCACACAATGTACAGAACACTAAAGCACTCCCTCCCTTTCCACAAGAGCATGTACAAAATACAGCAGATTTCAACACTCACGGCTATCGTAGCATATATTGCCCAGGGCACGTCCTGTTTGAAGCAATACTTCCTGGTCTTTGCAGTTTAACAGCTGCACCAAGGGAGGGATCAACCCAGCATCCACACAGGGGTTCCGCATGAATTCTGCAAATAAAGCAAAGCCTGTTAATGCAAGGCCAGCTACTTCCAGTTTCATCAATTCCAGTTACACTGGCCTGGCAACTGGGCCTTTTCTGTGGCTAAACGCATGCACAGACCAACTTGTCTCATGCAAGTTTCTACAGAATAAGCCCAAGTCAGGATTTGCGCTTAATTCCTTCCATTATTTGCTAATTTAAAAGGAATTAAGGGTATTTAATTGACTTCCATGGAAACTAATTTAACAAAGCTCAGACTAAGCATATTTTCAGCATCACAAAGAAGTGCTGAAAAGAACAGTGAATTCACAACAAATTCAACATAAACCAGAATTATTAAATAACACAAAAGATGACTTAAAACTAGTATTCCAGAGCAGCATTTTTTACTCTCTATTCCCTGAATTAGAATTCCAGAAAAGCTTTTGCTTTAAAAGAATTAAAAAAAACCCAAAAACTAAAGCTCAGTAATAGGCTTTTATTTGGAAGGTGAAGACAAACAGAAAAAGAGAATGAGAAATACAAGAGTTTATGTGAGCCCCAAGGCCTGTAGTTTTCCACACTCTAACACTGCCTGCCATGGGAGGAAAGGTAGAGGACCCATCCACTGGGAAGCTCTCTGCCCTTCCTTCCTTCTATGCCACAGAGAACCAAAGAATTATTTCACATCTGTGCAAGTTGTAGAGACCTATCCTGGTGTCAGAGACATAAAGGGCTGTTCTCCAGATGGAAATACAGCTAGGCAGGCACTGTGCTGCACATTTTAGAGAGGAGGTTTATAGAAGGAACCACCTGATACACCAGTGCTACTTCACAGTTTACTACAGAGCACCCTTTAGAGATGTACTATTGTAAGGCAAGTGGTCAATGTGTTTTTGATTTGTTCTGAACTACAAATTATCACAGAATCAGAGAGTGGGTAAGATTGGAGGGGACCACAGTGGGTCATCTGGTCCAACGTTCCTGCTTAAGCAGTGTCATCCTAGAGGACATGGCACAGGATTTCACTCAGATGGTCCTTGGATATCTGCAGTGAAAGAGACTTGACAACCTCTCTGGGATATCTGTTGCAGTGCTTGGTCACCTGCATGGTACAGAAGTTCTTCCTTGTACATTGGTAAGGTCCCGTCTGTTGTCTCTTCTCAACGTTGAACAGGCCCAGCTCCCTCAGCCTTTCCACATAAGAGATGCTCCAGATGCTTCCTCATCACCCTTGTTGCCTCTGCTGGACCTGCTCCAGGAGCTCCATGTCTCTCAGGTACAGAGGAGCCCAGAACGAGACACAGTAATCAGGATGCATCCTCACCAGAGCTGAGTAGAGGAGCAAGTTACCTCTCTTCCTGATCCTAAACAATACTGGATCTTTCAGAGTTAGTTTACCTTTGTGTTACTTAGTCATTTATGAGACAGAATGAACCAGGGTGTACAATCCCCCTAAAAACAGATGAGAAAATTATTCTGACTCTGGATCAACAGAACTGCTCATACCAATAACTCAAAGTTTCATACAATGCTTGAAGTACAAATACATCTTCTAAAATTCTTCCTTTGTTGCACCTATTACAATGTTCTTTCATGTTTTGGTAGCTACAAAATCTAGTCTCTTTTGTATTTAATCCTGCAGTTTTATTTTAGCTAAAGAATTGTCAGAGGTAAGCAATTCTCATGCGATGATAAACTTTGATACATCAACAAGCAGATTAAGAAGAATCAGCAGTATCTATACACTTGCACAGGTCCAAGAGAAGATAGTTGTGAGCACAATTAACCCACCTTCCTAAGGTACTGTAACATTTTAGAACTGTGGCCAGATGCTGTAGTGTGATAGATGGTGATAGTATCCATTGTAAAGAACATAAATATCGGATACATCTGGTCTTTAAAACTGCCACATCCTTGTAACATTCAGTATATATCTTTATCGCCCACTTTCAACTTCAGTGCAAAGTTTATTTACTAGATATATTTAGTTTCTTCCTCTGTCTTCTCTGTCCCCTCAGCCTCTTCCTCGCAACTCCTGTAAAAACTCTTCTCTGTTCCTCAGCTACCCCTGCACCACTTTCCTTTACACCCACTAATTTACCATAGTCTCTACATCATCAAAGTCAGATGTTTCTTTTCTCCTAGTCTGTATCAGGAAATAAAACTTGTTCTCCCCTAGAAGACTGAGAGGTCTCAGTCTGTTCTGCTGTTTGTTTAGGCTCTTCCTCACTTGGTGAAAAGGAGCAAGAAACCCCTCCTCCACCCTCCCTCCTTTTGGAGTGAGCAGAAGCTTTCACAGCAACGAAATCATTGGTCGATATGCTGAGCAAACCTGTATTTATCAAGGTCATGTAAGAGCAAGAAGAAATGGTGCCATATGTATCAAAATAGATCTGTTAAACAGGAACAAAAATGTGTAACTGCAACTGCTTTTGCAGCTGATACTACACAGAAGCAATAGAAGAATGAGAAAGTGATTGACAACAGAGTCTTTAAAAGCTTTCCACTAACCTGGGAGAGAAATGAAGCAGATCCTTTGAAGGAAACCATGAAGAATCGCTTAAGAAGTTAGGAGGAGAACCATTGTGGACAGAGTAATATAAACCAAAAGAACAAGATTTTGAAAGAGAAATGTAATTGTGTTGTAGTACTACAGACTGTGAAGATGATGTTCTCTCATTCCTGGACCTGGCAAAGACAAGACTAAAAACCTTGAAAGAGGATTTAAAAGATCCACAGTGGAGAGAGAAACTCCACATAATAAGTGCATCTGAGCCTTCATGATGCTCACAGTTGAAAGGCAATGGCTGTAGCTGGAGGGACATACGTGACTGAAGGGAGTTTTGTATGTTTGGATGTTTAAAATAGGAGAGACAAATATGAGCTAAAGCTGGGAGGAGGAAGAGTCATGGGAGCAGAAGAGGTGAAACGGAAGAGACCAAACAAAACAAAACCACTACAGCAAGTAGAGAGATTTGATGTGATCAGATGTGTTTGTGTGTAAGATCAGTTGAGGGGAATGTGAGAGGAAAACAAGAAGTGGGGAAGGAGAAGATGCTCTTTTATCAGTAACACCCAAAATCAGAGGCTCTGCTCCCAGCTCTGGCAATACTGCATGGCATGACCACTTAGGGAATGGGTTTAATGCCTACTATCCATAGAATGTTGATAACACAGATTTCTCAAAGTGCCCTGAAGTTTGTTGAAAACAGGTACAATACAAGCATTAAACTCTTCTGGTTTTATGCAATAAAACAAGGAAAACAACAGAATTCAAATGAAGTATTCTCCACTATCCTGCTTAAGCAATTATTTCAACATGGTTAGAATCCAATGAGAAATACACAGATGATCTCAGTCTTGAAAGCACTGGGCACCTTAAAATAATTTCTGAATATCTTCACTTTAACCTTGGCTGACAGAGGTCCCAGTAACACCTGCTAATGACTCTAAGAAAAAGACAAAAGCTATTTTGTATGATGAACCAGGTAAAATGTCAGCTTTTTCAAGTGTGTATATAAAGCATCAGTTTAAAAGCTGTCAGGAAGAAGGACACATTACAAGCTATTCAGACATTTCATGTGTTATTTCAGATTTGAAAGATACTGGCTAAAATGCTCTGTAAGAGAATCTTTGAGAAAACAATACATAGTAATCAGTTTAGCTACTGTGAACATTGATTTTATTCTTAACTTTTCCCTCCTTGGGTAGGAGCTAAAAGGACCAACTGTGAGGACACATGGTTGACAGTGATGTTCTAGATATACTTACTGTGAATTCATTAAGTACAGAAAAAAAAAGCATGTGATACATTTGCCTAAATCTCTATCATTCTGAAACATTTCTAAATTAAAATTTCTGTGTATAGATTTTTACTGGCTCTTTATCTAAACAATTTTAACACTTAAAAACTAAATATATTATCTTTTCTCATTAATGTTGTTTCTGAATAACCATATGTAGCTCTCTTAAAACCAGTAAATTGGGTGGACGTCACCATGGGGGTATCAGTAAGAAGCTGTAGTTTCGTGATTCCACAGAAAAGGTGGAAATGGAAAGTGAAAGGAGTCAGCAGGAATGTAGCCCTTTCTCTTAAAAGGCATCAAGCATGACAGTTTACAAAGGGAGGGGGATAAGGCTGCTAGGACAGCAGTTAAGAAACATCCTTCTTTTCTCTGTCTGGCCTGTGGGGAAGGAAAGCCCAAAATGGAATCTGTGCCTCTTTGGCTGGGACAGCAGCAAGTCCAGGACTGAGAAAAGTCAGCCACAAATGTCCTCCACCCCCATCATAGGGTCTGGCCCATAGTCTCTGCCTGCAGGTATGAGGCCATTCTTCTGAGCTCAAGATATGCAAGTATTGGGTGAGCTTTAAGATAATCCTATCTAAAGAAAAATTTAAATAGTTTTTTGATTATCTTCTATGTTATGTCATATACTGTATGTATATAATACATACCAAAATGGACCTGATTCTTATTTGCGACTTTGGGCTCTTACTCTAACACATATAATGCTCTTTAGGTAGGACTAATTGGTTTTAGTGTGGTATCAAAGGCCTCATAAAGGTAATAATCTTATGACAAAGCTCAGACCAAAGAAATGATCTACCATTCCTTAACCACCTGTAGAGATGCTACTGCTGTAATTATGGGCACTACACATAACTGGCTGCACACACTGAGCATGTCTCTTTCTACATGCTTTTCATACAGAAATGCATTTCACCAGTTGTGGGCTATTTCTGCCCAGTAAATTATGTCACTGTCTTAAAAACTAAACATCATGAAAGTAAGAGTAAAAAAAAATCCAGCTGCCAAATGCTGTTTTGATTGTATTAAAAAGTAGAGGAAAAAATTAGACAAAACAAAAAGAGTGAAAGGGAGGGACATGAAAAGGTGTCTAATCTATAAAATGAAAACATAAATGAAGTAAAACATACTGACAAGTGAGGTGAAAAACTGAAGATGTTCCAGCAGAAAAGTTCTTGTAGAAAACCTCACCATTTCTGGCTACTTCTGCTATGATGTTAGCTACTTTTGCTGTGCAGGAAGATTGTGGCGTCAACAGACTCGCGAACACCTGAAGAACTCCACTTTTCTGGATTTTTTCACTTGTCTCCATATCTGAAAAACACATCACACAAAAATGACTTGTGGATCAAATTGCTTTGGGGAAGAACAGAAAGAAAAGCAGAAGGGAAGTCTTCTCAAAAGTAATTATGAAAATTACTATTTCCCACATAAGAAGCCAACTGTTATTTCAGTAACCATACTTACCTTATCTGACCTACTCACAGAATTTAATACTTTGCCATTTCTATTCAATTGATCTTTATGAGGTGACAGCTATTTAAGTATATACAGATAGATAGTCACGCTTACATGGGGAAAATACTGGAGAGACTGGTAGAAAGACTGAAGGTCATAAAGTGATATGCAGCAGATGAAGGTATTGTATGAAAGTCAAGGAATGACACTGTGAAGAGATGAATTACTGGAAATGTTTAAGGAATGATGGGGGAAGAAGTCCTTACAGTTTAGGGTACAGCTTAATGCAGTGTAGGAATCAGAAACTGGAGAAGAGGGAGAGCTAAGATGATCCTGGTTCTAGACTTGCACTCACTTAAAGATCTTCTATGTTACTCTGTTACTCAGTAGTTCCACTATAGTCTCAGTAGAAGGGAAAGGGCAAAACACTGAGTTTCCTGTAGCAGATATCAAAGATTTGTGACAAAAGCTCTCCCCTTTCTCTATGTAGTAACAGAAATTATGCAGCTGCTCTCTGACAGAGCCCCACCTAACATCGCTGGCCAACAGCTCTGTAACAAACTGAAAACCAACCCTGGTTCAAACGCAGTTAAAGGCAAGGTACTAGATGCTATGATGTACTTTTCTAACACTTTAAAAAATGGCTAATTTAAGATGAATATTAGTGTGACATACAGTATGACTAGATGGCAGCTATCATTTTAGAAAGCAGCATGACTCCTTAAGCCATTTAGAAGTGAAGTTATTTGCATTCTTCAGAGTTTACTATGAGATGCTCCAATTGATGACTTTTGCAAAGCAAAACAAATCCATCTGAATGCAGTTTGCAACCACTCTTTGGCTGTGCTTCACCTGTGAATTGATAACAACGTACCACCCCCTCTCTCCTCTTCCTCCTCCCTTTCCCCACTCTCAGGGCTGCAACTGAATTTGACCAGTCAGCTGCCTCCGAGAGTGGGAGAGATCCACTCAAGCTGCTCCTGAACAGAAGCCAGCACAAGCCTGGCAGAGGTGACTCACATGGATTTTGTGGCTCACACACAGTACGTACATGCTTCAGTGTCTGAGAGCTGGTTATGTCTACATGACAGAAAACAGACTAAAAAGTGAGAACTTCAAGTCTGGGTTGCAGTTGTGCCTCCTATTTCTGTATATAATTCCAACTTGGGATGTTGGTGTTTGGCTAGGATCACTCAGCTGCAATATGTCGGTGATGACATCTGACTACAAACAGATTAGGTATCAATAAAGATTAATCTCAACATTTCATGCATAACATAAATGCTAATACTTATGAACTGTTTGCAATCTAGTTAACTGCAATTTTTGAAATACACTGAAAAAACCTCTCAAAAGATATAATGTAAAGGAGCTTCTGGCTCATTTGGAAGCTATATAAACTCTGACATATTACATGTACTTAGTAGCAATATTTTCCAATGGATATAGACATGCAAAATGAAAGCTTGAATTCAGAGAAAATCATAGCAAGACTAAAGACTGCCTCAGACATCTTAGATGTCTGTTGAGGAAGAGCTTCTCTCTCCTAAAGTTCAAAACTCAAAGTACAGAATTCAAAATGCAAAACATGGATATGTGTGAACCTGTATTAGTAGGCAGGAGATATTAATGCATTTTCTCCTGTCACACTGCTGAGATATACAGTATCCAGTTGTATTTTTTTGGCCTGTAGTTTGATGGACTCATTACTGTGCAAAGCATAAATTACATAAGTAGAACTAAATATATCCTGCAAGAAGTGGGAAAATAAAATTAAGTGCTTCTCCAGTCAAGTTGTGTGCAGCAGATACACCCTGATTTATTTTATTAAGAAAAGCAAGTGAGCACCAATAAAAGCACAGCCCTAACAGACCTCTCAGAAATTGGGAAATCAGCTGGGATCACACAGATGAAAACTGACCAGTGACTTGTTCTTGCTCTGAACCAGCAGAGGAGGCACAGCTGCATATACACATCTCTTCAAACCAACATCCTAATGTTTCTTGTTAGCCAGTTGGGTATCAATGTCAAACTTTTGCTAGTCATAACAGAGGGAAGAGTGATTAATTTGGCCAGCAGTAAGCACAGAACACCCCTACCTCTACTCTACCCTGGGTGAGCGCTCAAGCATCATTATCTGGGGAAAAGCACATTACTCTGGCATCAGGCAGAAGAATTACTACTATCAACCCACAGTGCTCTCCGAGGCATTTTTGCCAGGAATTGCCTTAGGTGTAAAAAATGCCACAGGGTGCTTCAGCTTGTCTACTCCAAGTCTAAGCAAGCACTGCTCTTCCTCTGCAGAACACATACAATTTACACTTGGTGTAATATACAAATTAATTCAGTTTCAAAATAGAGAGATGACAGTATGACACTAAATCTTTGCAAGTAGTTTATAGTAGATCCTCCATATAAGGCATCCTAAGAGAATGTGCCAGGAAAATTATTCTTCCATCCTCATGCACATTACTCTGTTTAGTATCTGCAAAACAAATCCACTTTTTCCAGGGATTCTGTGTTCGTCATATTAAACTCCTAATAAAGAAGGTGGAAAAAAAAAAAGAATCTGCTGTAATATACAAATAAATTTCTTAAGTCACATGTAATTAGCAGATATTTTTGTTATAGGAAACCAATCTTTCTGGAGTTTTGAAATGCTTACACAAGGAAGAGTATTTTAATTGGAACAAGATGTCTTATATATAAAACTAAAATTGCCTTGTTAAATATAGCATTTTTACTCAGTATTTTTTATATTCTTTCAAAGGAGGAAGACTTAACAGGCAAATGATGCACCGGGCTGCCCTGCAAAGTCCAAACAAAGAGCTTCAACCACCCTTCACCTGTCTGCAGAGTCAACTGTACGCTCAGTTCAGGTACTAAGTGTTAAAATGCATATCTGTAGAAGAGAATATCAAGGTGGAGGTCTTGAAGGTGGTTTCAGCACAGCTGTAGGTATATAAGCATTTCTTATAGCGTCTAAATGGGACAGTTGCTTCACTTGCAAAACATGAACAAACAGTCCTGTTCAGCTTCACATAACATGTGTCCTGTGTAAATACATAAAACATACAGGGACACAGGACCAGAAATGAAGGGAAGTGTGTGTGGTGTTATTCTTTGGAGTGGTTAATAGATTGCCATGTTTATGTAGCAGTATTTTCACTACGATTGTAAAAATCATCCGTTTTTTTGGATTCTGCAGAACCTTAGACTGGCAGACCACACACACCAATGCTGCCAAAGGGCTGGTACCCCTACCACTGCCTGGCTCTAGGAGAAATAATGTAGGGTTTGCTAAGAATTAGAAATGGCTAGTGGCTTTAGCAGAGGCAACCCTCAACTCTTGCCTTTATTTGTTCTCTTCAGAGGCTGGAGAAAGCCCGCCTGGCTTCCTGTCTCTGTGTGCATGCACTAAAGAGGTATTATTTATTAAGGATATCAATCTTCTGCATACTAGTTTCATTCTGGGCTTCCTAGTAATTTATTAGAAGCTAAATTATTTGGAAAACTTACTTCAGTTGTCATCTCTTAAATTGCTATTTCAATTGTAGCTGGAGCATGTAAACCTAAAAAATTTCTCCAGGAGCAAGAAAGACCTAGGCAAGTCTCTACCCCATATTCTCCTCCTGTGCTTTCTATACTGGCCTAAAACAAAATCACAGCCAACAGTCCTTTAGCAAAACTGCATCTCCTTTAAAATCCATTAAATTTGTGTCTGAAAGAAACCTAGCAATCTAAATAGCTTGACATTAGGGTGCCGTACCTCATAATCCTTTTGCTATTTGTGATGTATCTGTGAATTCAAATGCTTTCTTTCAAAGCCTGATTTTCAGTCTGCTTACACCAGCCCACCTCTAGAGCTGTCCCCTGTCTTAAAGCAAACAAACCGTAGGCCTGTAATAAAAATGCTGCATTAAAAACAGCCCTTTTGCACACAGTCTAATACAGCATAATTGGAGGGGAAAACCCTGTAAGGTTAAGCCTGCTGCTTTAGATGTCTCCTCGTATCACCAGATATCAAGACAAAGGGTATGTTAGATCACATAGTGTCAAAATCTTATTAATGTCATAGCTGAGTGATTAAAATGTCAATATGCTTGCTTTTTGTGGTTTTTGCAGTGCCTGGAGTCAGAACAGTTAAGGGTGTGGGCAGGAAAATCTTTAATGCCACAGATCAGAGCTGGAGAAGCTGAGCACCGTGGCTACCAGACTGGTTAATTAAGAAGCAGAAATCATAGGAAAAAATCTAATATGTTTAGAATTAAGTTCTACACTCTCATCTCTCTCAGCTCTATTTCCTCTGAAATTTCACTTCCCTCTATTCACTCTTTTCTCCTCTCTGTATTATTTTGTACACCTTCACGTGAAAGAAAAGGCAGAAGGAGGGAAGGGAAAGGCAAGGCGTATCTATCAGCAGTGCCTTGCTAGGAGACAAAAGCTATAGGCTCACCATTCCTATCCCCTACGAACAATGAGTTTAAGTTATACTATTTTTAGTAACCCAACAGTAGTGGGGGCTAGCACTGCAATAATTCCCATGTTGTGGAGCTTCACACCACAGAATTATAAATAAACAGCTTCGTGAGGGTCCCCTTTATTAAGCAAACCGTGTTTGCCACGTACTCTTTCGAAAAATGCATGTCTTTCTAGCTGCAAAGATGTTTTATAAACCTACTGAAACTACTGCAGAAAATTACCTTGGCTTGATAATGTTCCTCCTACAAGTACTCTCATCAGAAAGAGAAAGATTAACACATGAATAAATAATGATGAACCACATATATCATGGAAGGAACCTTCCATCTGCTCTTTCAGGAGGCAGAAGGGAAGAGAATGAAGGGAACAAGGGATATCTTTCGAACTGGCACATGCTCCTAACCACCACAGTAAGAATGTTCATGTGACCAAGTGCAAGCACTGATGCTCTCTCCATATTATAGCTTCCCTCAAGAAACATTGTCCCTCTCTCCTCAGCCTCCTACTGTATTTTTCAAACCACAAAATGAAGATTTTCGTCTGGCTACAAAAGCGCAAAAAGTGAGTTGTAAAAACCTCAGAAAAACAAATTGTACGCTCTCATGAAGCAAAGAATGCACCACTGATAAGGACGTTTTGCTTAACAAACCTTAACCAAAGAGTCTGTTCCAATTATCAAGAGTTCTTACTACAGGGGAAAAAAAAGTCCTTTAATAATAATAATTTATGTATAAAAATAACTGTATACATTTGATTTCTTTTTGGCATGCTCCTCCTCACGTGAGGAAATCCCCAAAATCTGCTTGCTCACTTTTTCTTCAAATTAGACATGTATGAGGCAAGGAGGGAGGATTCTTCCTTAGCTGTATAAATGTTTCCATCATGGTGTTTGCTCTGTTTTGTCTCTGTCAGCAGCTACAGGGCAACTTCAATTCCTATTTTTAATGAAGAAAGAGACAGTACACAGATGTTTGTAATTAAAATCTCAGCTCTAACAAGGAAGGAAGGACAGATGGAGAGACAGATTTATCAATCAACTAGCTGCATGAGTCCCGATGATTAAATTCTCCAAAAGCTACATCCAAAGTATAAAAGTGAATTTCGGGATGAGATTCTACCCGTTGAATAGCCTGTTGCAGGTACCAATAGAAGTAAAAAATATGTGACATCTTTGCCTTCAATGAAGAAAAATCCACATCGATACTTCCAAGAATAGGTCACAGCACAAGGCAGAATATTAAAAGTTAGGCAGCCTGGACCCCCTGAGTTCCTGAACTGGATCCAGTTTAGAGCGCTGGCACATAGCTGGTGGATTCAGCCGTGCTGTTCCCCCGCTCCCCCTTTCTGACTCACCCTCTCCAGGATGTAACCACTTCAGTAGCAAGGTTGCTGAAAGAGTTTGATGTCAGTGCTTGAGCTGCCAAGTTTGTTGTTTGGCATCTCAGTACAAATGTCATACACTCACATCTTCGTGTTTTGTATTCAGCCCGTGGACATTTCCCCCCCCCACCTCCTCTCTTACTTGTACTGACTGAACTTAGTATAGGTCCCAGGGTAAAGGGTATTCTCATGCTTTAGTTTTTCAAAATGTATAACAAATGCTAGTCCTATGCAGTAAAATCCTTTTTCAAAATTTGATTTAGTTTATTAACATCAAATCAAATTTGAAAGCTGATCATTTTATATGCAGGAAATGTTTCATGTTCCTTTTAAGCAATCTCTTAAGAGTGCTCTTAAATGAGCTGAAATACCTGCTGTGAAATTCCACCCTTTGCTTATTGAAAGAGTACATCTACACATAAAGGAATTTT
This sequence comes from Machaerirhynchus nigripectus, assembly GCA_013397975.1. Lineage (NCBI taxonomy): Eukaryota > Metazoa > Chordata > Aves > Passeriformes > Dicruridae > Machaerirhynchus > Machaerirhynchus nigripectus. Next base: position 24,959 of record VZRQ01004644.1, on the reverse strand, counting down.
TTAATCTACTGGTATTTTCAGGGAGCTGTGCTATCAGAGTAGCTTAAAGAAAACCTAATCTAAAAAAGATCATATTTTTAAGTTATAAGGGACTGGGACAAAGCTAAGAATGAAACTGCAGACCTGAAATTGTGAATTACATGATCTCTAAATATAATTTTTTTGGTAAAAAGTAGGCACTTTCCTTTGCATTTTTGAAATGCAATACAGAAGCAAAAGAAAAGGCCTGCCTTTTGAAAACGCAATACAGAGACAATCTGAAAAAAAAGATGTGTCAATTCTATTATCTGGAACTGCTATTCACTGATGCCTTCTGCAAAGAAAAAAATATAATAGCTAATCTTTATTTGGCACACTGTGTATTCAGTGAATAGCACTTGGAATTTAACACTTGGATAAACATTTAACTATCTGGCACTAACTAAATACATCACTATTAAGGGGAATTTATGTAAAATATAATCCCACTAAGCAGCAGTGATTACCATTCAGTATCATTAGGGTAAGCCAGTTTACTGGGAGACAGTCCAATAAAAAGCAGTCACCTTGATTTAGTATAGTTATACTGTAATAATATATTATATACAGCACTTAATGAGGAAACATTTCTGGATTATGTGTGTACAATATCATGATAAGGCAACAGCCCATGAGCTAAGATGCAACAAATATCCTTCTTCAGCAAAAAGAAGGAACACTTTATAGCACAGTATTTGAGCCAAAACTCCCTCTTAAAAAATATTCATCGGGATCCCCAACTTTTAGCAGGGCATTTGACTAGAAATCTTCTGCAGGGAAGCTTAATGGCCTGCAATGGGCTTGACTGACTGAGCTGGCCCAATTCAGTTTGAACCCCTGGCTCTGTTACAAGAGATGATCTGTGTCAGAGGCAGACTAGAAATTCTTGCTGGTCTGAGGTGTGGGGTTTTGGTTTGACTGCTTCCTACCAGCCACTCAGGTACTTGCATTTAACTTGTTTTTTTTTTTCTTTAAAAAATCTTTATCTCTGTTTCTCCTTTCTGCTATTTCTCTCCTTCCTCTAAAATAAAAATCTTACATTCCACTGTATTTCTTGTTACTCATCCGCTTAGTTTCATTTCTTTCTTTTTCATTTCTACTCCCTCTTCCTCCCTTGGTTTGAATAGACATTAAATGCATTATGCCCGCTCCACTGAAGTCCAAAGATGCTGAATCAAGATTTAGTAGTAGCTAAACAGACACTAGTTGATGTCTCCAATATGTAAAGAAAACAAGTCCTACAAGCTACTGTGAGTAGCTTAGTGCAACTCTTAATACTTTTGTAGCTTCCAAGCAAAACCAGGAATAATAATAAAGTCCTAACATCTTTGTCATAGGCTAAGGACATCATCTTCCTAAAGAACACTTTCATTTCAGCAGATACCCATAGATTTCAGTAGACAGTTAGCAATGATACTGTTTAGTTTTTATCTTATTGGAGGAGGATGTTCTAGCTTTCATCTGCATATCACCTCTTCATAGATAACACCATAAATACTTGTTGCTTGTTTGAATGTTCAGGCTGAGACATTTACATGTCAGGACTAACATGCAGGCGTGTCTGCTGAGTCTGGGTATACATCCATGGGTGGCCTCCTCCTTCCAAGATCACAGGTAGGAGACATATAACAGGGATCGCTGGAGGGCGCCTGTTGAGGAGGATCACAAATCCTCCTGGAAGAGATACTGCTGCTAAGAAGAAATGGAGATGCTAAAGATCAAAGAGGAATAAGAAAGCAGGGAAATGCTATTTGTCAGTGAACTTAATTCTACTAGTTACCAGTTGTTTTAATAGGCCACTAATCCAATTAGTACCGTTGCCTACTCCCTTGGTTGTGCTAAGCTCTCTTGATGGGCTTATGCACTACTTTGTGTTGTCACAGCTTACGTGTTTGTAAAGTGTGTTAAAGCTGCAGGGATGCTGAAAGCTCTTTTTTTATTTATATGAAACAAGTGTGGCCAGAAGTTAGAGGGTCAGAATACGGCCCATAGACAGTTATTGTTTTAAGCTTTAATACTATGCAAGCATTCACAATCAGGAAAGCACTGTTTGTTGGCCACAATCTGCATGAAATGGCAGTCGCATCATTTTACTCTTATTTTGCTCAGTTTCTTCAAAACAGAAAAAGGTTAGCGTGTAAGCTGTCTAGCTAATGGGAAAAAATGAAAGTGGTTTCGGTTGTTTGTGCCTTTGAATTACTCTGCTATGACAAAAGGTTCTACAACTTAATTTTTTCTAAGCTTGGGGCAGGAGGATAGATATTTTCATGCTAATGTGAGAGGGCTGTGGAAACAAAAGATGAAATGATTGTTTCTTAATCCTCTGTCTACTAAAGAGGTACAAGGCTTCAATGAAATCAGACGGCACTTAGTGTTACAAGTTAAGCAGACAGCTGCCTACCTGACTCTGCAATGGATAAATAAGAGTACGTACACTGAACCACCCAGAATGTAAAAGAAAAAATAGATAAAAATAGGCAAAGCTTGCTTTTTGCTTTTACAAATCAAAAGCATTAATAGCAACAATAATACGTTTTAAAATTTCTTTCTTTTTTTAGTGTAGCCCTGAATTACAGAATTATAAAACTCTAAATTCTCCATGATTTTTCCGCTCCAGTAGAGGAATTGTTCCACCTTCTATGGCCAGAGAGGATCAGAAAAAGGAACATCAAGTATAGGAAGCACGAGTACTAACTAAATTCAACACCATATGGAAGTCATGGCTATGAAGAACAGAATAAAATGAATTTCCAACTCAAATATAACCTCTATGTAAACATATGGTTGCGAGAACTGGAAATCCACCAAAATAACTAAAGAGAAAACTAGATGCCTGTGAAAGCAGGTGCCTACCAAAGATTCAGGGCATTCAATGAAAAGTTTCGCCACTGATGAAGGAATGTGAGAAATCTGCTGTCTCTGCAGATACCAAGTTTTTCTTAAGCACTCCAGATGCTATCACACGCTCCTCTGGGATGCCATCAAACACATTTCAGAAAACCCACTGGTGGCTTCCAAGAGAAAACCTGAACAAGATGCTTTAGGTAGGAGGAACGGGCCATGGTCCTTACACCATAATGCTGGGACAGTGGGAAGTGATGGCAAAGGCTTACTACAAATCGCTCAGGGAATTTGTAACAACGTTATTTTCTCTGATTCAACACAGCCAGGATATTCTAAACAAAGCATGGCTCCAGCACACAGCCAAAATGCCTTCTGGAGCAAAGCAAAGTACTATTAAAAAACCGTGTTCATTATGGGAAGAAAAATGATATGCTAAAGTAGCCTTTGAATAATGCTGATATTTCCAGTTTCAAGCATGAATTTAAAATTTTCACGTGTCATGTGATGGTTCCTTGAGTTACCAGGTATCAGCAAAGCTCAACAAGTAGAAAATACAGCATCTTAGCCAGCCACATCTTTAAGGTAAAATACATTATTTCAAATCTTTCCAACATTTCTAAATCCTTTTCAAAACTGGGGCCTTGCTCTCTCACTTAAGCTTTTGCTTAACCATTTTTACATACAAACATGTAAACTCATATTCTTAGTCTCCTAAAAAGTATATGTAAAAAATATTTCAATTGCATGTGCCAACCTTTGCACTTCAACTGCATGTCAGACATTTTCAGAGCCAGGTGCTGAAAGCTGGGATTAGTGGGCATTTTCAGCCTCTCACACTGAGTACAGCAGAGCCAAAAATAGCGTTCTCAGCAGATTTTTCAGATTTCTCATTTATCACAACTGGGTTATTTATGTCTGCTATGATTTCTTGTATCTGAAACACAGCATGTCTGGACTAGCAGTAACTTTTTTTTGTTGTTACTGCAATAATTATTGCATTATATTATGCAGACAGCCTGCAGTTTAAAAGAAAACCTCTATTTCCTTTTTGCTTTCCTTCTCTCTGGCAGCCCTTTCTTGTGGATCTTTATTTGGGGATCTTAGGATAAATGCACTTTTTTGATAGGCATAGTATTTATGAAATGGCTCTTAACAGGAATAAATTTGTACATGTTGATTGAAAATGATGGCCAATATTGTTTTCTCTAGTAATTCCTTATACAAGACAATTAACCAATTGTTCCCAATATCCAATAGTAATACATACCCATATTTTTCTTTGGGTGTGAGATACAAAATAATTATACTTCACTTACTTCATTCCAGAAATGTAAGCATATGATCTTTCAAATTACTTTTCTTCAGTACATGTCTTACTAATTCTTTTGAGCAGGTTTGTGCCTTTTCTGATTGTTATGATCATTCTACACTCCATGTCCATACAGTAAACAGTCTGCTTCCAGATCAGCAAAAATTCTTTCTAGACAATAACTCATCAATCCATGTCTGTATAGAATTAATCCAGATTCTATGGAGCAGACAATGGAGTAACTTGTTTTAATGTACAGTTGTTAAACAGAAAATGTAATACATGACTTTCACCTCCTGATTGAATCTGTTTTTTGCTGCTAATAATGCTTATGGATCATGTATCCCAGCCTTTCGTTAAAAATCTGAATTATGGGAAGTTTAGCAGATGGTAAGCACTTGCAGGTGGAAAGAGATCAAGTATTTGTGTTTTTCTTTCAGAAGCAAGGTGGACAGGATCTCAGCTTATGCGAATGAGGTAGATCCACAGAGGTGAAAGGAGATCCTACACTACCTGTGAATCTCGACTAACGTTACGGCAACTTTGTGGCTGCAATGTCCCCAGATATTCCAGTTAACTTCACTGGGAATGCTGAAGGAACTCCACACAAAATGAGGTATGTCATTATTCTAAAGCATTTCTAATGCATGTTTATGTCATATTCTTCTGTCATTGCTGCCTCTTTCATCTTAACCTCCTCAGTTTTCTCTAGTGCTGCGGGCTAGACCATATATGACTGGCCTCAGATAGAAGTGCTGGTGACAGACAAGAACTAAAATATCTGCATAAATAGGAATATATATATTTCCAAACAATGTCTCCTAAGGAAACCATCTGTGCAGGATTTTCAGACCCAGATCTCAGATGTGAAGAGCTATGCAATTTTCTCCTAGACAAACTGTAGCTAAAACAATTTGAATTTGGCTTGCCAAATATTTACCAGCCATTATCACATTCAGCTGAGTATCTGACTCACCCTTCTGTAGTATAGCATATGTGTGTGCATGCACCTTAATTTGACTGGTGTGACAAATGGCAGAATAGCTCCTAAAGTCAGGCAGGAGGTATCATATTCCAGGGCATTACACCTGTGTAGGATTATCAACAGATCAGCTTTGAGAAGGAGAGTGAAAAACAAAAGAAAACACAGCAGATTACATAGAAAGAAATGAAAAGTTACATTATTCATCATAACTTTGTCATCTCTTTCTATACAATAGAAAATATGAGAAGAAAGTAATGTTTTAACACATTGAAGATTTAAAGGATTGTAGGCAAAGTAAATGGAACTATAATTTTCACTGTATTCTTAGAGACTAGGGAATTTAACTGACATTTCTGCAGCAGCCACAAGCCTATGCTGCACGCAGATAGCAATTAAAAGCAGTGTAACAGTCACTGAAACATTCATGTGTACATGGAGTATGCAAAACTCAAGTTGTCCTTTGCTGAAAATCTCAATTTGTTGTAGTAACACCGGATTTAACTACTGATTATGGCTGGCAGTAGATGGGAGTGGGTTGCATTAACACATTAGTAATGTACTAAACTTTATATAAGATAAAATAATATTTTTATCTCCAAGTCTTAATGCACTGAATGAAACTTTAACTTCTGTGATTTACAGTACTGCCATAAACTCCCAACAAAATCATAGTCCTACAAACTATTCCTTACATGGCTTTTTTCTCTCACATTAATATGATGATTTACTGAACTATTATTTAAATTATCTCTGCATTACAATTAACAGGTACTTTAATATAAACAAATTTTAATTTCTAATTATTAATGTATAATTTATACACAGACACAAAGGTACAGTGTATCTCATAACTAGGTATCAGAAATACAATAATATACCTTATAACTAAAAATCAGTCAAATACATATTAAGATGTTAACTGGGTGGATGAGAGCTATGAGAAAGTGTTAAGAAAGCTGATTCTGTATCTATTTGTTGAATCAATCTATTATATGCAATTTACCTCAGTCTCTGAAGTCTTTTGAATGTACTGCTGTTCTCATAAAATTATCCCAAGCCAGAAGTCTGTTCCCCAAATCATCAGACGACCTTGAGAACTAAAGCCTGTTGTCCAAACAGACTTGGCAAAACTTAGGTATGGAAGTGTCCAGTTCCCTTGAAATAGAATTGGTATTCTAGTTCCTAAATTACCAGCAAGCTGTTTAAAAAACATGTCCTATCTAACCCGTCTAATTTTCAGTGCATTATTTTAGCTGCCCTCAATCTTGGGCAAATGTAAATATGTGCAGATATGTATCATACAGCAGCTCAGCAGGGCTACATCCATGGTAGTGACTAACACACAAAGAGCATGGGAAATTGTGGAGAGAATAGATTTTCTAAAACTACCCCAAAGAGAGAGGTCAAAATCCTAATAATCTGTTTATCTGATCTGGCAGCTACAAATCTAGAAGAGAAAAGATTTTTGAAGGAAGAGCAAAGCCCTAGACTGAGAGAGAAGAGAGTCATCTGGTTGCACAGAAGCATCAGTAAGTTTGCTGTACATTAGTAAAATTATTTTGCATCTGCCAGACTTGTTCTGTGACACAGCTATGTGACCTTCATAGGTAAAACAGCAAACTGTTATTTACACAAGTAAGTTGTCACTTTTCATATGATCTTTTTTAGTATTTATACTCATTGTCTAAGTATTAGACTTAAAAGTAGTGGGAATAACTCCAGCTGGAGGTTGGATTAAAGTACTGGATATACCTTATAATTAAATCCATAATAAAAATGATTCAGCATCTTCAAAAAATGGTTGATCTAAACCCCAAAGATTTTATTACTTTCTGGCTGATATTGCCTTCTAAAATAATGAGAACTAAAACAAGACTACTACTAAATGCAGACACTGTTATAATCCATTTTTGACTTGATCCGGATGGTGCTTATATTCCGTTGTGAAAAACCTCATGAAGTATTTTACACCAACTAATCCAAAAGGCTTTGATTTGTAGAATACCATCATGTGAAAAAAAACCAAGACTTACTAATAGTATGTACTTTTGAGTGCATTGATATTTTCAAAGAACTAACTCTTTTTTAAGTAAAGAATTTTTAATTATGGCTTGTACCTATCCTGAGAAGTTTTTCAACCTGAAATTGTACACATATTTTTCTTCTAGCACAATTTGAAGCACTAAGAAAGTTAAACTCAGAAAAGTCTTATAAACTGTCATCTTCATTTACCTTCTCTTTCTGTCTGCTGGGAGTGGGGACAAGCATTCTAAAGTTTGTGGTGAAAATGATATCTTGTTCCATTCTGATGTTATTTTTACCATACTATATATCAAACTTGGACCATCTTTGGATATCCAGCCTAGTTCTCCTAATTGCAACTCCTGGAATTAAGAAAGCTGTGATCGGAAATGTGAGGAGAAATACATTACAAATGGGAAACTATGCTCTTTCAACCAGAATTAACAAGCAGCTCCCTTATCATTCTCCCCCTCTTATCAGACTTATTTCTCCATCTCTGTTCTTTTTTTCTTGAATGATCGATTAAAAAAGTAATTGTGCTACTTCATCTTGGAAAAAGGAATGGACTACAGCTGTTCCAAATATTTAGGTATTTACCTGTCACTGTCTTTGTTGCTACTGGAATGTTACAGACATATAGGTTAAAAATCCCCAAAACTCAATAGAGCAAATCTAGCAACCTACTGCTTGAGTCAGCCTTTCTGCCACATTTTAATTCACTGATCTCATATCATTTAAAATTTGAAAGGTCCATACAACTTACTGTTTTGTGCCAGAGCTTGAAGCAGACAGTCCAAGCATCCCTCCAAGCTATCTGCTGTGCTGTCAGTGGATGTTATCTTCAGCTTTTTCAGGGCTTCACTTAAATTATCTGCTTGATAGACACAAAGAAAAAAGAAATGTGTCCTCATCAATTGGGTAACAATGCTATAGTCTTGAATGTAAACAGTTAGTATAAACTAAACAGTTCCTGTATCAATGAAGAAGACATGTATGGTCTGTGTTCTGAGGATACAAAAAGCCAGCAGTCAAAGGTCATAGAACAAACTAAACTTTTCAAATTTATCATTATCATTTATACATTTATAATTTTGCATCTGAGAACAGGACGTCACAGCAGGTGCTTTATGAAATGCCACTGAACAGCAATTTATCCAACAGTATTTTCTCAGCCTTGCTGGTACAGAAAACCAGCAGCCTTTTCTTTGCTTCTCCCCTCATGCGTGGGAATAAAATAGAATGGAAATAAGCATATCTTAATCTTCTTCATCCATAGAGGCAAAGCAATTGAAAATGCCAGTTTTTGCATGCTGTGTAGGCTTCCATCTTGACTATTCACAGATGCTTGGTGCTAAGCTCAGAGCCTTTTAAGAATGATGCCATTTTCCACCACAATGTTACAAGCATCATTGTTTATATGAATTGTGTTAACTCCTTAAATTCAACTGATCCATAAAAACAGATGGCATCTTCTTGAAATAAGACAGTTCTGCTGTGGATTTCAGGTAATTAACTCTTCCCTCTTCAAAAAAAACCCCACCACCACCCAAATGCAAATGACATGACATCGTTCTCAAAAGACACCTTTTTTCTCAGTAAAGGTTGGGGTGGTATGACCGCCAACATTTTGAGGATTCTATCTATTCATGAGCAAGGTTTAAGTGCTGGCAGCTGCAGCCTGAGCCTCTGGTAAGCCCACTGATGACTAACCTCACTCTGAATGGACTATTCTTTTAAAAATGAGTGCTAATTCAGTTTCCATGCCAACTCTGACAGTAAGCAGAAAGTGTTACTCAAAACAAATAATGTTAAATAGTGTCTCACTGTCTTTTGTTCCCAGTGACTGATCGAAGAGCCTTGACCCAAGCCCAACACAGCCATAGGTGCAGTTTCTTTTCAGTGCACCACTGGTATCTTCTGAGCCTGACTGGCAGCCAATACTGCCTTAGAGCTTCACATCAGCACAGGAAGCCTCCTTCATAGGTGACCTGGCACCTGCTGTGCTTTGCCTCTTCTTCACTTGCCTACATATGGGATGGTGCAAAGGAAAGGAATGGAGATACAGCAGGCATCCCATGAAGAGGATGGAATCTCACTTCTGGAGCTGCTTTGCTTCTTGGCCAAAGCTGTGGCTTTTGTTCCATTTCCAATTTCTATTGGAAGCATATGCTTTTGTAGTTCAATATCCCATTCAAATGAAGGTAATATACTTAATTTTTGAAGTGCTCCGTATTTCTATATGGAATTGCTTGTCTGTTTCTATGATCAGGCAGTTATTTTGTCTATTCAGTAATGATTATGTTCTTAGCAACACTATAGCCCGGAGTGTCAGTACTCCTAAATGCAGACAGCCAGCAGTGTGCTGGCAACCCTGCAAAAGCCTTTTGGGCAACCACACTTGGTTGTGGCTCCTCAAGACCTTAGAAACCTTCCTCCCTACTACCTCCTCACTATGCTGAACTGCCACCTTCTGGAACAAGCTATCAGGGAAAAAACCCCTAAATTTTATTTCCCCTTATACTCACATTAGTCTCTAGCAGGCTTACTGCAGCACTTTCCTTGAATCCCACTGAGCCAACAGTAAAGCTGAACACACACACTGCAGTCTCAGTGCTTAAATACATTATTCAGGAAATACCACTGGAATTTGTCAAAAGACACAGGTGTAGGGTACTCAATCACCAGCCCCAGTACTACAATCCAACGTTGTGCATTCCACCTCCTCTTACCCCTTCTTCACCTGCCACCTTCTCATATTCTTCTCTTCATTTTTCTGCTAATACTCCTTACAGGCATCTCATCTCCTTGTATATTCACACACTTAACTTTGAAGCTATAGCAACATTTACAGTAAGACGACTCAATCTACTATATATATTAAAAGCAAGGGTTCCTATAATCTGGGGAAGAAAAAATTGCAAAGATAAGAAATTCACTGTCACACCAGGTTTTGCAGACTGTGAACAGAGGTTATTGTCAGAGAGCACACCCAGACTTTATTTCTCTCTTACAGCCTCTTCACTTCTGCTCAATAAATCACAAGATCCCACTTATTATTTCATTTTTCTGTGCAGAGATGAGTGCTTTATATCAAACACTTGTTATTTCTTTCACTCCATGCCACATCAGAACCTGCAATAGAGTTAGGAAAGTCTCGCCAGTCTATTTTTCTGCCTCCTCTTTCTGTTCAGTGCCATGTGAAGTTTTTCTGGGGAAAGTCCACTATTCTAATACTACACAATTACAGATGATATGCAAAATTACGCATTTTGGGCAAAATTGTTCAAATGTGACTATCCAAATATTTCATTCCTTAGGACATACAACTCAATTTTTCATGGTACCAAGCATGTGCACATCCCACTGACATACATGGACATTTAACTGCAACTTTAGATACACTTCAAGTATCCATGGGCACTTGTGGCAATGGTACTTGTGGCCATACTACTTTTAAAATACCTTATGAAACTATGTTGTACTGTGTGCCAAATTGCTATTCCACTAAATATACTAGGATGCTGTATTTTTAAAATAACGTAACAGTAGAGTGTAATTTAGAAACCATATGCATAAAATGTGCTTCTAAAATAAATTACAATAACCTTTGATTTTCTAATAAGCCTACAACTCTGAACTTCTTGCAGCTTGATACTTAATCACTTTGTGCTAAAGAAGAAAACATAATAGGAATACTGTAGAAACAACAGATCTCTTGACACAATGTCAGAAGGCCAAGAGCACAGAGGGAAGCAGCTATCCTTCAAGAAAGAACTTACTTGCTCACTTTGGTTTTTTCTGTCCTAGTCCATCTCCTTTCTAAACTGAGTTGATACCTTGAAAGAGACAGTTACTTTTGAAACCCAAGAATCTTGGACCCATGCAAATACATCTTCAGCAGATTCAGAGGTTTTGTTATTTTTTTAACTTTTTTTCTTTTGTTGTCCTGAAAAGAACAAACCCTTATAGTCGGAGATGACACGGACAGGGATATTCAGAGAGAAGTGCTGTAGTGTTCTAGAGGGCTCTCACCACATAATCACACAAGGCTTCCCGACTCCTGCTGTTTCACAGTTGCCCTAAACACATCCTTTAGGGAAGGAGCTGCAAATGCTTCTCTTCCAAGTACAAAACCCCTGTTGTTTTCTTGTCATCATCTCCTGCTTACTTTTGTGTCTCTTCCTCTCCATCTATAGAAGCTGTTTCCAGTAGGCTTGCTGCTGCACAGGCTGATCAGAGTCTCAGCAATAAAACCCCATCAAATAAAAGCAATATAACATGAATAGGTACATTTTGTCAACATGCAAGTCATGTGAAAGCTCGCATCAGTTAGGAAGATCTAAGGGGGCAAGATTATGATGGTAAAGGTAAAAACTGGCTAGTAATGTTCCATATGGTACAGTTGGTCAACAATGTGGCATCATGTTGTATATTTGTGAGGCATCAAGTCTGAAGTTCAACAAAAGTTATCAACTATTTCGTTGATGACCCTAAGCACAGGGAGTCTCTCATACGTACATCTGACTTACCGCATTGCTTTCAGAAAAATTAGTTATCTTATCTGGCCAAAAAGCTCTGAATCCCACAGACCTTAATCCTATATATCCTAATGTTACAAACTGCTAAGTTAGGAAGTAGAGTCTGCCAAGAGCTGTCAGACCTGTCTGGCCCATTCCACCTACGGCTGCATTTTGTTTTCACCAATAACTACTCCTGCACAAACACTCATAAAAAATGAGGCAGTTTAAATACTTTGATTGCCCACATTGCTTTTTGGTAGCACAGTATTACTACTATCTCTTGCAACCTTTTGCTATCTCTTGTGCAGGCATTTTTACAGAGAAAATTAGTCAGAACCTAACATTAGTGAATGTTTTAGCACTCTTTTTCACTTCACTGTACTCTTTTTTTCTGAGAGCTTTTCTGTGACTCATTCCTATTTGCAGTCACTGATTCGTTTTATACAGAAGAACTGTTCTTTTATCTAGTAAAAATTTGGTAGTTGATCAGCTTTGTTTAGGGTCAGGGCCACAGGAGTGCTGGTTAGACTGCAAAAAGCTTGACAAGGTACCCAATAATCTTTCTAGTAATGCAGCTTCTGAGGGTAAGAATCAACTTGCCAGTTTTGCTCTGAGTCCACAGCATCTTCACCCTATTCCTTGGAAAAGCCCTGTTCCAAGACTGATGCTAATAAAATATTTAGAATGCCTTAGCTGAGTACTTAGATGGTCAGCTTTCGTTTGGACTGTTTGTTTTTCATATAACATTTTTTACAGTATAGATATTTTCTCTACAAAATTAAGACTTTAAACATATCATTAACATTGACTATGTTTTGATTGACACTTTGTAGACTGTTATTATTAAAGAGACTATTACATTATACAGGCAACTTAACAGATAAGGAATTCAAAATGAATAGATATTGAAATGGGACATATTAAAACATGCTGATCAGATAAAAAAAAAGAAGTTTGAGCAGTTCTACTATGACAGGGATTGTGGCTGTATTAACATCCTTTTAAGTCTGTTCCACTGCCTCTCAGAAAACAAGGAGACGTCAAACTGAGCAGAAGGAATGGTGCCATTTTATGGCTCTCCTTGTGTTATAATAGCATAAATCTCTTAAATACGTAAGTGCATACATGCACATGGGCTAGACTGCAGAAACTACTTCATTCTCTTGTACAGACTTGAACTTACTAGAATTTCAGTCCAAACTAACCCACAGGGGCAATCCACCTGAGGCTAACCACAGTTGTTTTTGACAAAAAGTGTATTCTGAGGTGATATTATTTGAGAACCTGACACAAAGATCAGACACATAATCAGACCAGACACACAATCCATTTGGGTGAGATTTATATATTTGGCCTGAATTACTTTTTGCAGCAGAAAGCCCAGCAGCTGGTGAGATCTGTAGCACAACTTTGGTCTTTAATGACCCCAGATGCTACTTCCCCAAAAAAACCAGAAGACTGGCACAAAATTATGAGAGCCCTTTAGCTCCCAGGACATTGAATAAGCTGGCAGAAATGTACAGGTCTTTTTTGAACCTATATAAACTGAGACACTTCCTCTTGGATAATTTTTCAGAAGACACATACTCCCATACAAGTGTTCACATCGACATGCAAAATACTCCAAATACAGAGTTTATTGAGGACAGAAGAATCTTGTTCTCATGTTTAGCCCATTGCCAAAAAAATACTCCATCCCCTCCTTTGTAGCAGCTGGCCTCAAGTGCTCCCAAGTGTACAATGTTTTCTGTCAAACTACCCAAACCCATTATTAGAGACAACTCTTTGCTCCTAGCCCATCCAGGAAATTTTTAAACCTGGCATCTAATCAAGAGATACCTATATGCTGTCAGAGGGCAGCAGTGAAGAATTAGTTTTTGATTAGTAATGCCAGAAGACCTGGTACAGACAGACAAGACCAACATCTTAATCAGGAAATAACTTTTTTTAAGAAACAGAAACCCTGTTTGTTTCTGTCCTACCATGTTCATTGAGGTGGGTTAATGCTTTTTTCCCAACAGATTTTCTAGTTTCAGGGACATAATGATGGATCATTAACTGCGGGGCTCCTTCTGCAACCTGTTTTTTACGTAGGTACATTTGCTCTACTTTTCTAGCATAGTAACTAATTTTAATGAGAGTGTCTATTTTTGACAGCAGTTCAGCTGCTTCATTCTTAAACACCTTCTGAATCTTAGATATAGGCCATCTGGTCTTAGAGACTTGTTACTCTTTCATTTATCCACTTGCTTCTGCATCTCTTCTTCTGACATGGGCCTTCATTTTTATCACCTGAAAATACTGACACACTCACTGCCACCTGAGCACTAGGCTACCTAATTAGTTTTGGTAATTATCAGGTCAGCCTATACACACTAACGGCTACTTAGTCAGTCTGTATTCAAAATCAGGATAGAAACCTAAACAAAGTGGCATCACCCAGCAGTTAGTACACTTGGAATCTCTTGCCAATGCAGAATTTTCTGTTTGCTGTTTTATTCCCCCCCTTGGAGGACATTTGCTATCTTTGAAAATAATTTCATGTATTATTTTTACTGTAATCACAGATAAACAATAGATTCTAATACAAAAACATTTACACTATGGCAAGGTATATGGATCTCTAGCTGCTGTAATTGGTTTCTGCACATTAATGATCCTCTATTACTTAAATCATGACTTGCAAAGGCTAGACTATAAGAATGACATTTCAGAAGATTTTGCAGAACCTTGGAAGAATTTTTTTTCTTTCCTAGGAAAACGAGGTACAGATTTAGGTATCTTTATATTTCATAAGTAACACTGCAGATCTGGAATTATCTTAAGGTCTAAAGAAACCGATCAAAATTCAGTGAAATCAACATAACTTTACTGCTTTAGAAAAAACCCTAAAAGATTTTGCTTAAAACCAGTCCTAGAAGAAGAATTAAATAAGACTTTTTTTCATTTAATATAAAATTGCTTGATAAAGGGAATCTGTAGTGGATAAATTTCATTTAAAAATCAGCTAATGATAGAAAAAGGAATTATTTCAAACAATTTGGTTCTCAGTTTACGGTAAGACCTTTTCTGGTACTCTGTTACAGCAGTAGTTGAAAAAACCATCAAGACGGCTAACAATTTGTAAAGAATTACAGTTTAACTGACAAGACCGCATTTGTATTTGCATATTGTAATTTCCTAAAGCTTTTTTTCTCCAGGTGCCTGATCTTCACTGAGTCATATTACCAAAAATGATTTTAAACACACAGCAGTTCCAAAATTAAATCAACCCACATATATTTCACCATGTAAAATATTTACCATACAATACACAGTGCATGCCAGGATGTACATATGAAGAATACAGTTTTATCCAAGGGACACCTCTCTTTCAGGACAAATGTTCTTTCAAAGAACAGCTGCATGTCTTCTCATATCCTCCTTCTTGGCAAGTCGTTCGCCTTTTATTTACCAGATACTACTAAAAAATGCAGGATCACTTACTTTCTCACTGGAAATTATAAAGTTACTATCATTACATTATGTCATCATGCTTCAAAGATATGAATATGCTTGCTTTCAGAAGGTATTTATTAAGTACAAGGGAAGCAGTGCACTGTGTAAGTGAATGGGAGAACTGAAAATTTAGGGTTAAAAGTATCTGTGTGGGAAGTGAGGTTTCTAACATGAGATTTTCAAGTTCCAGAATTACCGCACACCCTGGATTCTTTAGGAGTCTTCAGATGCAGGTACAGATTACACTCATCACTTCTATAAAGCAGACCACAACACATCATGGGCAGGTATCAAGAAAGCATCAGGTATCACATGGGGCAGAAAGGGATCCAGCTCTTTGTGGGAACATTCAACTTTAAATGCTTCTCTATACATGCCCACACCACTTAGTTTATGACACGGCTTCAAAGTACTGTAACATTAAAGGCAAGAGAAGGTCTCCTCCACCAGATTTTTCTGGATTACTGCCCACCCTATGCACAGAATGAAAAAAATGTAGTGAGGGAAAAATGACAGGACCAAAAATGGCTACTGTTACTTCAGACAATAGTCCAAACCTGTTTCTTGCTCCTGCTAAAACAAAAACTCATCAAGCAAATTAAAATGGACAGCCTAACGCAGACACTTGGCATAGAATTTAGCTCTTCCTGAAGAGTCAGTAAATGACTGAAACAGGATATTGGAAAAAAGGAGTAACCTTAATACTAATCAAATCCATCATTCCCTACAATGCTATATTACGTATCACCATATGCCGCAGTGTAGAAGAGACAAGCTGCATGTCTGCATGTCTACGCACACACACACACATGCAGCTAGCAGAACTTGCATCTCTCTAGTGGCTCTTTTTTGATTTATTTTAGGTGGTTTACTATATTGTCTTCTTTCTTTTCCTTTTCTGCTCTTCCAGATGATTTCTGCCTGAAGCACTTTTAATCTAGCAAGCAAGAGTCACTTTATCAAGTCAAGACAGCAAGAACAGAGCAGGTGCTAGAAAACAACAGAAGAAAATTGAACTACAGAAACAGTACAGTCTAGAAACCACATTTAAAACCAAATGTATCAAGCTTTTTCAGCTTTATATTTTCTTTGAGATGATCTTTGTCTACACTACTGTGTCTAACCTTTTCTGACTGTATCTACTCTAAAAGTCTTGATTCTAATGTGACTCAAGTTAGCTGATTACAAATGCCAATCTAGACATTACACAAACAAGAGGAAAACATTTTCCTAAAGAGCTTTTTAATTTTTTGTTAAATTATTTCCCTTACTATATTAGAACACTGATTTCTTTTGTTGCATAATTTAATGAGGCTGCCAATTCTCCGTACTTTTTCCAAGTTCTATAAAAAACATGGCTGATTAAGCAACAAAATAACACATATGTAATGCTAGAAGTCACTCTGAGTGGACATTTGTAGGATGTTATAATGTGGGACAACAATTTAGACTTGAAGTATACATTCCTAATCAATCTAACAAGCTTACTCTACTGTTAGCTTTTTTGATAAACAAGTTAAAATTACTTTTTCTTCTTACTGAGCCTAAAAATAAAATACATAAATAAATTAATTAAAATCAGGCAATACAAAGCCGAGGACACAAAGTTCCAAGATTGAGAAAAATTCTCTTTTGACTTCAAAGCTCTGGTTCTGGTCTTTGGCCTACCCTCCGCAAGAAAGTGCTTATCAACTGTACAATGCCAAGTACAATCTGTCATAACTGTACTTATGATACTGGCTTGAGTTACTGAACAAATACAGGATTTGATTCTGTATAAAGCCCTCAGGCACATCTTTCACCAGCAACAGTGAGAATTTTGTCTGGGTAAGATACCCAGGCTCAAAATTGGTACTGCTAGCTCTAATTGTATGTCACATCAGTGTTCTTCTGTCAGATGTTACGAAATACTAATCTCTGACTACACAGCGCTCTTCTAGCTATCATGAGTTCCCTGAAAACTTTAAATATGGAAAGGAAGCACCTGAAGGGAATAGGGTGAACCATGGGTCCACAGAGCATTTCAGATTTTGTTTCTTTTCTTTTAAGCTGTCTGGTTTGAAGGTCATAAAATCATGGGCTCATTAGACTGGAGAAGACCTGCAAGATCATTGGGTCCACCCATTGACCAAACACCTCTATGCCCACTAAACCGTACTGAAAAGTGCCAAATCCACTCATTTTTTTGAACACTTCCAGGGATGGTGACTTTACCATTCCTCTGGGGAGTCTTTTCCTGCTTTCAGTGAAGAAATTTTTCCTAATATCCAACCTGAGCCTCCCCAGCACAACTTGAGGCCATTTCCTGTTGCCCCAGTTGCCTGGGAGAAGAGGCCAACCTCCACCCTTGCTACAACCTCCTTTCAGGGAGTTGTAGAGAATGATATGGTCTCCTCTTACCATTCATTTTTCCAGACTGAACAACCTCAGGTCCCTCAGCTGCTCCCTGTAGGACTGTCATCCTGTGATTTACTGGAGTCAACTGAGATTCTCAGTTTTCAGGTATTTCTTACTGACAGTAAGTCCATGATGATGCCAGGAAAGGAGGAGTCACATAAATTCATATGGTCTTAATATGTTTACCAGAATCCTTAAAGGGAAATCTGACATCACTACTAACAGTGGTTACTGATATCAGAAACCAAGTCTCTTTTAATACTTAGGTATTTTTTGTTTTTATAAAATTCATTCTTTAAGTCTATTTATAAGAAAGTCTGTTTCTAAGTTGTGCTTTTAATATGACCACAAATTGTGTATATAAAAACACCTTTCTGACATTCAGCAAAAAGTAGTGATACCTAAATTACCCTTACAGAAATGACAACCTCTGAAGCAGTCTTCATCTTTGCATTAAGGGAAGGTATATGTGTAATTTTGCGTAGTAGGAAAGTACATCAAGCTTTCTGACACATTCTCTACAAGTGTTTCAAAAATAGTAAGTTAAGAAACAAAATCTCAGTCCTTATCCTGTTGACTGTTAATAAAATTCCATCTGGTCACTTAGGAGCTGTGCCAACATTACCACACAAAGAGCTTTTAAGCTGTTTGAACGTTCAAGAGTCATTTGACAGCTTTTTTTATTTACCTTTTTTTTTGTCAAATATGCACCTAATAGTATACAGATGGTTAGGTTCTAACAAGTTTACTTGTATGCAATCTTGAAACTAACCTTGAAAGTAAACTGCTGAGGTTTTGCTTTGGGGTGTTGCTCGGGTTATATGTTTTTTTCTAACATTTAGGATTGTTCAGTCTACTGCTGCTCCAAGTTCCTTAATAGGCAAATACAAAGCGAAAGTGAAAACTTGGTGCCTGTTTTTTCTAAAACTGCAAACATAGTAAGAATCTGCTCAGCCTGCTCAGAGCCAGCAGAATGGGAGTAGGGGACAGGGAGCTGAAGTCTCAGTAGACAGCAAGTTAAAGCAATGTTCACTGACAAAAATCTTCACAGGGAAAGAAATCCCAAGAACCACTCTCGGCAATGAGAGAGACTTCAGCAGCAGATGGAGACTATTCTCAGTGCATATTATCTGTGTATCTTGTGCCAAAAATCAGTTCTAGATTTATTCTCTTGACGTTGTGATAAAAGATGTGTATTTAATACAGAAAAATAAATTTCACATTGCAATTTCTATTCAAATTTGTACTGGAAAACCAGAATTGGTTTGCCAACAAAACCCCACCCTCCCCCATTTAAAAAAAAACCCTTCTGAGTGACCTGATCTAGCTTCAAAGTTACCCAGTTTGGCACAGGAGGCTTTATTAGGTGATGTCCCCAGTGACTTAATTTTTTGTGTGAAGCTATTAGTCCATGTGATGAGCTTGTGTAAATCATAAACTGAATTTGCTTGCCCTGGTCTATTGCCTTCAACAATCATTGTAATAGCGAAATTATCAGGGAGGATTCAAAATGTTGCAAGACTTGCAGGGGTCATGTTGGTCATCCACTTGTGCGTAACACTGAGCCAAAAGGGACAGGTGAAACAACACTGAATGGTCCACCAGACTGTAAGCTCAAGGATCAACCGGCTGGGATGTGAGAAATGCACCGTCAGACAGGAATGCTATCTCAGTTACAAGAAGTGGTTTAGTAACGCTCTCTCCTCATTCCTATCCCTCAACATCTTTTAACTGAATCAAGTAAGTTAAGGGAATCAATTTGTATCTTAAATCTCTGTAGGACAAGCACTCAATATACAGGTAAGGGTTTGATTCTGTCACTATTTAATGATGGGTATCTGAGTAGTCTTACACATCTGCATAAACTCTAAGATCCTGACATACAGTGAGAATAAAGGGAATAAACCTGTAAAAATACAGAGTGTTTTTACTGTTGTTTTAATTATTTGTGGGCAATTCAACCAAGTGAAGTTTTGGAAAGGATCGGAGTAGAAAGATCTTGGCTTTGACATTCTCTTTCAATTCCTTAATCTGGAGTTAATTAAGACTAGCTACTCCAATCTTCAAAGCCGTAACACATATGATTAGAACGCAAAAAGCAATCTACTACAGAAAGTAAAATGGGTGTGAGCAGTGGAAAATAGAGCTAACCTAGGAAAAGCTGTGAAGATTTAAGAAAAGACTATTACAGATCTAAGAATGATGTTTCTACACATTCTGTGTGATATATTTTTGTTTTGTTTAATGCTGTATTTTTAAAGGTATCTAGGCACCTTAAATGAAGATGTAATTGAAATACATAATTTATGGAATCTGCTTTTGTACTCCTGGTCTGAAATCCTACATTTTTATCAGTTAATAATTTGAATTTCCAAGTCCTTTTCCAGGCAAAGAAATTGTCTTGTTTGTTGGATCTTCAAGCAGCTCATTTTAAATTCAAGGTTGATCAGAACACTATAGCAACCCATTTTCTCCCAGTCGAGCTATCGACTTGAGTTTCTTTGTGGCAGCTGCTACCACAGTGTCTGGTGCTGAAAGAGTCCCCTTTGCATGTCAGCTCTGAGAGAAACCTCTCTGATGTCTGACACAGAACAGATACCAGATACCAAAAAGCTTGAGGGCTCACACAACACAGTTCAATGAAACCTCTGCAAGGAAAGTAAGTATTTACCCTGATATAATTATAAAGGTCATTTTTTTTAACACAGAAATACAAATATAAAATAGAACAAAATTTAAAAGGTAGCAATTAAATTAGCTTAGCGGTTCTTAATAAAAAAGACATAAGGCATTCTGTTATGCAACAACACTCATGCAAGTTCCATTTTCCTTCTTGACAAGATACATACCCTAAACCAGCTGATCTACTACACTCATCCCCGCAGCTATCTTTTTATGGAAACAGTTTTCCCCCAGTTCTCTATCCCAGCAGAAGGCTGAATTGCAGCCTCTGTGTCTTGTCAGACGGGGGGACTTCACAATGATCTTTCATGGCGTACATATTCCTTAGATACGAAGTCTTAACAGTGGTTTATGCTGTTCGCAGAGCACTTCAAAATTTGCGTTTAATTTGGTTTTATTTATTTTTTTCCTGAATTACCAAAAAGGCCCCTACTTTTAATTATACACTGCATGATAATTACAAACCGACTTTTAATTACAAACATGCATGAAAACTTTTAGCCCTGAAAATATACTGTTTGCATTTTATGAGTGTGTATAAATAAGTTCCTAATGGAAGTGACCTGCCATTTGTGTTATTGTTAGGTTTTTAGTGAAAGTTTCTTAGAAACAGGTTGTTTGCAAATCTAGTAAGTGCCTATAAACCCTTTTGCTTACAAATGTCTTACAATTAAACACTCATATGGTTCTAAGTACTTGTTTACCTGCATTATCCTGCCTAACGTTACGTTCGTCAAAGCATTTTTGTCCCAAAGAGGAAAGAGAGGAAAAGACTATCAAATAAAAATGCACCTTTCCACCTGGACACACAACTGTTAAAACCTGTAATTAAAAAAATCCGTTTGACCTCAGAAGGGTCAATAGATGTGTGACAGTCTCCTCACGCCTTGGAGAAAAAGGCTTTTAATATTCTCTAATGTCACTGAAGGATACAAAGGAAATTAAGTCAGTTTTGGAAAGCCCTGCTTCTTGGCTTGTGAAATGCCACTAATCTTTCAATTTAGCAGTTTAGCAAAAATTAATAACATGGCCCCAAATCAACAACATGCACTTTGTAGGCAGATTGTGGTGCCCACATATCACGAATTGAAGGCTACATTGTCAGCATCATTCGTCTATAATCTTTTAGGGCCAAAATGTACTCTAGAGTTTTTCGTTTGCTTTTACAGATACCATGTATGGCTTTAAACCTGGTATTACTAAGATTAACAGACATCTGTGGTTAATCCCTCTAGTGATAAATAGTTGCCTATTAATGCAGTTATTTATTTTCACCTAGGAATGCATAGGGTGTAGAGCATCAATAAAAACACTGAAGTGATAGGATCAGCTCAGATCCTCCCTAAAGGAAAAGGATTCAACTGAGTCTTCATGTAAGACTGACATAAAACTGCAGAATCAGATAGCAAAATTAAAATGGTGCACAAACTGCTCAATATAACCCTACTTTAAATTAAGATTTCCACAAAACCCACTAGTATTCTGCATGACTGCTGTGGTTACAAGTGATCATTAACCTCTGCACAGCCTTTAAGAGCTTTATTTAGTAAAATTCATACAAGAGTGACAATGCAGTTAACATGATACTGATGTTCTGAGGCAGCAGATTACAGTACATGGGCATAGGTGGGTAAATCACAATCTGAATGTTACAGTCCTCAAGTATTACTTCCAATCACTATGATGAACATTTGAGTGAGTGAGATGATGCAATAGGTATCCACTGAAAATATGGTTTTGAAGAGAGAAAATTTGACAGCACAAATCAGGGGGAAAAACCTCCAACAGAAAAATCTCAGGACTCTTAATTAAGCTATTAATCCCCCATTCAATCAACTGTGTTTGGGCAACATCCCAAAAACAAGTGAAATGCTCCCAAGAGACACATATTTACAGGAAGCTCAATAAAAAAAGGCAAGTAAGACTTTTTTTCTTTTCAGAAAGAAATGTATCTTTTAAAGACAAAAGATTTCTGCAAAATGCCGCTTGCGACATTAAATTGCAAGTCACTTGCTTCCCCCACAAGCAGGATCTGACTCTGTGCAAAGTGGAGGAGTGCTCTGCTTTCACTGCTTAATAACTATCTCTCAGACTAGGTAAAGAGTCATATTGACAGAAACTGAAAGGGCTCAGGTTCTGCACACAATGTGCAGGTCTGAAGGATGAAGGGCAGATGGGAAGTACAAAAAAGTCCTTGGGATAAATTTCACAAGGGACGCAAGGATCTGTGTCAACTCGATACAGTTGCACATGCTATGTCCCCTAATCAAGAATGCCCACTATACTCTCAGAGACATACATCCCTCTGATGACCATGAACATCCTGACTGATCCCTAAATCAAAAGGGAGGAAAAAAAAATCAGCTTTATACGCAGAGATGACTGTAGGAAGCCTACCTCCCATGGACTCATTCACCAGACACCAGATTCTGGAGAAATATACCATTTTTTCCTTTTAAGTTCCACATGCATTTAGCTTATACCCAAATCCAGAACTCTTAGTTCTCTCATGCAGCTTAGTAACCAAATTCATGTATTAGTCTTACTGAGGGTATGGCTCTTCTAGGCCCTGCTTCAAATGTGCCCTGTACACACAGGCAACAAAGGAATATTCAGGAGAAAGACTCTAACACAAAGCACATGGCAAAAATGTGAAAGTGCCTTTTGCACATTAGTATGAACATGAAAACAAAGCAAATGCTATCCTCTACCTGAAAGGATTTAAACAAAATTTCTCCAAAACATACTCAAATCAGATTTTTGTATTTTTCATGTGAGGACTGAAACACCTCTTGCTTCTTCTGTTGAGATATATTTCATGTTGGACAGGGCTTGAGCAACCTGTTCTAGTGAAAAATGTCCCTGCCCATGGCAGACGGCTTGGAACTAGACGACTTTTGATGTCCCTTCCAACCCAACCATTTCTATAATTCTATATTAAACAGTCATTGTATAAAACAAATGAGCAGTCACAGGAAAAAGTGCTGGAACTGAAACCCTTCACCTTTTAAAAAATATGCCTTAACTAACAGGCTTGTTACACTAATGTGTATGAGCACATACTACTCCTAGGTCTTATATCCTGGTCAGTTTGAGGGTACAGCTTCAATTTCAGGCAGAGGAAAAGCTTGGACTTTTGGAGCTCTTTTCTGCATAAACATGTGCCTGCTCCAAGGAAAGCACAGGTGGTAACCCATTTGTGCCTCTTCCTCCATTCACATTTGAAAAGAAAAAGGTTTCAAACTTTCTTAGAAAACATGCAGGCATCCAGCTCTAAGAAACAATTTCAAGCCCTGGGCTTAAGGCAGAAATCATGCTGATCAGAAAATGGCATGCATATTAATTATGGGTGATTTCCTGCTGAGCTTGGTAGTTCATCCTATTCTGAATTCTCCAAGCACTTTTTATTTACACATCCAGAACTCTTGGCTAAGGTTTCTGAATGCCACACTGGAACCCAGCACCTAAAATCCAGAGCATGTGCATAACGCAGTCTGCCCCTAACCAGGCATCTACAGAGAAACTGCCACCATAGTATTTCAGGATATTCATGGTATTTATTTTATACAGACTCTAAAGAGGACTGAGCTGCCAGTCCTTTTGCCCATAGGAATGAAAGAAGAAGTGATACTTCAGAAGGAAGACACAAAGAACAGAAGTCAAAACCCAGCATGATTTTTGAGGCAGTTCCTGACCAGCTCCTGCATGTAATGAGGATGTTGCAGCCTTTAGCATAACTGACTGCACTTAGGAGTTATTTATGGACTGCTAAATAGTCAAGAGGCACTAATAATCTTTGCAATGGTCTGCCAATAGTCTGAAAAACTTCAACAATGTGCCCTAGCCCATCCTCCACTTGGCATCTTGCACCAAACATTGAGGAACAGCACAATCCTTTCTGTATCCTATGTTTATAGTGTTTACACCAAAGAAATTCTGCTCGTTCAGCATATAAAACTCCCACAGATGCCAGCCACAAAGGGACCACAGCTGAGGAAAGAATCTCTCTCCTAGTAAGTTTTGTGGTTGTTCTCTTTTTCCTGAAACTTTCTGTTCACCAATATAATTGGTCCTTTGAAAGTGGAAGAAAGGGGAAGAAGAGAAAACAATAGTTCAGAAGTTGTCACACTTTACAGGGGTAAAGCTTAGAGACATTTCATGGAGTAAATGTATGCATTATGCACAAGCTAAAAGCTGTTGACAATTTTAAATACTGCAGATATGCTGATATTTTAATGAAATGAATAAAAGGATGTTTCTGTATCAGCCGGCATAGAGCAAAGCAGCTTTGTTGCTGACCATATCCTATTTACTCCCAGAAGGTGCATACAAGAATAAAAATTTAGAAGAGCATTATCAGGTGTAATATTCTTCCTTTCCATTTTATTAACACATAAAAGCATCATATGAAATGTTATTGAGGTAATATTAATTATTACAGTAAGCAATTGATCCTTAAAGCAATATTTATCAGGAAAATTGATAATTTAGATAAAAATTTAGAAATAATAGTAAATTATAAATAGTAATAGTAAATAGATAATTTAGAAAAAAATATTAAAAAAGTAAATAGTAAAATAATAGTAAATAGATAATTTACTATTATTTTACTATTAGATAATTAGATAATTAATAGATAAAAAAAGTAAATAGTAAAAGTAAATAGTAAATAGATAATTTAGAA
>VZRQ01004642.1:0-19301 GCA_013397975.1 Machaerirhynchus nigripectus | reverse complement strand
TTTAAGCCATTAACCATAACATTACAGTCTCCTACAAGAGTAGAAACAGTTAAATATTAAAAAACATGCAAGAACAGTATCTAAGACAAAATATTTCTGAGAAATTATTTGTCTTTTTAGAAATGACTGTGAAAACACTTATTACAATACAGAGACTTTCCAAAACTCCCATATTGTTGCATCTCTGTGAAAACATCCACTTTGTGCTTCTTCAGAGAAAAATTCAGTGAAAAAAAAAAGACCACTCCCTTTCATAAAATTGATCCTAACCAGTAACAGACTAACTTAAATCAAGGGTAATACAATTTTATTATTTCTGCAAATAGAAGCTGCCAATGTATAGAGATATCAGATGCATACATCTGAAGTCTGCTAAACACAAACCAGTCACTAATGCATGCCATTAAATATAGATTTCTAGGAACATGACAATATAGATTATATAGATGACCAATACTTTAGAAAGTTCTAATAAAGCTCTGGATCTCTAGAAAGTAATTACTGAAATATGTAACAGGCATTTTTTTAAAGGCCATAAATAGAAGGTTGGAAAGGCATTTAAGAATTTGGATCAGTCAACTGACAGCTGATATGAGAGTAGCTGTTACTCACAAATAAGTCAGCCATTCTGTAATTTAAGATTTTGGTTGGCACCAGACATTTCTTTGCCAAAAAACATGCAAGATTGTGTGAGATATATACAAAAAGAAAGACTCCTACACTCTACTATTTTCAGTTAAATGGCCTCTTCACATAAAAATAATTTGTGAAATCAGACAACACACAAGCAAACTTACACCTGTGGCATGATAAATATATACTTCTATTACCAGAAAGTGTTACATTATTATGCAAACAATTCAAGCGCTAGAAATTTTTCCCCTTGTTTAGCAATGAAAACTGAATTTATTTTTAAAGTATTTTTCAATTAAATGACCTTAACTATACCACTCCAAGTGTTGAAAATGTTACAAAGTTTAAATTTTTTTTATATAACTTTAGTCAGGGGTTTTATTTGCCTTTACCATGGGGGAAAGGAACTGAAGTTTCTTTTCAAAGGACTGTTTCACCACTCGAGGCCTGATGATCTTAACATCTCAACAAGACTAGGAGTAGCACAGAAGATACACAAAAGATAATGACCATTAACGAACATCAACTCCAAACATCACCCCTGGCATGGTCGGAGACATCTGGTCTGGGAAAAGATAGATAAGAGAACAAAGAACGAGAACCTAATTAACATCGAAGGCAAAGGGATCAATAACCAACAGGAAACGAAATACTAAGAACTGTGTAACTTGGGACCAATAAACATTGAACCAATTAATTTCTTTGGGTTTTGACTGTATAAGTATGTGAAAAAACTAGTAAAAATCATGTGTGATGGAATGATTTTCTCTGCACAACCCCGGGCTATGTGTGGATGAAATTATTTCTGTTGCACATCCTGGCCAGAACAGCATCCTGGCCAGAATAAAGTAATGCCTTGATTCTCTAACACTAAAATGTTGTTGGAGGGTTTTTGTTTTTCCCTCAGTTTCAGTGACAGCACCATGTAATGTTTTTCAGAAAACTTTCTTTGTTTTACCCATAAGAGTTACTAAAAATCTCTTCCCACTTCAGAAATGCACATTTTCTCTCTAATTTTCAGTTAACTCCTAATAGGACAGCAGCAGCTCCACTATACCTGGCACAGGCCAGAAAAGGCTGAGGAAGAATGAAAAATCAGTGAAAATCTCCAATTCAAAAGAAAGGAAAAGAAGCACTTGCAGAGTTCCAACCCTGAGGCTTCAAGATACACACATGCTAATAAAATAAAAAAATGATGTGTTTAACTTAGTTGGTTAAGGCCATCTATTTACAGAATCTTCTACAGCAGAACGTAGACTGTAGCTGCCAACACATTTCCTGATCTAACCCAGTGAGTCTCAAGCTATTATAGATTACTTTGCAGATCCACAGTCACAGCACATAGAAATCAGCTTTTGAGTCTTTTAAAAAGGCATCATAAAGACATGCAATAGTCTGTGAAGATAATGGAAGGTTACAATAGCCTGCTTAAAATAAAATAAAATAAAATAAAATAAAATAAAATAAAATATTTGTTTTCACAACAGCAGGCCCCTTGGGCCCATCCTCAGGTGGATCTGACTCATATTCAGTATTAAAAGGTCAGTGTCAGGTCAAAGTCTTGGCCCTGACTCAAACTCAATTTACATTTATGAAGAAGAAGAACAGAGATTCTCTGGGATAATGCATGTAACACTGCCCAGTCTAAACTTCACTTTCTAACTGCCTCTCATTTTATAGTTATACTTAATAGTACTCCTAAAATCCTCACCTAGCACCCTCTACTTGAAAGCAAAAGATCTATTGTAACCAAACTGAAATGAACCAAAGGGGAACCTTCTGAAGGAGAAACATCACCATTTACCCAAAACCTGTTCTAAGGAAATTCCAAATTCTTCTTTTATGAAAAACACAAACAAAAAGACTTTAAAATTTAGTAATGAATGCAATTTCTGAAACTTCATTTAGAGACAGTAGAAAAAATGTTTTAACCCTTTTTAGCCATGATAGTCCCATCAGAAAGGGAGATGGCCAATCTGGAAAGAAACAGAAAGCCAAGATAGACACAATTCCTGAGGAATCTGAAAGTCCTAGCTCTAAGGCAATATATCTGACAGTCTAACAAGAAGACATGAAACTTCAGGGTTTCTGAGCTAGGAGGCACAATGTATGCTAGAGAAAGCTTTTACTTTAGCAAGCAGTTTATTCTGAATTTACAGATAGCCTGTTTTCCATTAGAAGAATATCTCAGCGGAAACATTTCAGCCAGCCCTACTTGGATGCTGAAAGATAGAAAACCTAGAGCTCCTTAACTGTGCTGGAATTTGATTTTACTTTTATTAATTCTGCATGGATGGCATTCAAATACTGTGTCGATGGTAGCAGTATAAAAGCTGTGAGACATAAAACTATTGTTTTGTTTATATATAAACAACTAGCTAGCTTTCTTAAACAATGGTTTCTTCCTTGCCATCTATTCTTTCTGATATGTGGCAGACTATTTTTATGGTATGTTCTTGCATTCGGTTTGCATGGCAAGGTTAGGGTGGTGGCTTCTGTGAGAAGCTGCTGGAAGCTTCCCCGATGTCCGACAGAGTCAGTGCCAGCCAGCTCCAACAAGGACCTGCTGCTGGCCAAGGCCAAGTCCATCAGTGATGGTTGTAGCAACACCTCTGCAATAACATATTTAAGAAGGGAAAATAAGCTATTGTGCAGAAACAATTGCAGCCAGAGAAGAACAGAGTGAGAATATGTGAGAGGAACAACTCTGCAGACACCAAGGTCCGTGAAGAAGGAGGGGGAGGAGGTGTTCCAGGTGCTGGAGCAGATTCCCCTGCAGCCCGTGGTGAAGACCGTGGAGACACAGGTTGTTCCCCTGCATCCCATGGAGGTCCACAAGGGAGCAGAGATCCACCTGCAGCCCATGCAGGACCCCACACCAGAGCAGGTGGATGCCTGAAGAAGGCTGTGACCCCGTGGGAGGCTTGCGCTGGAGCAGGATCGTGGCAGGACCTGTGGGAACAGGAGCCTATGCTGGAGCAGGTTTGCTGGCGGAACTTGTGACCTTGTGGGGGAGCCCACGCTGGAGCAGCCTGTGCCTGAAGGACTGCACCCCATTAGAGGGACCCATGCTGGAGCCTGTGGAAAGGATTCATGTTGGAGAAGTTTGTGAAGGACTGTTTCCTGTGGGAAGAACCCCATGCTGGAGCAGAAGAGCGTGAAGAATCCTCCCCCTGAGGAGGAAGGAGCAGCAGAAAGAACGTGGGGTGAACTGATGACAACCTCCATTCCTCATTCCCCTATGCCGCTGGAGTGAGGAGGAGGTAGAGAATTCAGGAATTGAGCCTGGGAAGAAGGGAGGGGTGGGGGAAACTGTTTTTAAGATTTTTTTATTTCTCATTATCCTACTCTAATTTGATTGATATTAAATTTTTATTCCTCAAGTCAAGACTGTTTTGCCCATGATGGTAATTGGTGAGTGATCTCTCCCTCTACTTATCTTGCCCCATGATCCTTTTGTTATACTTTCTCTCTCCTGCCCAGCTGAGCAGGGGAGTGATAGAGTGGCTTTGGTGGGTGCCTGGCATCCAGCCAGGCTCAACCCACTACAGTTCTCAGAAATCACAGATGACATACTGAAAAATACTTTGTGCTTACTGACATGATGGGAAGTTATTGAGAGACATTATCTCCGGGTCTCATTAATCATCCTCACAAAATTTACATGTCAGCATAATAAAAACACAACTTGAAACCTGTAAAACATACAAGGTTCAGATCTACTTTTAAAATGAGAATGAGAAGAAATAATTGTCAACAGATGTATAGCCTGAGATGGATGTACTAAAGCAAATATGGAACTTGGAAAAACTTTGAAAGTCAGTTTAGGTCATTTGTAAGATTAGGCAAAACAAATTGAGTAGTCTGCTGACATAAATTATATGTGGAATGATTTTCATGTTGCATAGCACCATTGGCAAAAAGTATGCTTGCTTCTAACATTTATACAGCAGCATCATGAAGTGAGAATACCTGAATGATTGCTCTGAGCAGTTAATACTGAGAAAAAGACTCATATTTTGTATATACATAAATTCAGATATCTTTTATTAGAGATACCTAAAGTGGCAGAGAGAAACACCAGGAGGGAGGTGGAACAGGACAACAAACTGAAGACAAAATGATACCCCAGTGTTTCATTACTTTCAAGGCATAAGCATCTCTTTTGAACCACTACTTTCTGTGCACAACACTTCAACTATTCTTTGTGAGATTAATTTCAGTTTTATTGACCTTTCAAATCAATGACACACATCTCATTTTAACCTTGTAAAAAAACTTGTAACTTGAGAAGGTATACTTTCCCTCATGTCTAAATTTTTAGTCATTTGAGGGCTAAACCCAACAATGAAGTCCAAGAAAGCATGAACTGCTGCTGAAGACAAAGTATTTATTTTTTCACCCCATTGCTGCTATCTCTGGACACCTCAGTAGCATTTGTGTAGTCAACTAGATGAGAACATGACCTGTCTGTGTCCTAGGTTACAATTTAAGATGTAACCAAAAGCATGTATTCTATTATCATCTTCACAAGCTGTTAAAGCAGGTGGGGCAGTGTTCGTTATCTCCTACCATGACTCATCCTTGTTAACTCCCTCTGGGAAGGCTACCTCTGTTTAATGGGCTATCAAGGACCCACTGCATGACTCATAGAATTACATCATCCCATTGTGAGATGCTCTGCCCAGGGGGGAGGAGACAAGCATTCCCACCTGGATATAATCTGGGGTTTGGAACAGCACAGGGAGCCCTTACCTACTGGATTCCCGGATGTAAGAACTACAAGTCTGGATCTTCAGGTGAAAAACCAGACCTTTCTACAGGACCACTGCTTCAACAGGACCACTTCATCTGGACTGCTACCACCACCCTGACTAACAGGGTGTCAGGTTATATCCTGACTCTGTCAGCGTTCTTGTACTATTGCATTTCTTTTTAATTTTCCTATTAAATTATAATTCTGACTTGAGATCTCCCACTGGTTTGTTTTCAAACTCGTTCAGTCTGAACGCTAATGTTCAGTTTCTTCACCTGATTCAGTGAGAAGATTAGCAAATTGCAGAGGCAGCATGGAAAAGGGAAGGAACATGATTGGGACAGATAGCAAAAGGCAAGAGCACCCCCTTCTGTGAAACCCCACAGTTCAATGGACAAACTTATTTCAAAAACTGAATACTTTTCACAACCTGAATAGCTTTCACAATCTGAATAGTTACAGCTAGAAATATTAAGTTAGTCTTTGGGATTAAGAGCTCAAAAAACTAATTAAAAACAAAACATTATTTGGCTACCTATACTGAAGCCATTCATGAGCACAGTCTGCTCAGAAAACACAAAGGACATAATGCTTAAGATATGCACTATATTCATCACTACCTTGAGCTTCCCCTTTTGGCCTTCAGCAATTATTACCTTATTCAACATAAATTTGAAGTTTTATTCTTTAAATCTGACAGGACAGCACTAGTAGCACAGACAGAACATAATAATACAAAATCATCATCTGTCACCTATTTGAAACCTACTGGAAAAGACAGGCAGAGACAGTTTATCTCAAAATATGAGCTGTGGTGAGTTGTATTCCATAATAGACTTGATCATAATTGTGACAGAACTCTCACTTTTTAGTCAAGGAGTTCCAGTTTGAAGTAGTAATTTTTGGATCTATAGAAAGACAGCTGGGGAGGGTAGAGGGGAAAGGAATAACAGCATATGTTGTCCAAGTGCATTGCAACAGGTTAAAAATTAATAGGAATTTTGATCTGCCAGAGTTTTCATGTCAAAGATGGCTGTTTCCTTCCCCTTGTATCCTATCTCCAACATAAGAATCTGCTGTAAGAAACATTTTTTGTTCCAGTTTGAGACAAAATTCAGAGGAACATCCGAATTTGAACGTCCTCTCTTAGAAGGCAGGTTATAGCCACCCCTCCCCCACCAGGTTCGGGAAAGAAATATTCCTTGGAAGAAAGGAAAAAAACCCCTGTTTATTTAACAAACACACAGGAAAAGAATAAAAATGCTAAATAATAAAACCTCTCGCTGTGGAGGGAGACCTGGGAAGATTTAAAGTCCTTTCCATGGGTGTGGTCTCTCTCCTCCTCGGAGCTGGGTCAGCCTGGGCCCCCTCTGGGACTAAGGTGGAAAGTTTTCCCAGTGAGTTCTGGTGGGAACACAACTTTATTCTGCTTCGTAGCTATGATTATTGATGATAAACACTGCTTTTAAGTATTTTGATTTAATGAAGAGTACTAGCAGACTGAGGAGCATAGGACTATCATATTCCCAAAAGATGAGAACCATATTAATATACTGTTTCCTTTTTGTAGTCTCTCCACAATTACTAATATTCTTTTAATTTTTTGAAAGCAGCTGAGATCACCTGAAGAACTTCTACAAAAAATATCCTTAAAACTGTTCCCAAATCCAAAGAGAAAAAATACAAGCAGCATGTATATATAAAGGATAATGAAAGTACCTGGTTAATTATAAATTATGTTTTAGTATAGAATTTCAATCCTTTCTGTTGACCCAAAAGCTTCATTTTATCAATTCCAAATTCATATATCAGTATTACTTTACAACAGAAACACTGCATCCTCTTGGATATTCACATCAAGTCATACAATTAAATGGAGGTTCTAGCAGACATGGGTAGGAGAGGACAAAGAATAAGTGAATGTCAGCTTCTGACACCTTTACACGATTCTCTGGCTCCTACCCTTTTAGCTGAAAGCAAAATTGCTGATTAGAAAAAAGAAAAACTGCCTGCTATTGTTGCAGGTAAATAAATCTCCTCTTTGTGATAATGTAACTATAAGCAGTTAGATCAGTCAATAACTGTTACTGTAATAAGTTTATGGATTCTTTAAATAAGAAAAACTTTTTAAAGCTAGTATTTTATTTAGAACATCATCATTCTATAAGGAATAACTAGTACAATTTCTGAATCTCTTGAAGGGGATGGAAGTCATCAAGATTGATGCTATATACGCTTAATTTAATATCGAGAATATTTTATAAAATCTTTGCCCAACAAATCTGACACCTGACTTTTCAAGCCAATCCTAAAAACTTCAACCACATCCTTTTTCAGAGTAGAAATTTCTTATATTAGAAATAAGGTATACTTTTAAAATGTTTACCTAACTTCAGTCTTCTAGCAAGACGCTTCAATATAAAAATAAGCAAACAGGTCTTGTGAAAAAGAACACAAAAAAACCCCCCAAAACACAAGAACAAAGAAACAAACAAAAACCCACAAACAAACAAAAAACCCAACCCACAAACTTTTTTAAGTTCTCAATGACAAATAGAAAAGTTGGTCAATACTAGGAGAACTAACTGCATATTTATTCTAATAATTTGAAGCCCTTAGATCCTGTTGTACAGCCAAGCAGCATTTGTTCCTCCTTAACTAGGTCCTTATACAGAGTTCTATAAAGCTCTGATTCCGTTATTTAAGTAACCTTAGACAGACTGCAAGCATATAAAGCACCTTAAACTCTAGTGAGAGCCAATTAAGTCTTTTCACCAGCATAACTAAACATACTCATAAGAAGTTGTGAAAAAATGCAAACAGCAAAAAATAATGATGGAAGAGAAAAAGGAAAAGCTTCATTGCAACATTCATCGATGACAGATTAGAACGTCTGGATTGAGTGGCCAGGTTTTGGGAGCGGGGGGCTACAGGGGTGGCTTCTCTGAGAAGCTGTTGGAAGCTTCCTTCATGTCTGATAGAGCCAATGCCAGCCGGCTCCAAGACAGATCTGCCACTGGCCAAGGCCGAGTCCATCAGAGGTGGTAGCAACACGTCTGTGATAACATATTTAGAAGGTGAAAAAATTATTGCACAGAATTAATTGTGTCCAGAGAAGAGCGGAGTGCGAATATGAGAAAGGAACAACTCTGCAGACACCAAGGTCAGTGGGAGAGGAAGGGAAGGAGGTGCTACAGGTGCAAGAGCTGAGATTTCCCTGCAGCCTGTGGTGAAGACCATGGTAAGGCAGCTGTGCCCCTGCAGCCCATGGAGGACCATGGGGATGCAGAGATCCACCTGCAGCCCATGGAGGAGACCCATGCTGGAGCAGGTGGATACCTGAAGGAGACTGTGATCCCATGGAAAGAGTGTGCTGGAGCAGGGTGCTGGCAGGACTTGTGACCCTGTGCGGGACCCATGCTGAAGTAGGCTGTGCCTGAAGGACGGCACTCTGTGGAAAGGGACCCATGTTGGAGCAGTTCATGAAGAACTATAGTTTGTGGGAAGGACTCATGTTGAAGAAGTTCATGGAGGACTGCTTCCCACAGGAGGGACCCCACACTGGAGCAGGGGAAGGACCTTATCACTCTCTATAACTCCCTGAAAGGAGGTTGTAGCCAGGTGAGGGTCAGTCTCTTCTCCCAGGCAACCAGCAACAGGAGAAGAGGACACAAGCTGTGCCCGGGGAGGTTTAGGTTGGACATTAGGAAGAAGTTCTTCACAGAAAGAGTGGTTTGGCATAGGAATGGGCTGCCCAGGGAGGTGGTGGAGTCACTGTCCCTAGAAGGTGTTTAAGAAAAGACTGAATGTGGCACTTAGTGCCATGGTCTAGTTGACAAGGTGGTGTTAGGTCATAGGTTGGACTTGGTGATCTCAAAGGTCTTTTCCAGCCTAATTGATTCTGTGATTCTGTGACTCCTCTCCCTGGAGAAGAAGCAGCGACAGAAACAACAGGTTGTGAATTGACTATAACCCCCATTCCCTTTCTCCATGTACTGCTGGGGTGGGAGGAGGTAGAGAATCAGGAATAAAGTTAAGCCCAGGAAGGAGGGAGAAGTAGGGGGAAGGGGTTTTTAAGATTTGTTTTATTTCCCATTATCCCNCCTTTTGGGTCCTTGAAATACCCTCTCCTGAGGTAATGTATGCTATGGATGGCAGAGGCCTCTGGGCCAGTCACAATGTGGTGTTTTTGTCATTTGTTCCCAGTCAGGTTCACTTTGGCTTCCAGTACAGTCAGCTGTTGGGATCCCCCTGTCACCCCAGAAACAGAGATGGATTCTTCCCCTACATATCTCAATGGCATCAGGGTACATTGCATGACAGTGTCAACTAAAGCCTTATACTCTTGTGGGTCTGATGCGCCAGACCATCGGATACACACAGTCTAATAGATCTGATTGTCCCTTTCCTCCACCTGGATGAAGGCAGGACCCCTCTATTCCTGGTCATAGTACTTGTTACTCATTTCTTGTAAATATGACCTGGAGGTCCCTTCAAGAGGATTGGAAGTAACATCAGCCCTCCTATTCTGTCTGAGGACTTGCCCACTGGAAACTGAAGCAGCATTTATCCTTAAAGAATTTCCTGCAGTGGTTGTTCTTCCTTTCAACTCACATACCCATGCTCCTAGGGCACAGGTGGGTTTTCCATCCTACTTCCTCATACCCTCTCCATGGTCATGCAGGTAAAAATAACAGGTTACCTTGTCATGTGGATCCTCTCTCGAGCAGGGAGGCACTTGCTCCCAATAGCAGAGACATTGGTCTGTACTGGTGGGGCATGGGACATTTCCTCTTTAAATTGCTGGAGGTCCTTGGACAGTCTTTCCATGGATGAGATGCAGGCCCGTAGGGGGGAAAGAGAGACTTTTTCTTTATATTGATGGAGTTGGATAACCAAATTATCCACCGTTTGTTCTCCTTTCCATTACATCACTGCCTATGAGTTGGCATACGATGATGGCACGCTCCGCGGGAACTTCTGCCACATGGGTTGTGTGCCCTAGACTTCATCTGGATCTATAGGGGACTGCTCATTACTTGAATCCTTATAGTGATGCCTTGAGTGGCTACCTAGAAACAGAGACTAGACAGGAATAAGGGAATAAAGGTAGATATTTATTTGAAAGGCCTCCAAAGGCACACCCTGGGGAGCCAAAGGCTACATCCAAGATGGACCCCAAGATGGACGACGAGTCACGAGTTCTTCACACTTTTATAGGTTTGGTTCATTTGCATATCAGGGTTAATTCTCCAATTAAAGCTTCAGTTAATGATGTAATTTCTCCAAGCTCACTCCCCTTCTTAAGATGTTAGTTTACGCATTTTGGGCTTAGGAGAGTCTGGGTGCCCTTGGAGAGCAGGCTTGAGAAGCTTTGTTACGTCTATCTAGCATAAGAGAACAGCAACAGGCTACAAGAAACTTCAGAGTTACACACTAAGCAGTACAGGATTTGAAAAAATATAAAAGTTAAAACCTAAGGCATCAATAGAGTNTATAGGTTTGGTTCATTTGCATATCAGGGTTAATTCTCCAATTAAAGCTTCAGTTAATGATGTAATTTCTCCAAGCTCACTCCCCTTCTTAAGATGTTAGTTTACGCATTTTGGGCTTAGGAGAGTCTGGGTGTCCTTGGAGAGCAGGCTTGAGAAGCTTTGTTACGTCTATCTAGCATAAGAGAACAGCAACAGGCTACAAGAAACTTCAGAGTTACACACTAAGCAGTACAGGATTTGAAAAAATATAAAAGTTAAAACCTAAGGCATCAATAGAGTACCTCCAACAGAGTTAATTCTCTCAGGTACTGGGTACCTTTCTCCATGGTGTTCCACTTGCTTTGGTGCACTGATAAATTGTCCTGGAAAAGATACTTTCCCCTCACACTTGACAGGAGTTGCCTCCAGAGGCTGAGGATTTCTATCTTTTTCCCAAACCCCTTGTCAATGCCTGCATCCCTGGACAGGGATCCCACTAGCTTGGCTTTATTACCCTCTAGTTTCCAACTGTGGGCTACACTATCCCAGCATCATCGGAGCAGCCAGGTCACCAGGGGCTCACCCAGATGGCAGCTGAAATCTTTTCGCATATCTCACAGCTCACCCGGGAATACGAATTGGGTGATTATCTCTGGCCCTGCCTCTTCCTCCTGTTGTGAGGGCCCTACTTCCTCTTCATCCCTCACTAAGCAAACTGATTTTGTCTTGAATTTCTTCTTCTGTATAGGGGCGACTGCTACCAGCACAGGTTGTTCCTCTGGTTCAAATGCAGTTTGAGTGGCCACGGTGCCTGTTGGTCTGCTTTCCTCCTCCTTGTCCCCCTGAGGGTGCTGTCTAGTGATGAGCAGTGTCCAATAAATAGTAGCCAAGGCCCAGCACATTGCATAACTTCGCGCTTCTCTGGAACTGCCACAACATTTTTCTTTCAAATATTCTGTCACTTTATCAGGGTCCTGTAGTTGTTCAGGGGTGAACCTCCAAACCATTGGAGCAGAATAATCCTTCGAAAGCTGGCCCATTTCCTCTCACATGCCACTCATGACTATCCACCCTTGGGGCAGGTCTCTGAAAAACCTCCCTACAAATCTTTCTTGACTCTAAAGATGGTGTGGACCACACTGAGGAGACCTGGCAGACTTAGCAACAAGAACATCCTTTCTTTAACATCCAGAGGGAATTCAGAATTCTCAAAAGCTGCTGTAACAGGCCTGAAGGAGGAAAAGGGGGTGAAAAGCTGTGGAAAATCATCCTCCCCTGTTCCCCCCACAGACTGGGTACAATTATTAATGAATTCACAAAGGTAACACCCGAAGTAAGGGCAGAAGAACAACACTAAATACACATCCCAAATGACCCCCATTGCCCTTGATGTTATCATGTCATAAACTGATATCCCATAGTACAGCAACAAAGTAATCCTGATCCCTCTCCCTGCTCTGAAAAAGAGCACCATGAGGAGCACATACAGGAATATATACAGGGTTAGGTACCACATCCACATGAACAGATCAAGCAACATTGTGACCAGTGGCTCCATACCTAATACAACAAATGCTTAGATTGAACTTGTTTCCAACCCGCTCTGGGTTGCTCACTCACTCCCCACCCTACCCCTCCAGAGGAGAATTGGAGACAAAAAGGCAAAGATCACAGGTTAAGATAAGAACAATTTACCAGAAACAGCAATGAGATAAGAAAACCAACAGTAACAGCAACAATACTAATAGCAAGTAGCTATTAGCAATAGTACAAGACAGGCGAACTCACCAGGGAACCTGGACTGCACACTCCACACACCCAGGCCAACTCAGAAGGGTACCTACCCATCCCACTCTTTCCCCCCTGCACGTGGCATGAGGTGGTATTAAATAACCTGAAGGTCCTGGATGTGTCCATCCTGGCTGCTGCAAAAATTAATTGCATCCTGGCCAGAACCAGGGCAGTAGCTTACAAGTGCTTAAAAGAATATCAGCAACAGAAAGATACGCAAAAAGCTCGATAGCCTAATTTCCTATTGTGATGAATAAATCCTGTAACATCCATAAATAGTAAAAGACCTATGAGTGTTTAACAGCTCTCCAATTACAAAGATCTAACTTACAAGACATACTATTTTATTATCTTAATGATACATCACAAACAGAAAACAAAACAATTTTTTTAATGTCTGATATGTGTATGTGAAATCCTTCTGCAGTAACATTTTATGAATATTTCTGAAAGGAAAGAAAATAAATTACTAAAATTGATCCAAGACCTGTTGGCAAACTGGAAAAAACCCAGTTAAAAGTGGCACATGATGAACTGAGTACTCTTTTTTTCTTCCTTTACCATAAGTTATGAGAAAACAGATTGAGAATGCTGTCTATGCAGAGGAAACTGAGCCACACCTTTACTCCAGACCAGCTTTCCCTTCCCATCCTTTGAGTGGATGAAAAACTGAACATGAGATGGCAGTATGCGCTGGCAGCCCAGAAAGCCAACCTTATCTTGGGCTGCATCAAAAGCAGTGTGGCCAGCAGGTCGAGGGAAGTGATCCTCCCCCTCTACTCAGCCCCGGTGAGGCNGCTGGAGCACCTCTCCCGTGAAGACAGGCTGAGAGAGTTGGGGTTGTTCAGCCTGGAGAAAACTCCAGGAAGACCTCATTGTGACCTTTCAGTACTTACAGGGGGCTTATAAAAAAGATTGGGACAAACTTTTTAGTAGGGCCTGTTGCAATAGGACAAGGGGTAATGGTTTTAAACTAAAAGAGGGTAGATATAAGAAAGATTATAAGGAAGAAATAAGAAACTAGATATAAGATTTTTTTTTATGATGAGGGTGGTGAAATACTGGCATAGGTTGCCCAGAGAGATGATAGATGCCCCATCCCTGGAAACATTCAAGGTCAGTCTGGACAGGGCTCTGAGCAACCTGATCTTGTAGATGTCCCTGCTCATTGCAGGGGGGTTGGATGAGATGACTTTTGGATGTCCCTTTCAACTGAAACCATTCTATGATTTCCCCAGTAATGCAAAACAGAAATTATTATGTGCTGTAGTAATTATTTGTTCTGAGAGTAGCAACGTCATTCTTGAATATACTGTCTGTAACACTTAGCCTGGTCAATTTAGCATTGCAAAGGTGGCCTGTTACTGTGAAGTTTAAGTAACTGAGGTAGGTGCTACAGTATTTCAACTACTTTAGGATCAAAGAACACCTAAAATAACACCACTTTTTCTTTAACGGAAAATGTTAACTTTTAGTTCCACTTCTAGCAATTAACAGCAATACTTTCTCAGCTATACTTCATGCAAAATGTTTAATGAAAACAGCTTGCTACAGGAGAGGAAAAGGTTATGGCTTTGTTTTTTTAAGAGCGCTTAAAAATACTGAGAAGTATCACTAGAAAGGCTTTAACATTGTTTTTGCCTTTGTCCTACACTAGACAGCTTGACATGAAAGAAGAGACTACAGTATACTCAGTTATCCATGAATAAATAATACAGGTTACAGATTAGCCATGCTAGATAACTACACTAGCTGCATACAGAACCATGAAATATAAACACCATTTCAACACAAAGTCAACTTGTATCCAAAGTGCTGCTTCCAAATCAGCATATTGTTCTCCAACGAGCCCAAAAGCAGGATTTACTCAGCAGCACAGTAAAGAGGCACTTCACTGCATCTTGTAGCCCATACCTCCTACATTCTGCTAGCCTGTAATTTAGGTATGGACATGAAATAAAAAAAGGACCAAAAAGGTCTATACTATAAAACAAAAAATTTTTCATCACAGACATTCCATACTTTGTTGTTATTAGGCCATGAACATTTTGCCATGGGAAGTGGTCAAATCACCATCCCCGGAGGTATTTAAAAGACATGTAGATGTGGGACTTCAGGACACGGTTTAGTGGTGGACTTGGCAGTGTTAAACAGTTGGACTCTGATCTTAGATGGCTTTTCCAACCTGAATGATTTTACGATTTGAGATAAAGCATGCCTTTGTCAAAGTTTCAACACATTCATACATCATTTTTCAACTGAAATGCAAATTCCCAGTAGATGCCTATTTATGTTTCACTCGTCTCAGAAATTAAAAAAAAAACTTGGGAGCTTTTGAGTTGACATTTAGGCTGTTGCTGAAACTTTTTTAAGGGGAGGGAGGGAAGAGAGGAGGAAGAGGAAAAAAAAGATACAAAGATGCCTTCTGAAAACTCATTTGTTACACAGGCAAAAAAAAACAAACACAGACTTCTAAATCCTAATATGAATTTCACAAAGGCAAAACTTAAAATGAGGGAAAATACCACTCATATTTTGAATGTTTTCAAAATTCCTATTTCACCTTTCCAAAACTTCTCTGTAGGATTAAAACATAACATTCAGTAAGAAATCCAGCTACTCTGATTCTGTAAGAATAAAGAAACTACATTTTAGCATTAATCTAATCAACACAAAACAGCACATCTGAAGCAGGCAAACCAGCTCCCTAATAACATATTTCAATAAAATGAAAAGTATCATAAACTAAAGACCTTCACATGACAAAAAACTATGCTGTAACACTAAATCTTCAGCAATAAATGAAGTTTCTAAAAGCCGAACATGAGTAGCTAAGATCCAAGAGAATTTCTGTACCCAAATGAATTAACATTACTTCACTCTCACAAAGGACATTTTAATTTTCACCAATTAAAGTGTAAATAAAACTAGAAGTATTTACTGTTGCAGCAGACTGCAGTACATGACAATTATTTCAGTGTACATTATGTGAGTTTTCTTTCAGCAAATAAGGAATTAGTTACAGATCAAATAAGTATTTTATCTTACTAAATATAATTATCTGAACTACAGAAGAAGGTGCTGTGTCTCTATAGCTGCTTCAATTTGCTTAGTTGTGGCACATTGTTTAGAGGACAAGATCAGCTGTGTACATTACTGTATTTTAATAGATTCCCAACTTGTACTGAATGAGAACTCAAAAAAACCCCAAAACAAAAACACATAAAAAACCAAACAACAAACCAACCATCAAACCCCCTACATGTATAAAAACTTAAATGGAGTGACAGCTAGAGAACCTAGCAACCTCTCAGTTTTCTATGGGACTGAGTTACAAGATGTCTGGAAGAGCTGTAATGAAAGAAGTGACCTGTACTCATCTCTTAGCTGTCGTTCGCAAACCAGCTAAGAGTATTTATCACTTCCTTCTTTTGGGAGAGGTGACCTCAGAAGCTTCAGTAGTTCAACAGAATAACCTCCCTTTTGCTATGGCTTTGACCAGTCCTACTGCAATACTATTTTTAACCTAAAATGGCAAAGTATTTTGTTTCAGTAAGTATTTTTTATTCCTATAGCAACAGGCTATTGCTCTATTCAAAACAGAAGAACATGATTCCCTTTCCCAATCATGTTTCTGAAGGGTTTTCCAAATAAATTATAGATGGTCCTTTTGTTCTAGTGCTCCTATTCTTCCCAGGACACTGGATCTGTCATGCACATATTTTAACACATACCCCTTAAAACCTATCTTGACCTTGAAAGAAAGAAATAGTTATACATACACAGAAAATACAAATGGAAGAACCATTGGTGGAAAAAAAGAGCAACCAGCCCACATACATAAACTACCCTTTAATTAGGCCAAATGAAAAAAAAAAGTTAATTTTGTTCAAGCATTAAGAATGGGATTGAGGTGTGCTGTGTTTGTTTTGGGGCAGCTGGACATTCCCATGACTGCATGACTGCACCCATACTGCAGCAACAACACAAAACTTTTGTCTGTGGTTGTTACAACCATTCCACTATCCTGAAAGCAGGATTCACATAAATATATAACAATCTCCTAGAAACACTAAAGTAATCAATCCATCACTCTCTGAATCTGCCTGAAAATCTCTCTCCTATGAGTAAAGGTTCTGCAATCTACACTTAAAAATTATTAATGGCAGCTCCTTACATGCAAGGCTTCTTTAATAGAATTTACATAGTGTTAAGCCATATTCACCAGTGTTTAATATTATAATTGAAATTACCAAAAAAACCCCTCAAAACGAAGTTATCAATGTAGTTCTCAGTGACTTTTCTGAGAAAGAAGCTATTTTCAGGGAAACGTTCTTAGGCTAATTAAGACTATTTTATCTATTTATTTTAAACTCAATACTAATTATTTTATCCTGTTGCAATAAAAAGGAAGGACATTATCAGCTTTAAATTTACTGGCTTTCCTTTGCCTTTCCCTTATACTTCACGTAGTTTCACAATTATACTTTACAGACCCTATATTGCTTTTCTCTGCTTGCTGTCATGACAAAATATCACACAAATGTCATGGGAAATAAATTTTATCAGCAGTAAAAATTTTATAAAAAGCATTTCCAGATGCATAAAGTACCTAAGTTTTGCTAACTTATCATTAGAAAAAGAGAGAACAAAAAAAAATATTTGAAAATTAATCTATAGTTTTATTTTCAATTTTAAATCATGGAGATTTTAACTCATGGAGACAAAGCCGTTTACATAGTGTTAGGAAAAAAGAGTACAATCAGACACAAAACCAAAATACAAACCCTAATGAATCATGTCTAAAAAAGCACAGAAATGGTGCATGCTGAGGTTTTTGCACATAAAATCCCTACCCTAGAGACATTATCATCCCTTTTGTCTGACATCACAACTGCAAAATCTCAAGGAAGTCACAAATATATGTGCCACTGTAATCAGTTACTTTTTGCATACAAATAAATATTAGATTACCTGCAGTCTGCCACTGTTGCACTTAGCAACGTTGGATGATTTACAATTTTGATGCACACCAATGCAAAGCTGGATTTTTAGGCCCAATGTTTGGTATACTAGGAATACTTGCACCATATATTCTTTCTAGGCAGACAGATTGTTCCTTGCCTTGAAATCTTTACAGCCTAATGCCTGCAAAATTCAGAAGATTTAGCACACACTCATGGGGGGAGAAGGGCTGAATGATTGCCCAGTCTATCCCACCTTCCTCAAGGCAAGACCTCCTAGGTAATCCTGACAGATATGTCTTGTCATGCTTAACTTACTTTCATGCAGCTATTCAGGTATGTAGAAAGAGAAATGTGCATACACACAAGCCTTCAGATTCAACAGATGGAAGAACACAACACTGAATATCTACTGACTTTATTAGGATGCCATGGCAAGGTCCATCTGAAAAAAAATATGATTATAGGAATATGGCCCAAAATACACAATCTGAGAGAGAAATAAAATATGTTATTGTGGCAAATATATATACAGATACACAAACACGCATTAAAAAACAAATGTTAACTAGGAAAATTACTCTTTAACCAATTCTTTATCAACCATCAAATCTATTTGAGATGCAGTGTAGAGTCAAAGAACACATAATTTAGCAGCTTTCACCCTGTTATTCTGCGCTCACAAACACAGTTTTAAGAGACTTCCACCCAAATCAATGAACAGCTTCATTCGTTTACTTCTCACAAAAAAAAAGAAGGTTGCTTAATAAAACTCATAATACACAAATAAAGGTATATTATACTTCACCATACATTGCATCAAACTAAACTGACAGGATTTTCTGTAGTGTGCATGCTTATTATATTGATTACCTCTTTCATATTAAACAAAAAATCCAGTACACTGGTAGAAGTACACCTTCCTCAATGACTGTTATTAACAGTTTCAAGTCACCTAATTAAGCTATAAATTCAGTAAAAATGCAGAATTACATAATAATGCCATTTCCTCATTTTGACAAACTTCTCATTATTCAAGGCCCATTTTTGTCAAATGTATCTACCCAAAGTTTAATATATTTTAAACACAACAGAAGTCCGGAAAGTCTTATTAAAAAGGGCCACTAATCATACTAAAGCACCTGAGAACCCCATAAGCACCATAAAGTTGTGTCTGACAAAATACATAGGAGTACATAAGTCTTCCAAATTAGAGTTACAGGTAAGTACAAGAGTATAAATATTAGAGGTCTAACCAGGGCCTCTAAGTCAACTACCAAAGCTATCAGAGGCTCCAGGTCCCCTTCCTCCTCCAAGCCCTACGCTGCCTTCCTTGAGATGCTACAAATATTAGAGCCCCTCTGCAAACCCTGCATTCAAAGGGCAATCCGAAATCTCCTACAGGTTTCCTTCCGCTCAACGTCCCACCCCTTCCTAAATCCCGAGTCTGTTCCAGCACGCGCCCCTACCCCCAAGCTACATAACAGTCCACCGTCCCCCACAACGCCTCTGCCCCAAACCCACAGCAACGCTCACACAGCAGCGTCCTTGCTCCCATCCCACCCGTGCCCT
This sequence comes from Machaerirhynchus nigripectus, assembly GCA_013397975.1. Lineage (NCBI taxonomy): Eukaryota > Metazoa > Chordata > Aves > Passeriformes > Dicruridae > Machaerirhynchus > Machaerirhynchus nigripectus. The sequence goes on along the minus strand of VZRQ01004642.1, from coordinate 111 downwards.
TGCGCCACTTAGGTTCCCCTTCCCCATCAACAACCTCCATAAGCCCCCGAATAAGCGGTATCCCGTCAGCCACCCCCTACTCAGCGCGCCCGGCCGCACCTCACGGTCCTT
>VZRQ01004641.1:112813-123709 GCA_013397975.1 Machaerirhynchus nigripectus | reverse complement strand
CGCTCACACGCCGCTCAGCACGTGGATGGACTGGGTGACGGTGCCGTAGCCGGCCAGCTGCGTGTCGGGGAGCGCCTCGCTCAGCTCCACGCTCGGGCCCTCCTCGAAGTCCATGGCCTCAAAAAGGACCAGCGCTGGGTCGGAGAAGTCCTGTGGGGAGAAGGAGCCCCCCGAGCCCCGTGGTCTGTCAGGGGATGGGGCTGTGGGCTGGGCACGCACACAGCCGGGCTCCTGCCTGACCTCAGGCACCCCAGGGAGGGCGGGAGCAGCTCCCAAACCTCTGCTTGGATGAGTTTGGGGGCTCTCGGGCCATGCCCAGCTGCCTGACGCAGGCAGGGAAGGCTCCCTTTGGGGGTGAGGATGGGATGGGGGTGCCTGGCTCTCTCTGCCCACGCTAAGTCCGTTCCCAAGCGATTCCCATCCCTGCCCTCACCGTCCGGATCAGCCGTAGGGACACCAGCTCCTTGCTGTAGCCGCCCCACTGCCTCCAGTCCTGGTACTCCCCTTCCTCCAGCAGGTACTGGTGGCCACGGAAACCTTCCTTCTCGTAGCCAACCCAGCTGTGGCACAGGCAGACACGGGCAGTGAGGACTCCAGAGGATTTCCACGTGCTGGGGCATGGGGACACCATCCCCACCCTCTCTCCCAAGCCACCCACAGCCATTCCACAGCCCTTCCCACGGGTGACCACCACCTTCCCAGCCTGGGATGCCAGCCCTGCCCTCCCCGTGCCACTCACCAGCCGCCCAGGACGCGCAGGGAGCCCACGGTGGGCGGCGCTGGCTCGGGCAGGCGCTTCAGGTCGTAGATGTCTCTGCTGATGGTGAAGCTGCGGCCCTGGAAAGCTGCGGCCTCGTAGATCAACACCTGGGGACGTGGTGGGGTGAGAAAGGGCACAAGGTGGGTGAGAATAGTCCCAAGGCCATCCCAGCCCGTGATTCCTGGGAGCTGTCCCAGCACTCACCTGTGGCTCACCAGGTCTCTCCACAACAGGGCAGCCCTGGAAGGCGAAGAAGCCCCAGTGAGGCTGTGGTGGCAGGAAGGGACATTGCAGGGATATCTGCTACCCCCCTTTAAAACCTGAGCTGGGTTTTGGGTCATTTTCATTCAGGAAGCTCTTTTGAAGCTTTCCCTCACCCCTAAACCACAGCAGCACTTTCCAGAGCCACGCTTGGCCTGTTTCCACACCGGGATCTCACTGATGGCAACCAGGAGCTGCCAGAACACGCTCCTGCCTGGATACAGCCCTGGCACCCCTGGAACCACACACCAGGAACCAGCACTCACCAGCCTGATGGGATGCATGGAGCAGATGGATGGGTCCTTTGCTCCCCAAGCCTTTAAATTGGGGTACCCGCCCGGCTCCAGAACGTAGGGATCATCGTCGAAGAAAGGCTTGGAGTAAACCAGCCACCTGCGGGACGGGGGGAAGGCATCACACCCTGCTCCAGTCCGTGCTGGAGCCCGCCTGGCAGCCCCCCAGCCCCAGGGTCCCGCTCACAGGCCCGAGTGGACAATGATGGAGGCGGCAGCCAGCGCCTGTCCCCGCGTGCGGGTGTCCTCGGCCGAGCCGGTGAACCTGAGCCGGGCGCCCTCGCCGTTCTCCTCCGCGAAGAGGCTGATCTCGGGGGTCCGGTAATCCTGCGGGGACAGCGGCGTTCCGGGGGTCCGGCACCTCTGCTCGGAGGGCTCTGGGGGGCTCCGGGAGGGGTCCCTGCACTCACCCGCACCACCCTCTTGAAGGAGCCGATGCGGAAGGGGCGGCTCCCGCGGGGCTGCCCGTTCTCCCCGCTCTCCCCGTACGCCGTCCAGGGGTTGTCGATCTCCACGTCCCCCTCGGCCAGGACGCACTTGCGCCCGCGGAACCGCGGCTTCTCGTACATCACCCACCTGGCAGCGGGGTGGGGGCAAAACGGGGGCGAAATCCAGCTTTACCCGCAGCCCCGCCGGTGCCCTCGGGGCAGAGCGTGGGTGGGGACGATGCTGCGTCCGCGGTAATTGGCACCGGCAGCACGGGTCACTCCAGAACCGCGGGCTGCGACCCGGCCGGCATCCCCGGCACGGGGAGCGCGCGCGTCCCCGCCGGGCCCCCCCTCGGTGTCCCCTCCGCGCGTCCCCGCCCCGCCACTGTCCCTACCCGCCTCGGATGACTCGGATGGAGATGGTGTGTGAGAGCTCCCAGGACGTGGCATCGGGAACGTCGTCCCAGATCTCCCGTTTTTGCCCCGCGAAGCCGGCGTCGGAGTAGAGGATGATCTGGGAAGGGGTGACACGGCGGGGAAGTGCTGCCACACCGCGCCATGCCTCGGCCAGCCGGCCCGGCCCGGCCCCACCGCCCTCCCTGTACCTTGCCAGGTCTTGTGTTGATCTTCTCCAAGCCCTCCTTTTCCTCCCGCTGTAAAGAGCCCAGGGAACGGGCGGGTGAGGAGCACGGAGGGACATGTGCTGCACCAGCCATCTCCCCGCAGCCCAAGGGAGCCGCAGCCGCAGCCTCGCGTCTGGCGTCTGCCCGGCCCTCCCAGCGCCCCGAGCAGCCACACCTCGAGCATTCCTGCACTGCTGGGGATCAGCCTCCCGCCTGCCCCCGACCCTCCTGTCACCCGCCCGGGACCCTCCCAGCAGCCGTGGTGACACCCTCCCATCACTTGACCTCGGATCCACCCATCCCAGTATCCTCCCATCACCTATCCCAGTATCCTCCCATGACCCGTCCCAGTGCCCTCCCATCGTTTATCCCAGTACCTGCACTTTCACCCCATGGCCTCTCTGATGGGAAGCACCAGCCATATGTTGGGATCAGGGAAAGATGCTCCCGGGTTCAGCCCCCACCCCCTTCCCACACTCCCGGGAAAGGAGAGCATTTCCCTGGGCACCGTATTGTATTCACTCACCAGGACATCGTCGGGGCACAGGGTCACGGTGCTCTCTGGCTCCTCGGTGACAGGAGGGACAGAGCCAGAACTCAGGGCTTCCAGCATGGCCATCTCGGGGCCAGAATGGCCACCAGGGCCCAGCCCATTGTGGTCCCCGAGGGAGGGTGAGCCCGTGCCCCCGTCGCCATCGGGCAGCTCGAGCAGGGTGGCGCTGGGGGACACGAAGCGGCTGTAGAGCACACTGTTGTCCAGGCGGGAGTAGGGCTTGCCCTCATCAGCTCCAGCTGCCCGCTGCTCCAAAAAGTGGGAGAGCAGTGCCATGCCCTTGAGGACGTTCCCTCGGAAGAGCACACTCCGCTCTCCCAGGCCCCCAGCCACCAGTTTGGCTTTTTCGTCTGCTCCCAGTGTCCCCAGGAGTGAGCCCCCCTCCACCCACCCATTGCCCACTGTGCTGTCCCTGGGCACCCCACGGAGGGTCCCCGCGGCCGCCCGCTCCTCAGGGCTCAGGTAGGGGTTCTCGATCTCCTCCTCTTCCTCGGGGGTCTCCTCGGGCCGCCCCACCGGGCCCCGTGCCAGCAGCTCCCGCAGGGCCTCGGGCAGGGACACGGGGGCACGGGGGGCCACGCGGTCCTCGTGGATGGGGGGCAGAGCCGCACAGCGGCCCAGCGCCGACGGCCGGGGCTGCCGCGGGGCCTTGGGTGCCTTCCTCATCTCCGAGGGCTCCATATTGCGCAGCGTGTCCACGAAGATCTCCATGTCCACCAGCAGCTCGGGGTCCTCCTCAGTCACGTCCGGGGGACTCTCAGCTGGGGGGGCAGGGGCTGGGGGNGTCTCCCGTCGTCTCATCCCCCTCCAACTCAATCTCAGCCTTTGCTGGTGCTGGTGTTTCAGATGAAGGCTCTGGACCATCGCTCACCTCTGAGGAGGGGTTTTCGGGGGTGCTGCCAGCTCCTGGCGGGCTGTCTGTCCTCGGTGGCGTGGCTGAAATGGTGCCATCCACGTCTGCCACGCTTCCCTCACCTGCGCCAGCCGGATCAGCCTGGCCAGCGGCGCCTGCCGAGGGACACTGCGGGGAGCTGGTCAGACTGGTTTGTGGGTCCCCGGGCCTGTCGCCGGCTCCCGGAGTTGCGTTCACTAGCGTGGGTTCAGCTTGTGGTGAGTCCTTCTCCTCGGGGGATCCCTCGGCCGGGGGCCCAGCGGCCTCTGTGGTGCCCGGCGAGCTCTCCCTGCCCGCTGCGGCCACAGCAGAGCCGCTGCCGTCCTGCCTGGGGCTGTCCCGCTGTGGCGAGGCCGTGGTGGCCCCGGCAATGTCGCGTGTCCCATTCGGGGCTCCCCGTCCCTCCGCCGGCCGCGGCTCAGGCCCGGCCGCGTCCCTGCCCGTCCGCAGCACGGTGACCTGCCTGGCCCTGGGCAGGGCAGGGACGCGGCCGGGCTTGGCGGCGCACGGGGCACCGGGACCGTCCCCGGCAGCCCCCGCGGGACGCTCGGCGGGGCGGGTGGGCAGGAGGGTGCCGTGCACGTAGCTCTCCCTGTGCACGGGCACCTCGCGGGGGGCACCCGCCGGGGCGGGGGTGCCGTCACCGCCGGGCTCCCCCTTCCCCCGCTCGTCCTGGCGCCGGCGCCTCTGCGCCGGGGAATAGACCTGCGAGAAGATGGGGCCGTGCGCCGTGAAGTCCTTGAGGCTGACGGAGGACGAGTGCTCGCGGTGGGTCGGGGTGGTCGGGCTGGAGCCCGTCTTCTCCACGATTTCCCTCTCCCAGGCCTGCAGCAGGAGGGACACGCGGGAGGGGCTCCCGTCCCGGCCCCGCGCGCTCCCGGTGCTCTCCAGGCGCCGCGACACCAGCGAGACCTTCTGGAAGCGGGACCTGCCCTCGGGAGCAGCCGCGGCTCCCTGCTTCATGCTGAGCTCCGCGCTGGAGATGAAGCCCCTGCTCTTGGAGTGCCGGAACGGCGGATCCATGCCGGGGGCCGGCCAGGGAATGCCGTGGTCCCGTAACTCCCCGCGCTGCCGGGCTCAGCCCCTGCGGCCGCCACGCTGGGACTAGCAGAGCTGCAGGGAGAGAAGGAGTCTCTGGGAGAGCTGAGAACAACCACCCCGCTGTTTGGGGGAACAGCCCTGGCCCCCATACCAGGCCCCCAAACCCCTCAGACCGCCCTCTGATCCTGCGGGACAACTGGGGGGGATCCCGTGAGCGCAGGAGGTGGTTTGGGAGCTTCTTGTGGGGCAGGTGAGGGAGGCACCGTGGGCCCCTCTGCCCGCCCGTGCCAGCGCCGCTGTGGCCGGCGGGGACGGTGGGAGCCCTGCCGCACGCCGTGGTGGGCTGTGGGCTGCGGCAGAGCCCGGCAGGGCACAGGTGAGCCTGGCGGGGCACAGGTGAGTGTGCAGGCTGCGGCCGGGCCGGGCCGTGCCCCGAGCTGCGGGATGAGTCAGGCGGGCAGCAGGGCTGCGCCGAGTCAGCGAATGCAGCAAACAAACAAGCCCAGAAAACAACAGGGAAGCTGCTCCGTGGGGGAAAGGGCCTGGCTGGGATCGGGACCGGGGCTGGGGCAGCCGCGGGGTGCGCAGGAGGAGGCGGAGCCCTGAGCAGCAGCATCCCTTGACACTTCCCTTTGGCTGTGTGGCAAAGGTGGGATGGCTCCATCCACCTCTGCGGCCTCAGTGGCACGAGGAAACGAGCTGGGATTGTCACCCAGCACTCACCCCCTGATCCGAGATGGTCCCCAGCACCCAGCTCCACGTCCTGGTGTTGGGTGCTGCAGGGTGGGCATCGCTGTGGTCCCCAGGGCTCAGGGCAGGGGACAGGGACACAGGTGCCACCTCTGCTCAGAGGGATGCCAGCGGAGCCGTCCCTGTGCTGTGGCCCCATGCCTGGCCCAAAAGGGTTTTATAGCTGGGTTTGGGACTGGGAAGCAGCTGACGCAGCAGGTGCTGGGGAGGGAGCTGGAAGTGCACCCACATCCCAGCATCTCCCAATTAGGAGCTGTTCCGTGTCACCGCCCAGCTATGGGGACAATGGCAGGGATGGGGATTTGGGTTCAGCCCGAGGAAAGGCTGAGACTGAGGTCCCATCCGAGGTTGGAGACACCTCCCTGCACAAGTCCCAGGCTGCTTTCCCTGGGGGACAGCTCGGGAGAGGACCTCACCCTGCCCCAGCCAGGTGGGATGAATCCAGCACCGGCAGGTTGGGTTTTCCCAGTCCCTAAGGGCATCAGGGGGCCGGGGGCAGGCAGGGAAGTGCTGGGTACAGGCAGCTGCCTGCTCCTTCTGCCAGCCCGCCACGCGCCCTCCAGATCCTGCTCTCCCCGGCCCAGCAGGTCTTTCCAGAACAGATAGGAAGGGTTTGTGTCATTTTTCCGGAAGGCAATGAGACCTTGTCTGGGACAGCCAGAGCCGCTCGAGGCTGGGACCAGCCTGGGAGGGGCTGTGCAGCCACATGGGCAAATCCACAGCTGGATCCTCAGGGCCACAGCTGGATCCCCAGGGCCACAGCTGGATCCCCAGGGTCATGGCGTTCCCCAGTGGAAGAGGGATGGATGCAGTGGCCGTGCCCATGGCTCTAGGACAGCGCTGGGACAAGGATGCTGGCTCCGTGCAGCCCCGGGGTGCTGGGGGGAGGGGGGAGCTGCTGACTCAGCATCCTGCCTCTCACCTGGAGCTGGATTTCCAAAGATCTCCAGGTCTGTCTCCCACCCCATCCCTGCAGCTGGATCCAGCACCTGGTGCCACCGTGGGCCCCACAGGTCCTGGGAAAGGAGCTCACCCAGAGCCCTGCTCTGCCCCAGCATCCCGTTTTCTGCTAAAACTATTCCCTCTGAAGCAATGGATGAAGGACATGAGGACACGAGGATGCAAGGACAAGAGGACAAGACCCTGCAGCTCCCCGGTTGCTGCTGCCGGCCATCCCCACCTGCCCGGACGTGCCAAGCTGGATCCAGCGGTGTTGCCACACCGGGGCACCCGGCACGGCTCTAATTAATCCCCCTTGGCCAAGCCAAGCCAACCCACTGACCTCGTTTGCTGCCTCCCGTCACCCGAAAGGGTCTCCCAGCACCCAAGTCAAAGGCACGAAGTGCTGTTTAATATTCAGGAGAGATGGAGGGGGCGGAGGGCAGCAGCTGCGGCTGCCTTTGAGCGGGTGACCACGGATTAAGCTGAGCCTCCGGCCACGTTGGGCTGAGCTCTGTCACCGCGGGGTGAGAGCGGACCTGCCGCCTTCAGGAAAATCAGGGATCTGGGTTGGGTGGCTGCTGCACGGGCTGAGGTTCACGGGGAGGGCAGGGGAGCCACCGTCCCCTCGTTGCCCCGCTTCCCCCCGCTGAGCCGTGTCGTGGGCAGCCATGGGCCCGGCATGGAGGGGGACGGGGCGACAGGCGAGCCCCGTGTCCCCTCAGCCCGCGTCCTGAGGCCACCAGACATGAAAGATCCCCAGCTCACGCTGGCGCCTCTTGGGATGCACTTCGGAGTCAGGAGCGGGATTACAACCCCAGCAGTCCCGCAAATTCAGGGACGGAAGGTGAGAGGGTCAGACCCGGGCTCAGCCCTCACCTCCCGGCCCCATCCCCCCTCCCTGGCCAGTGCTGACCCTGGGGGAGCAGGGACCCATCCCAGCACCTGCCAAGGCTGGGCACGGGTCCAAGCACCGGGCAGCCCCCGTGGGTGGCAGCGGGACCGGAGCACCGGTGCATCCTCCCCCAGCACCACGGAGCCCCCTCCCTGCCCGCATCCCCGCCAGCGGCCCGGCCCGGGCAGCGCCCTGTGCCCGGGGCCCCGCCCTGCACCCCCGTGTACCTGCCGGCTGAGGGTCCCGCCGGGCCAGCGGGGTCTGTGCCGCGCCGTGCCGTGCCGAGCGGGCTCACGGTGCTGCTCTCTGCACACCACGCAGCTGGGCGGACCGGCAGAGTCACCCTGAGCACCCAGCCCTGAGCACCCAGCCCTGGCGCAGCGGAGGTTTGGCATTCCTCAGGTGCTGACNCGGCCCGGGCAGCGCCCTGTGCCCGGGGCCCCGCCCTGCACCCCCGTGTACCTGCCGGCTGAGGGTCCCGCCGGGCCAGCGGGGTCTGTGCCGCGCCGTGCCGTGCCGTGCCGCGCCGTGCCGTGCCGAGCGGGCTCACGGTGCTGCTCTCTGCACACCACGCAGCTGGGCGGACCGGCAGAGTCACCCTGAGCACCCAGCCCTGAGCACCCAGCCCTGGCGCAGCGGAGGTTTGGCATTCCTCAGGTGCTGACAGCCGGGGAGCCGGTCAGGCTGGTTCCAGCACCCTGCTCCCCCGTTTCCTCCGACTCAGCAGCGCCGGGGGGGAGCCCAGCCGGCCTGGGTGGCTCTGGGCCCCCCGGACCTCTATCCCACCACCCGAGTGAAGGGCAATGGTAACCTCAGAGGGGACATCAGGGACCACTTTTGTCACCGCACCTCCAGCCAGCACGGTGCCCCCACCATGGGGCCGTGGGGCTGGCAGGGTCCCAGCACAGTGTGGTGAGGGGCTGTGGGTCCCCAGGGCTGTGACTGCCCCCGGGTCAGTCAGCTTCCTGGGGGTCCCACGAGGAGACCCAGCACTGCAATGTGTTCCCGAGAGGCTCCGAGTGCGGGGAGGTCTCCCAGGTCTCAGAGGGCTGGGGGTCTCGAGGGGCTTCACACGGGCTTTGGGATGGAGTGGAGGTCACAGTAGCCCTGGGCCACTGCGGGAGACCTGACCCCGGGGCGCAGGGCACTGTCCCGGCAGGGCTGGGAGCCCAGCAGGGCCAGCACCCGCCCCGTATCCTCGCCCTGCCCTCCCGCTCCGCCCCAGCCCGCGGGAGCCCGCTGTGGTGCCAGCCTCACCCCGGGGCCACCACTCCCGGCTGCTGGCCCAGCCCAGGAGCCTCCCCGGCCGCCGCCAGCCCGGCGCAGGTGGCCACAGTTCAGCTCCGGCTGGGGCCCCCGGGGCCACCCAGCTCTAGGGGACACCGCTCACCTGCTGGGGAAACTGAGGCAGAGCCGAGCTCCCTCTGCAGGGTTTTGGCAGATCCCTGGTCCCCTCCCGTGCCCTTCGCCGGGACCCCAAGGGCGGCTGAGCACCCACGCAGGGACCGACTGCTCGCGGCTCGGGCACAGGAGCGGGATCCGGCCCCTGCATCCCCCCGGCGCCGCGGGCTCGCAGGAGGGGCAGAGACGGGGTCCCGGCAGCCCCGGCCCGGCCGCGGCGTCCTGGGGGAGTGTCACCGCGTGTGTTCAGCGTGTGTTCGGCGTGAACAAGCGTGTGCCGGCGTGCGGACGGGCCGAACCAGCCGAGCCAGCCGGCTGCGGCTCTGCGGGCAGCGGGAGATCCTTCCGCAGCCCCCCGCACGGCCGGAGCTGGCCGGGGAGGGTTTGGTCAGCGCTGGGGAGGGTCCTCCCCGCAGCAAACCCGTTCCCCAGGCACTGCAGAAACTGGAGAGACATCGGGGCGAGCCTGGGCTTTGAGTCACTGTGTGCGAAGGGAGGGACACGGAACGGGGCACGCTGGGGACGGGCGGGGACGGGCTCAGCCGCAGCTCCCGGGAGGGAGACGGCGCCGGAGGGAGCCCCACAGCACCCCGAGTCCTCCCGGGGCTGCAGGGGGATCCCGCTGTCATCCTCCCTCCAGGCAGGGGGCAATGAGAAGGCAAGAGTGGAAAAGGAAAAGGAAAAGGAAAAGGAAAAGGAAAAGGAAAAGGAAAAGGAAAAGGAAAAGGAGAAGGAAAAGGAGAAGGACACCCCCATGAGCCATATCCCCTCCCCTGGGGTAACACTGGATGCCTGTCCCCCATTCCCAGTGGGATCTGGAGGGCTCTGCTCTGGCCACAGCTGCAGTGAGTTTCCAGGTCTCAGCACCGGGGCAGGGGCTGAGCCAGGGCAGCAGTTGCCGGTGTTTGGGGATGATGAAGGCGATGGGCTCTGGATGTGTCGGCCAGCTCAGCTCCCTTGGGATCACTGCGAGCAGGACTTTGAAGGGGGTTCTCCAGCACCCTGAGAAGGATGAAAACCCGGTTTGCCAGACCACCAGTAAGAGGAGGAAGATGCAGGACAGGCTGGTGCTTTGGGAGGTGAGATTCAGCTGCTGGAGGAGAGGCTCTGTCTTTCCTCCGTATCCTGCTGTGCCCTCCTGGCTCCCGCAAACCAATTTTCTCCCCCACTGCCTGGGTTTTTTGTCGGGAGGAGTGAGGTTTGAACGGGGGTGGGGGGATTTAAGGGGCAAGGGCAGACTTGTGAGCTCTGGTCTGTGGGGGTCTGCAGCCTCCGAGGAATATCCTTCAGCTATCGATTCCCCTTTATCAGGGAGCAGGAATATGTATGGGCTGCAAATCCTGATCAATCCCCGCTCTGCAGCCGATCAATCAGCTGCTGCCCCAGGGCTTTTATCAAAGGGAGCTGCCGAATTTGGGCACAACCCATCACTCCAGGCCGGGGGCAGGACTGTCTGCACCCGACTTTACCCCCTCCTGCCTTATGGGAGGGCAGGAAGCCAGGGAAGCCTGGCCCCAGGCAGCACCCTACAGGGAACCCCGCAGGAACATTCCTCACCCTTCCCTTGCCGGGTGCCAATGCCCTGGGGAGCCCCATTTGGGATGGAGCAGGATGGCCACGCTCCATCCCCAGACCTGTGGGGCACCCACAGGCAGAAAGAAGCCCCAGGGGAGTATTTTTGGAGTGTCGGGAAGATGCTGCCTCGTTAGGGCACCCTTGGGGAGCGCACTTGTGTCAGTGTCCCCCCAGCCCTGCGTTCCCAGCACTGGGAGCTTCCCTCAATCCCGGCTGGGCTTGTTGGAGGCACGGGGCGAGCGGGGGGTGTGGGGGGCCAGTGAGGGGGAGGAGCAGCTCCGTGGCCTCCTTTATTGATTGCGTCGTAGCCAAAGGTCAGCGGTGAGTGTGCAAGGGTGGGGAGGAGGGAGCTGGGGTGTGGGGGGCTCGCTGCCAGCACTGGGGCTGTGCCATGGGGGCAAGTGCCAGCCTAAGGCAGGGCAGGATGGAGCGCCCGGCGTGGGCTCCCATTGCACAGGCACACACTGTTCCCCCTCGTGCCTCAG
>VZRQ01004641.1:96149-109336 GCA_013397975.1 Machaerirhynchus nigripectus | reverse complement strand
AGCGCGGCCTGGCCCGGCGGGCCCCTCTGCCCCGCGCAGCGCTGGGGGGCTCGCAGGGGGAGATTTATCATTTTTTTTTCATCCCCCCTCCAGCCCCAGGATGACCCCAGAAGTTTGGGACCGGTGGCGGCTGCTGGGGGTGTTTGGGAGCGGGGGGGGACGGTGCAAAGGGGGGATGCTGACGGCAGGGGAGAGTTTCTCCAGCATGGCTTGCTGGGGGCAGGGGGGTTTCGGGTTGGTATTTTGGGGGAGTTTTTCCCCCCCTTTTTTTTTTTTTAATTTTATTTTTGTTTTAATGTTTTGAATTTAGAAAAATAATTTGGCTATTTTTGGTTTTGTTGTTTGTTTGGTCTTTTTTGTGTGTGTGTCTGGGATTTAAAAATTTTTTTTCGTTTTTAGCTTTTTTGAGGGAGAAACGGATTTCGGGCTCCCGCTCCAGGCACTGCCTGGGTCGTGGTGGCAGGAGCCCCCTTCGTTTGCTGGGGTGGTCCCCATGCACACGTGGAGGCAGAGCTCACCTCCCTGTCGGATTTTTTGGGGGGTTGAGGATTTTTTTGGCATTTTCCAGGCCGGGCACGCCGAGCAGGATTTGCGGTTCCTGCTGCGGGCTGCCCGGCTGGGTGCGGGGCGGCTGGGCCGGGGGGGACCCGCGGCTCCCCCAGCCCCGCGGCTCAGCGGCTCCCTGGGTCTCTCGCCAGGTGCGAAGCCGGGCGAGGAGCCGGCCGGAGACTCGCCCAAGGCCGAGAACGAGTCCCAGCCCCTGCACGGCTCCGGCATCTGTAAGTGGTTCAACGTCCGCATGGGCTTCGGCTTCCTCTCCATGACCGCCAAGGGCGGCGCGACCCTGGACTCCCCCGTCGATGTCTTCGTGCACCAGGTACGGGGCCGGACCCCGCGTGGGGTCCCGGGGAGGGGAGGGGGTGCACCCTCCGGAGGATGCGGGGCGGGATGGGGACCCCCCGCCGCCCCAGCCCGCGGTCCGGCCGGGGTTCCCGGGCGGGTGGAAGGGCGGGCACGGCCGCAGCCGGGGCTCCTCTCCGGGGACCGGCCCTGTAAGCTGATCCCGAGCGATTTCATTTTCCCGTCGTTGTTCCCTGAGGAGCCCCTCGGGGCCGGGGCCGGGGCAGCAGGTGCCCGCGGGGCCGGGCGGGATGAGCCGGAGCGGGGACGCCGCTCACCCCGCGGAGGGACACGGGGAAGGGACGCTTTTACTCCGGGACCCGCTCCCGGAGCCCCGAGCCTGGCGGGGATGCGGGACTGGGAGTTCTCCCGTTGGAGCTCATCCCGGGACTGGGCATCTCTGCCCGCGCCCCTTGTCCCAGCCGCGGGTGGCACAAAGGCGTCGTGTTTGTGTCCCTGCGGATCCCGTGTGATGGTGACAGTCCCGTGTCCGGATTTGACCTTGCTGAGCGGGGAAGCCCCACACGTGTCGGGGACCCTGCACCGAGGGAAGTCGTGGATTAGGGGCTGAAGTTGCTTGAACGCCCTGGATCTCGGGGGAGGATCTGCCGGGAGACCCCCCCGGGGGGCTGGGGGAAGGGGTTTGGAGATGGTGCCCGAAGCGGGGCCAGCGCTGGGAGGGGATGTGGGGCTCAGCGCCGGCTCGTGTGGACAGGGTCTGCGTGGTGTCCCTCACCTCGGGAGAGCGGCTGCCGCGGGGCTGGGGAGCAGGGTGGGCACGAGCCAAGGGGCACGGGTGTTTTTGGAGCAAACACGGCAGGGTTTGTGCGCATGATTGAGAGCAGCACTGTGGTGCTGGCTCTGGGGAGTCCCTGGACCAGCCGCCTTCAGTGGCTGCTGCTCTTTGTGAGCCCGAATGCTCCCAAACTGGGTCCATCCTGTGGGCTGGGGGTGCAGGACTGAGCCCCTGGGCTGTGAGGAGCTCCTGGAGCAGGGGCTCCCGCGGGTCGCTCACTCCCTGCCCACGAGTGGATGCTCCAGGCAGGACTGGCAACCTGGCAAGCGCATGATGGCCGGGGAGATGCAAATCCCTTCTCCCTTAGCTGTGGTGTGGGCAAAGTGCCTTGGTAGGAGCCAGGACACAGCTGGTTTTGGAGTCAAGGGCTCCAAATCAGCCAGGGAAAAACAGATCCCGGTGCTCTCCAGAGAGCAAATGGGCCTTTGCATCTCAGTGTAGCTCAGCGGGACCCAGCGCTCCTGGGGAGAACCTACCGCCCTTCTCCTGGGGCTTTATTGCCCCCAGACAGTCTGGTTTCCTGATTGCTCTTGCTCACATTCCTGCAGGAAGAGAGAATTAGCTGGAGTGTCTCTGTCGGGAGCATCCCACTGCCCGGAGAGACCTGGAACCTCCTGTTGCCCCCCAGTTCCTGAGGTCGGGGGAGCCATGGGATCCCAGGGATTGCAGCGTTTGGGAAGTACAGGGAACTCTGGGAAAAAGTGGCTTATTTTGGGTAGCAGAGGGGCCGCGGGGGTTTGGGGGGGTTCTCCTGCTGCAGCAAAGGGCTTTGCACCACCGGAATCTTTGGGCTGATGGAGAATCCTTCTCTTCCGGGTCGGGTTTCGCCTCCTGCTCCGCTCACCGGTGGCGCAAAGTGGCTGCTCTCCTGCAGAAAGAGCCGGGGGTGCTCCCGGTGTCTCTCCCACCGCGGAGCATCCCGGCAGTGGCCTCTCCTTGGACAGGGACCAGCTCATGCTCCCACCGCGGCCTCGCTGCTTTTGGGTGGCTTGCAGGGAATCGGGTCCTTGTCCTGATGCTGTCCCCATCCCGGCATCCGGGTGCTTCCCGAGAGCCCGTGTCGGCTCCACTCCCCGGGGAGGGAGTCAGGGCTGCGAGGGCAAAAGCCACCGAAAGCCGGGGGGGCGAAGCTCAGGGCTCGGGGTGCCCTGCCCTGCACCCAGCGTCCCAAACCGGCCTTTGGGGCTTAACACTCCGGAGCCCCTCAAAACCGCTCCTTCCCCTCTTCATTTACATATGTGAATGATGACCCACAGGAAGTAATTGTGGGAGAAAGAAGGGAATTGGCCTCTTTAGATCTATTAAATCACTTTATTACAGGAACCAGGTCTGAATGGCCCCTCTCTGCAGGGAGCGCGTCTCCATCTCCCTCTGCCTTTATCTGATCACAAAGAGATTAAAATCTCGGCAGGACAGGAGACTAACAGGGCTCCTTGGGGCTGCCTTTCCCTCGCATTGTGAGCTAAAAATGAGGCATTTGGGTTCAAATGCCTCCCCTGGACACTGGAGATGGATTCATTTGGGGGCTGTGAGGAGACAGGAGGGATGAAGCAGAGGGGAGCAGAGCAAGCAGATCGTCCCGGGGAGGCGAAGGGCTGAGCAGCACCCCCGAGGAACTGGGGATCCTGAGGTGGCAGAAATTGGGCTGGTGATGGTGAAGACCCCAAAGCTGCAGTGGTCCCCTCGGGATGTGGCTCCCGGGCTCTGAGCATCACTTACAGGAGTGGGCAGCTGCCTGGGAAGACAGCATGGAAAGAGGGAAAGGAGAAAATCAAGGCTCGATGCCACTGGTTGGAGCTGGAGGCACAGCACAGACCAGCAGGGGCTGGGATTTGGGGTTGGAGTCTGGCTGAGACCAGAGGGGAAGAGGATGTCCAGTGAAATCCTTGCACTCTACAGCTTGGCTCTGCGTTTCCAAGCGTTTCTCCAAGCCAGCAGGTCTAAATCCCTGATAAACGCAGTTAGTTGGGTTTTTTCCTTCCTTCGCATGATTTTAGCAAGGAATTCTGCTGGGCGCCGCGGGTACCCCGTGGCTGCTGTGGCCGCAGAGTGTTTGGTCACTGGTGCTTTGGTGACTTGGTCCTGCGCGTCCTTGCGGGGACGAAAAGCTGTGCCCGTGGTTAGACCTGCTGGGGCTGGGATGCGGCACTCCTGCCTTCCCGAGGGCCCAGGGCAGTGTGGGACTTGTTGGGCACATCCCAGCTCGGGAGGGGCTTCTGTCCCCTGTGATCCCCCGGCTTCGGCCGTCCCCGGGAGCCTCGTGGGGGTCGGGGCTGGCAGAGCAGCTCCATCCCCGTTCGGGCGGGCAGGGGATGGGATGAGGGGGGTGGAAGTGGCCGTTTGGACGCGGGTGTTGGCTGAGCTGACCCGGGCTGTCACCCACCTCTGCCTGTGCCACCCCGTGCAGGCGGCCAGGATAATAAAGATAATCATCCACGTGAGCACGACGTGAGGTCTTAAAAAAAAAAAATCGTGTTTGGAGGCAGCTCCATCCCTGACTGCGCAGGAGAGAAAGGCACGAGGGAGAGTTTCTCTCGCAGGGAGAAGGATCCAGCCTTTCCCTGCCGCCTTCGCTCTGTGCTGGGCTGTGGGGCAGGGTCCGAGCAGGGGTTTGGGTTGTGCAGAGCTGGGGGGACAGCGAGGAGAGGGGGAACCCGTTCGGAGCAGCTGTTTGGGTCAGTGGGTTGGACCCGTGGTGCTCCTGGAAGGACACGTGTAATTCTCTCACTTTTCCTGCTTCCCCGTGTGCAGCGCTCCCGTGTTTGCTCTGCAGGACCAGGGGCACCCCCAGCGCCGCGTGGGCACCCCGGGACCCCGGCGTGGGCGGCTGCGGGACCGGGAGCACCAGAGCCACTCATCCCTGGGGAAGAGATCATGGAATCACAGATTAGTTCGGGTTGGAAGGGACCTTTAAAGGTCATTTTGTCCAACCCCCCGCAACGAGCAAGGAACCCCCGCAGAGATCCCCTGGGGTAGAAATGCTCATTGGAATCTCTGCTTTTTTTGGGGGGGAGGGAGAGGGGTAGCAGCAATTTCTTTGGTTTTGTTTATTTTGTGGGGTTTTTTAAATAACCGCTGGAATGAAATTGTATTGCGCCGCTTGTGCGCCGCGCCCTGATGGGAAATAGTGAAAGAGAGTGGCTTTATTCCACCCCTGAAACTCCCTCAAGACGCTCACACACACAAAAAAAGCCTCCTGTCTCTGTCTAAAGATTAACTGATGGCCGCAGGCACATCCCTTCCCCCAGCTCCCCCTCCCTGCCCCAGGGAGAGAAAACACCCTGGAATGGGCTCCTAGATAATATGGCCCAAATGAATGGGATTGCTCCCGGGATGGAGTGGGGATGGAACTGGGGAGGGCTGGGATGGAGCCACTGCCTTGGCGAGCCCCTGTCCCTGCCGCCCCCAATTCCAGCTCCGACGTTTCCTTTTCCCTATTCCCTTACTCCTAAGAATAAGCGGAATGGAGCTGAAATCACGGTCGGAAGACGCGTGGCTGCTCCCGGCCGTGTTCCTCCTTTAAGACGGGAGCACAAAATTAATACGCAGCCACTGATCCCAATTAGCTGCCCCTGGGAAGTGCAGGAGGGTTTTGGTGGGGAAAAATACAACCAAAGGAGCTAAAAGGATTTAGGACAGGAAACTGATGGATTAAACTCTGTGGTAGATGCCTTTTTTTCTTTTTCCCTTGGAATCGGTATCTAGAGTTTAATTTTACTGACTTGTGGTGGAAAATAATGAGCAAACGTAGTCACTTTGGCAGGAAAATATCTTTATTTTGATTTTAGTTGAAATCGGGAGAGGTCCTTGGGGACATTGCCCCCGATGACGGTGAGGGAGCCAGTGGAAAGCCTTGCTAATGTTTTGTGAAATCCCCTGTGCTCTCCCCGAGGGCTCCACAGGCATCGCCCTCCTTATCTCTGCACCAACTCCCCGGGGCTGAGGCAGGGCTCAGACGTACTCCGGGCACAGCTTGGCACTGCCACCAGTGTTCCTGCAGCCGCCCTTATGCCAGCACCCCAGCCCGGTTTGTTTTCCAAGAGATTTCAGTTTAAAGGGCGCTGGAGAACCGAGGTGCAGCGGCCGCTCCGCCCCAGGCCCCGCTGGACACAAAGATGGTTTGATTGAGTGGCCGGGGCTGGCTGGGAATAAACGTCCCCTTGTGCCGCGCTGGGGAGGCCGCGGGGACAATGGTGACCCCGGGGCCGGCCGAGCCCCTCCGGAGCCCGGCGGGGTGGGGGTGAGCCGGAGCCCGGCAGTTCGGGGGGCAGCGGTGGGGTTTGGGGCGCCCCACGGTGTCATCCCTTCGGGACGGGCAACGGGTCTGAATGTGGGAGCTGTGATGAGGGATGCGCTGGGCGCGAGGAAGAGGAGAGATGAAGGCACCCATGTGCGGGGGGGCACCCAGTGCCGGGGGTGGGCAGCGCTCACGTGCTGCCTCTTTGTGTGCCGTAAATAACCGGGGATGGGGGACGGGAGGGAAAGGGAGGGTGGAGAAGCGGAGAGGTGCCCGCTGTGATGCCCGGGGGGGGCCGCTGGGTGAAGCTGCGCCAGCTCCGCTCTGTCCCTTGTCCCGCCGGTTCGCTCCGGGCCCTGACGGCCACAGTGAAATCCCCGCGTCAGGCTGCGCTTCTTTCGGGATGGCCATGCTTTGTGACGCCGAGCCCAGGGCCACCCTACACCCCCCCACCAAAATCACCTCCCGCAAGACTGACCCCTCAGCTCCCCCAAGGGACCCAGAGCCCAAAGCCCAGCACCCGGCGGGCGAGCCCCGGTTCTCCCACAGCGGGCGAGCTGGGCACAGGGCTGATGTGCGGAGGGGCTGGAGGGGGTCAGAGGGCCCGCGGCCATGCCGGCCACCCTTCCTCCCCCCGCCGGGGCCTGGAACTCCTGGAATTTGGGCAGCGGGAGCGCGGCCGCCGCCGGCCCTTTGTTCTCGCTGGCCGGTGGCTCCCGGCCCTGGCCCTCCCCTGCGCTCCCCCTCATCCCCAGCATCCCCGGCTCGCTCCAATCCCCCCCTTCCTCTCTTTATTTTTGGGGGGGGGGTGTGGGTGTGTGGAGGCCTGGGAAGGCTCCGGCTTTGTGTGTGGTGTGGGACAGGGGCTCTGGGCCCCTTCCTTTCAGATGCAGGAGGTATGCAGCTAATTCAATGGGCTGCAGTTTGATTACCTATCTGATAACAGAGGAATGCCAGCAATGTGTGTGTTTTGGGAAGGGGGCAGGGGGGATGCGCAGGGACCACCAGCCACTCTGCAGCTCACATCAAAAGGCTGCGGTGGGGGGGAGAGCTGGGGCGCCCCAGCCTCTGTCCCCCCCCTTCCCTGGGGAGAGGGCGTTTCCTTTGGCCTTTTGGCGGAGGGGGCTGGGGGGGTGGTTGTCATCCTCACCCGCTCCTGGAAAATAAATCGCTTCCCCGTCATGTTGCGGCAGCTTCTGCCCCATCCCTCCTCCTCCTCGAAGTGGGGGTGACGGGAGGACAGATCTGGGCTCTGGCAGTGGAGTGGCAGTGCCCAAGGTGTGGCTGAGCTGGGGGGGCCCAGCCTGTGCGCTGGGGTCCCCCCGGCACGGCTCAGCTTTATCCCGAAGCTCAGGGCTGAGCGCCTACGAGTTTTCATCCCTGCAGTGTAAACACAGCTGGGCCAGCTGGGGCTGTAAACGTCCTGAGAGGAGCCACGGGAGGTGGCTGGCCTCATCCCCTGGCTTCCAGGGCTGCCTCCTGTGCCAGGGGGTGATGCTCAGCCCCTCCTTACCCCCAAAACCCTGTGGCTGCTGTGGAAATGGGGTAAATGCCCCATCCATGGTAGCTCCCATTTGCCCAAGTCACCCCACAGACGGGGGACGGGGCAGGGCGGATGGCTGAGCCGAGGTGCTGAGGCATCTCTGGGATGTGCTGGTGCTTTGGGCACAGAGTTCCTGCATGGGGGATGCTCGGCACAGGGGGAGCTGGGTTGGTGTTGGGGAGCAGTGTTTGGTCACCGTGGGGGTTTGCCAGGGGCAAGCAGGTGGTGCTGGAACGGCCCTGGGTGGGCAGAGGTGGCTGTGAGACTGCCATGTCTGTGTTGTCATTTGGGACCTCAGAGCTTAGGGTTTGGCTCTCCCTTTAGGCAGCAGGAGCAGGTCAGAGAGCAGAGGAGGATCCCACGGGGCCCACTCCAGATCCCAGCCAGCAGGCAAGGGGATCCAGGGCGTGGGGGTGATTTGGCCCAGCACATGGGGTCTGTCCCACCCCGAGCTGGAACCCCAGACACAGAGAGGGAGGGAAAAGCAGCAGAAAAGGGGTTTCAAGGGTTGCTCCTTGAGCTCTGCTGTGTTCCCACTTCTCTCATGTGCCCACAGACACATGGATGCCCTGCAAGACCCTGCCAAGAAAAATTCACTCCTATAACACAACAACTCAATTTCTTCCCTCTCTGCTTTTCCATGGGGTGTTTCCTCGCGGGGCCTGGTGAGATTTGGGGTGAAGATGGGAGCAGACCGTGCCTGCCTGTCCTGCACAGCGTTCACACGGAGGCTCGGTGCGGGAAGAATGGGAGAACGCGGCCCACGTGACGGGAACTCTCCGGGCCATGAATGGGGGCGATGCTCCATTCATAAATGCAGGGTCCTGCTGCAGCCGCGCAGGCGTTGGGAATTCCCAGCCGGCTGGAGCTGCTCCTCCCTCTGCCAGCAAATTCCCCTTAACTCGTTGCTCATGCTCGTTTTGGCTCCGCTAGTGGAGCTGCGGGAAAGCCGGGAAAGCCGAGCTGGAATTGCTGCCCGGGATGCAGGCGCCCTGGGGCAGAGCAGGCAGGGATGCCCACGGCACAGGGGGTTAAGAACTGCCGGCTGCATCACCCAGCTCTGCTCCTTAGGGGTTTGTTGTGCTGAAACGGACAGAGCCCCTGGAAGTGGAGTGGGTTTTCCTGCATCTCACAACCCCCCTCCCCAGCCTGGATTTTTCTTGCTTCCCCTAGTTTGATTGTGTGGTGATAACTGATGTGGTGTTCCTGGAAGGAATAAGAGGAGCTCCCAGCAGTGATAATCCTGTGCCAAATGGCTGCTTAATTAATTATTGCAGGCAGTTAAAGGGCTTGAACTGAGGTGAGCTGCAGTGAGGGGGCCGGCAGTGCCAGCTTCCAGCCTCCTGGCCTTCTACAGGCCCTGCCACGAGCTCGGTTCCTGTGATTGTGCAAAGCCTCGAGATTCTTTTGTATTTAAAAAAAAAAAAAAGGCAAAAACAAGGGACAGGCAGAGGGGGACATTGGCAGCTTTTGTGCCACAGGAGGGGTGTGTGGTGTGCCTGGAGAACATCCCAGCCCTGGGCTGACCCCCGTCCTCTCCCTGTGCCCCTCAGAGCAAGCTCCACATGGAGGGTTTCCGCAGCCTGAAGGAGGGTGAAGCTGTCGAGTTCACCTTCAAGAAATCATCCAAAGGTTTGGAGTCCATCCGGGTGACCGGCCCCGGGGGCGTCTTCTGCATCGGCAGCGACAGGAGGCCCAAAGGGAAGAGCCTCCAGAAGCGCAGATCGAAAGGAGACCGGTAAGGGCTGAGCCGGGGCCGATCCGGGGCAGGGGCTGAGCTCTGTGGGCACCGGGAGCTGCAGGGGCACCCCGGGGATGGGCACGGGTCCGGTGGGATGGGCAGCGACCCTTCCTCTGGGAAAGCAGCTTCGTGCGACGGTTAATGAGTGGCAGATGCAGCTCGGTGGGGAAAGGGCAGGGAAGCAGCGGGGAAGGGGCAGAGGTCAGGGACACCCCGGGCAGCCGCTCCCCTCACTCCGGGAGCCGTGCTGGGCTGGGGTAATTTTCTCCAAGAGAAACCCTTCCTTGTGGGAAGGAAATAGCCGGACGTCCTGACAGCGTCTCCCACGGTGAGATGCGAGCCCCGGGGCAAGTTTCTGGCCAGCCCTTCATCCCCCTCTCCTCTCCCATCCTCTCCATCCCAGCTGCCTGGAGATGCCTCATCCCAGTTTCCCCAGTGGATGCTGTCCACCCCACTCAGCTGTCCTCATAACCGGGTTTTTAGATTAACCAGAAAGGAATTGTGAAGGAAAAGGAAAGAGAAGAGGTTTGTGGCCATCCTACATGGGTGCAGGATTTAAAATGGACACAAGGCAGCTCCCTCTGCCCGCACTGCTCCGGTGTGAAGGTGGCACGCATGGGACGAGTGCTGGAAGGCACAACCCTGTGAGAAGCCACGCTTGGGGTTGCCCGCAGAAGGTGACAGCTGGGGCTGCGAGTCATTCTGTTGCCTGTTCCCGAGGCAGTGTAACCTCGGGAGCAGGGTCTGGGGACACAGGAGCCAGGACACTGATGGAGCCAGAGGGGTGGAAACCCCCAAGATCCCGATTTTGTCCCCAATGTGTGGCTTCAGTGCAGGGGTTTGCTGCCATCTCCTGGGTACCAGCAGCACCACTGAGCCCCAACTGGCCGTGCTGGAGCTGGGGCTCTGCAGGGACCAGCGCCAGGGCTACCACCCACCCCAAAAGCCAAGCCCAGCTGCAGCTACGAAGCCAAATGGCTTCCAGGCATGGACACAGCATCCTCCCACTTAATTTTATTTCTCCTCTCCTCACGCAGGTGCTACAACTGCGGCGGGCTGGACCACCATGCCAAGGAGTGCAAGCTCCCGCCGCAGCCCAAGAAGTGCCACTTCTGCCAGAGCATCAGCCACATGGTCGCCAACTGCCCCGCGAAAGCACAGCAGTCCCCCAGCTCCCAGGGAAAGCCCGCCTACTTCCGAGAGGAGGAGGACATGCACAGCTCGGCCCTCCTCCCTGAAACCCGGGAATGATGGTGGGTGGCAGGGAGAGGGGGGCTTCCACCGGGGTGAGAAGGCTTTGGCAAGGCAAGGGGCAGCCGCGGGGCTCGCAGCAGGGAGGGCAGGGGAAGGACTGGGGAGGGCAGGTGGCAGTGCTGGCAGCAGGGACCCGGTGTCCCTGCACAGAGCTTTCCCCCATTCCCAGGCTGGGAAAAGCCCTGTTAGTATCAGGATGGCTTGTTCCAAAAACAGGGGAAGGCAGCACCCAACACACCTCTTCCCGCTAAAAAACCCGAACATATTTGATTGATCTTGATTCTTTTCCTAAGTTAAGCCAGGCAGTCTTGGCTTGGGGAGGAGGAGCAGAGGGGCAACATCCCAGGGAAGAGCTCCAGGCTCCGGCACAGCTTGGATGAGCTGCAGGGGACCCCCTCCTGTGCCTGCCCCGGGAGGGAGGCTGAGGGAAAGGCTGCCTGTGGAGCACCAGGGAGATGCCCGTGGGCCGGTCCCGCGGGTCCCTCTGCTCCTCGTGGCTTCTCACTTTCAGGAAGGTGTGAGGATTTAGTTTTCCCATGGTCTCTCCATTGCTGACAGCAGCAGAGCCTGGATTTGGGCTCAGTCTGGGAGGAAATGGATCAGCTCTCAGGGCTGCACTAACACCGCCCATCTGTGGGCTGCGAGCTGCGGCCTGGGGGAGAGCAAGTCCCAAGAAAACCACCTTTTTTCCCCTAATCCTTCCCAAGTGCCAGCCCGGAGAGCACAAGGTGTTTTACACAGCCAGCTCTTCCCCTCTCGGGCTTCTCCCGGCATCCAGACCGTGGAGCTGGGGAAACCCCTCTGATCCTCCTGCCCACCCCACGCTGCAGAACCCGCTGGCTCTGGGGCTGAGCCTCCCCAGGGACAGGGGACAAGGCTGTCCCGGGTTGGTGGCTGCTGTCCCCCCTCCCCACAGCCCTTCCCAAGTCTTGCCTTTATTTATTGGCCCCAGTGGACCCCCCCTTCTTCCGGGGAGCCCCCCGGCCGTGCCGAAACCAAGGCCAAGTGAAAGCTGCACTAGGACGTGCGTGAATGACGTATCTTTGGGTTTGTTTGTCGTCTTTGTTTTGGGTTTGTTGTTCTTTTTTTTTTTTTTTTTAATATAAATATTCTGGTTTTGTATTTTTGTATATTTTAATCTTTAAGAAAAAGAAAAGAAAAAAAAAAAAGGAGAGGAAGGACATAATTCCTGCAACTTATTCTCAGGTATTCGAGCAATCTCAGGGATAAAATGCCTCTGTAGCCCAGTGCTGGACAGAGAGGAGGGTTTTTTCTAACAGCACAAAGAAATGATGAAGTTTGTATTGGAAGTGTAGATCTACCTCACTGGATGTTTGCTAGGTGGGCTGATGTGTTGTCGAGCTTTTCAAATGTGTTTTTGGTATGTTTGGGATTTGTTTTCTTTTTCACTGTATTTTAATGGTCTCTTCCCTTCCCCATGCACTGATGGAGGCATTTGGGTCTGTGGATCCGTGTGTGGGGATGGAGAAGCCAGGCAGTGCCATCGGCAGGGAACAGCTGCTAGAGCCCGTGTCGGCTCCCCAACTCCTGATTTTCTCCCAGCCTGGTGGCTTTTGAGGACTGTCCTCTGTTTCTCTCTCCTGTTTTCTCTCACACATCCCCTCCCCACCATCCTGATGAGAACACTCCAGTCCACCCCGTGCCTGAGTTGTCCTGCTGCCCGTGGGCTGGGATGTCACACAGGCTCCCAGCAGGCTGGTGCCGTGTGGCTGGGGGTCAGGATGGGGGTCCCAGCCCCCCCATTCAGGGGGACATAGGAAGAGCAGACAGTGACCAGGGGGTGTTGGGAGACAGGGTTACCCTCAGTCCCTGCCCTTCCTCATCCTTGAGCTCAGGGCTGGCTGTCCATGACCTCCTGGGACAAGGGCCGAGGGAGGTGCAACTGCTCCATCTCTTTCTTCTTCCTGGCTTCCCTCAAATGCCAACTCACCATGGCTGGGGAAAGTCTGGATCCCAGGTTTTGGGGTATGAACACTCCTGTTTGCAGCCCGGGGGTGGCTGGAGCCTTCCCAGGAGGGGCGTCTGGCCGTGCTGGCGTCCGGCCGTGGGCACAGTTTCTGCTGGTTTTTAGTAGCAATAGGTTTAGATGTGGGGCAGGGCTGGATCAGACGGGAGCACCGACTCCATCCCCAGGGGTGGGGGGCTCTGGGGGCCTTGCTGAGGCTGCAGGAGCCCAGTGACCCCTGGCACGTGGGCATTGAGGGGGATGGAGAGCAGCCCCCAGCTGCTCCCCGCCCTGCTCCAGTAGTTTATGGTGAGGTGGTGGTCTCTTCGTGGGAGAGGGGGGAAGGACTTTTAGTTCTTGACTAGCAACGGGATCTGTACAAAACTGCTTCAGGAAAACACCTTTAGTCTGACGGGGTAAATGCAATAGAGCCTTGGGGGGGGCTCTTGGCCTCCCCCCGGCACCTCGGCTGTGCCAGGGAAACTGCTGCCCCCCTCATCCCTGTATCTGTCCCCTCATCCCTGTATCTGCCCCCTCATCCCTGTCTCTGCCCCTCAATCCCTGCATCTGCTCCCTCATCCCTGTATCTGCCCCCTCATCCCTGTATCTGCCCCTCAATCCCTGCATCTGCCCCTCAATCCCTGTATCTTCCCCCTCAATCCCTGTATCTGCTCCCTCATCCCTGTATCTGCCCCTCAATCCCTGTCTCTCCCCCTCAATCCCTGCATCTGCCCCTCACTCCCTTCTTCT